>OX359246.1:35505048-36105048 GCA_947179485.1 Allacma fusca
TTTTACTTCAGAGAAACTACAGGGAATTTTAGATTAGTTGACTTTATTTTGCTGGGATATCTTGTAGGAAAATTTAATTTCCCACCAGGGATTTTCAAAATCCCTGACTTTTTTAACAGATATTTTTGAAATCGTTTCGAACCTTTCTGTAGGGACATCAGAATTGATTTCCCATGGAGATTTACAAATATCCGACCCCTCATCATAGGTAACTTACAAAGAGCATACGCATCGTGATTCTTGAGAAGATATATACTAGTACTTGTAATTGGCTAAATAACTTTCACGGATACATCGAGACCACTTGTTATCACATGCTCAGAGCTGTTTTTTAGTTACAAAATACAAGGATCCTAAATATTGTACAAATTTCATTTTAAAAATTATACCCAGAGTGTCGTTCTATGGAGACAGCTATACTTAAAGAACATCTCGTATTTAATCATTTGATTAGGCTCTTACAATTTATCCTTAAAAGCCCTGTAAATACGTTTTGATAAATTAGGTGTAAAGTGGCCGATAAACTTTTTCAATAGACAAAACATGGTCCTGCATGGACTCATAAATTTTTAAACTGGGCCAATGAGCAACGGGTAACTATTAACGACAAACATTTGACACCAGAATGAGATTTATTACTACGAGTAGTCACTAATCGGTGCAAATCTTGAAAAGATGGTCTCGCAAGAGTGGAAAATTTTCCAATTCTCCATTGAATTATGGCTTAAAAGTGAGTGTTTCTTCATATAAAAACCTTTTCATTTATTTCATAAAGGCTTATTTTTTTATCCAAGGTGGCATCTCAATTTGCTGACAATTTCCATGGCAAAATGCTTTAAGTTCCTAATTAAAGGTAGTGTTGTTTCCGTAAATCAGGCACTCTGGTAATAATGAACAAACTTCAGTGAATAAACCCATGATTTTTGCTGCTAAAATCGAATTTTACTTTTACTCTGTTTATTTGAATGTAATATCAAACCGACATCTCGATATATCTAGTCGCATTTTTAACACTACACTTAAGGAATTTACCAGCAAAAAATTCCTGATCAACGTATTACAGCTAGGCACAATTATTTTATATGAAGTCTGTTTTTTAGATGATATTTCGAAATGAGTGCAAAAGAACTTATTTCCTAGCGAAATTTTTACCAAAAACGCAGTGCCGCTTTAGAGGGTCATTCGACAAGCGTGCAAAGCAAACACATATTAACTTTTCATTGTGTATTAACACAAATAGTAGCAGATGTAAAAGTCGCAATTTCCGATTTTACCTGCATTTTGTTAATTTTCAATTCCGAAATTTGTAGGCTGTCCAATTTTATAGGTAAAAGCGGAAGGGTTTGAATATCTTTGAAGAAAAAATTATGTCGTAACTGAACTTTAGACCAAAAACAAAGTGCCGCTTTTAGGTGCCCTTGAATATTGTTACGGATATATTATAAATAGAGTAGAATAAGCATAATCTAAGTCAGCAAATAGTTTGGAAGGTCGTAAGCAGAGGCTACGTGACGCCAAACGCTGACATAACATAATTACAAGAAAAGGAAAGGAAATGATTCAGATTATTTAATAAACAATAAACTAAGAATAGGATAAGATTTGAGTTAGATTAAGACACGTAGATTAAGAACAAGTTCGAATCTCGACTTCAAGCAAGGAACATCAAGAGGAGCCGCACCTAGAGTCCATTCCCTCCGGGATGGATCTCCACGGGTAGCAAGCGGGGCAACATGAAATTCGGAGAATTTCAGGAAGAAGAGATTCAGACTTCAAATTCTATTTTGTGTTAAATGTTAATTGTTCAGTGTAAATTGTATCAGTTTAGGAACAATAAATTGGCCAAAAGTTAATAAAACGAACTACACACAGAACTCAATAAGTTCCATTTATTCATGAGTTTCACCAACATCGAAACCATAATTCAGGGGAATGGAACGCCCGAACCTAGGCTACATTGTCTATTACCCACACGACATCAATACCCGGGTGATAGCAACGTAACATGATGTTTCTGCCAGGCCTTCGGGTTTATTTGGTAAGGACCCGGAGGATCCGTAGGTCGGGGACCTGCGGATGACCCTGTGACATAAGACCAAACTTTGTAGCAAGTAAGGTCGTTAGTCAAACAAAATTCATGGGATGGAAGTATGGGGCTCGACAAGGAGAAAATACTCTCAATTCTCTCCAGGGCCACCCGAAACTTCTCGTGAAAGGCAGTCATAACATGCAACAATGTTACCTCAAGAAAGAAAATTTGGAAATTATCATCACGCGCGGATTCAAGTTCGAATTCAGAAATCCTAGTGCAGCACTATAAAAAGAACTATTTACTGGCCAGGAATACTATTTTAAGTGACTAGTGAAATTGGGACTCTTTCCAACCGGAAAATTAGGGGAAGAGGACGTCCAATAAGGTAATACAATTTTTTCTTTAAGGTTCATGAATTTCATGTTTAGGAGCATATTGATTTTGTAATGTAGTTACGAAGCGTAGCTAATATTCAGGAGTAATTAACCAGAGTTTAGATACAAATCATATGTTCAAATTAGAAAATTGCGCATATATGTATATGTATTTTGTGGTTTTCAGAATACATAGTAGGTGTACGTGCATAACAAATTTTCACCAAAATTAGCTTCTTCCAGTAAAATAAGTCTTCTTCTATCTTTTTAGACGCCTAAAGGGCCGGGTCTGAGCGTAGGCATAAACAGTGTTCGTATTGTAAAGGGAACTATTCCGGCTGAAGTGCCGTTCTTGTGCGCAGTATAATAGTAATCTTTCTCTTCGTAAGTTTTAAGTTCTAATTTCAAAAGGGCCGTTCTTGAGCGTTGAAATTCTTTTAATTCTTCAAATTACTTTTCAAAGTTTTGGGAAACCCCAGGCTAGGGGATAGGAACCCAAAACACAATTAAAATCAATTAATTAATTAGGACATTTTTTTATTAATACAAGACTCTCAAAATTCACTTTCCAAGCTTAGTTTAAAGCAAAATATGATCTAGCTTTCAAGTAAATAACTCAAAAATAAATTTTTCACTTTCTTCTTTCTCTACATCTTTCTCCTTCTAGAATAAGCACATTTGAAGGGCCGGGACTGAGCGCAAATGTCTGTAAATTCTTTAATCTTCAAATTACGTAATTAAGAGCCCCAGGGCTAGGTGGCAAAACCCAATTAAAACTCTTTCGCTGAAAATTACTTTCTTTACCTGATGTGTAGGTTTACACGGGTAACAATAGGATCTATCATAAACTTTTCACAAACATCTTTCTTCTCCCATTTTTTTCCATTTTCCACCAGAAGGGCCGGAATTGAGCGCTGGGTAATTAGGACATAATTTGTCATGGTTTTGGCAAATATTAGGACTTTAAAGTTAATCCGGAAGGCCGAATGTGAGCACGGAGCATATCAGATTTCAGTTAGTCAGTTCGCAAATCAAAACCTATACAGCTCAGTTAGAGAGCATAGGTAGATTAGACCATCTAAAGATTATAGTATGTAAGGAGAACAAAATTATATCGGGAGGGCCGAATATGAGCACCGAGGTGATTAGGACAGTTTAATTAAGGTTTGAACAAAATTTAGTCCAAAGGGCCGAGGTACATTGAGCGTGGACACATTGGTTTAGTTCATAAGCATACATATAAGAAAATTCTCATCTACGTAGTTTAGGGATTCAAGGGCCGAAATGTGAGCGGAATCATTGTTGTATATAGGTTTTAGTATACGTAGAATCCGAGAGGCTAGGAAGATTAGGAGGGACCTTATGGTTTAGTAGGGTTCGAGTCATTCCAAGCACGGAGGTGTTCGGATGGAGTGCCGACAAAAGTACCGATAAGCCTGTGACCTACTAGAGGTAATCGGAGAGGCTATGATTGACGCACCGATATAGGTATATGTTTGTAATGTGCCCGAGCTAGCGGATAGGTAACAGCAATGACTATTACTAGTAAGGAGTGCCATGGTTTAGTGGATAGGATAACAGGGGACATTCCAAAGCACGGATGTTCACTTTAAAATCTATGTATGCGGTTTCCAGCTATGGCCATACATAGGGACTTTCATATTTATTACTTCTTCCATAGATGACTCATGGTTTTGAGTGCATCATAAGTTTAGCCATTCTCGAAGGATTTTGCTAGAGTAGAGAGATTTGGCATAAGAAACCACAGGCTCATGGCTTTTGAGAGTTGGTTATAGGGATAGGAATTCAGTAAATTCTGGTGCTTTCAGTTTTTGCTGTCTAACAACAGATACAAGCCTTGCTGATGGTAGGATCGGTTCAAGGAAGTTCTTAGGTACGAATTAGGACGCGAAACATATCCTTTGGGGCAGAAGGGTAATTAGTAGCGAGGAATACAGTCCTTATTAATTCTGGGAATCATTACAGGAGTATTTAGGGAATTTAGGCAACACCGGCCCGAATGTGAGGAGTGTTGATTGACAATAAGACTGATAGTTTAAGGAGTTAGACGCAACTAGCCATTGCAAATAAGTAAGTTTAGGAAGGTTAAGTTTTAAGGTGAGTAAGTTTAAGAGCGTTAAGTTTTAAGGAAGATAGGGTTAAGGAAACTAAGTTTAGAACAGTTTAAGTTTAAAGGACAGTAAGTTTTAAGGGAAATAGGTTTTAAGGAGTTTAAGTTTTAAGGGATTTAAGTTTATGACAGTTTAGGTTTTAAGGAAGGTTAAGATTATGAAAGGATTAAGTTTTAAAGGAAATTAAGATTAGAAAGTTTAGGTTTTAAGGAAATCCAGGTCGTAACACCAGGAGGTACTCATTGGAAACGTTAGGATTACAGAGATTAAGTTTAAGACGATTCACAGCTAAGGTTAGGGACGTTCAGGGTTCGAACACTTAGGTTATAAGCACAGAAAATTTCTTTTCCAGGTTATCATCACCAATTGGCACAATTAAGTTTTAAAAAAACTAGGATTAAAATAGCATAGGCATACAAGGCAAAATTTTAGGAAACGGTTTAAGTTGAAATTTGGCATAAGTTTTAAGAAGGTTTTCAGGATTGAAATTGACAAAAGAACTCTCACAACCGTCAAAACAAATTCATAAAACCAAACTCTACGAAACGCCTTAGCATTTTTCAGCCCATCCAGAAAAAGTTAGGACGTTTACAGGTATGGAACCCGAAAAGAACCAACATCCATCAAGAAGGGAACCACCACCTGCACCTTCAATACCATCTCGAAGGACTACGCGATCGGCAGGACCAGTGCCACAGAACGAAACAGGCTTGGAGGAAATCCTCGCCCGTAGGAAAGAGGAGAGGAAAGCAGCGAAAGCCAAAGCTAATACAGCAACGGCAGGTGTAGACCTCTCTTCAACGTCTTCAGCTTTGACATCTACAGTCATGGAAGAATCCGGCAGTACAACCCTGGCATTATCTGCACAAAGTCCATCGGGCTCGCAGGCCACGGGGCACGGAGATAATCCTGACAATAATGACGAAAGCATGGATGTGTTCTTGGACACGGTGTCAACACCTGTAACAGGTACGGCAACCAGTCCAAAACGAACACCAACAGTATCAACAGCACAAACACCAAAGTTTTCAAAAACAAAGGTGGTGCAAGGACAAAATCTCCATAGACTAGCTATGCAACGAGAATTACGCGACCTCGAGGTAACCAACCCGGAGGGCCAACAGGTCCAACAAGACCAGGAGGTTGAGGCCACAGGCGAATTCATGCTAAATGCTAGAGGAGACATGGTTTTTGTCAGTCACGATGCTGACCCCACGATCAAGGAAATCCTGTCGCAATTTAATCAACCTGAGGAAAGACCAACTAGTAGCGCTGCCATGTCATCATTTGAAATTCTCACGGATCCCGGAAGCAACCACACAAGCGTAGGGGAGGGCGAGCAAGGATTCGCAACTCCAGAAAGTGAGATGGAAGATGTGACCAATGAATCACCCAACAATGTGGTTGTCAGCAACCTGACAAACCCAGTTGGCAACGGAGACATTCCTCAAGACACGAGCATACAATCCCAACAGGATGTACAAAGTCAAGGAATGTGCAGCAAAGCTACTGGACAAACAGAACAACAGGTTAATCAGCAAAGCTCAACGGAATTGGATGACTTGGAGGATTCCAATAGACCAATTGCTATAGCAACAAGTACACCAGAGATTATCCAGCAAGGGAATCTCAGTACACACTCATCATTTAGGGACAATTTAGCAATAACTCAATCGGACGAGTCAACCGAACAGAGTGAACAAGGTGACTCACCAACAGGAGTGCCACGTACGAATAACAGTATAGGGAGTGATCGTGACCAGGTCACTACTCAATTAAATCAGCAGTTATCAAACTTAAGCATCAGCGACCACCGTAAGGCTTCACAGTCGAATACTACAGTTTCTCAACAACCAGACATACAACAACTTGTACGAGATAGGTTTCTATCAAGACCATCTCCAGGATTTTCCAATAGAGGAGACATAGGTTTTCGAAGGACACTCAGCCGGGTGTCTGAGTCTACAGAACAGGAAGGCCCAGTCGAGGATCAGTTACCACCGATCAGAGAAGGGCAAGATAACATCCAAAGAGTGGAAGAAAATTTCGTACAGTTAGTGACAGGTACAGGTGTGATAGTACCAACGGGATCATTTCAACAACTAGTGACCACCGCAGGCTTCCAACGGAACTCAGTGGAAAATTTTCTGGTAGTTCGAGGATTGGAAGGACAACTGATAGAGGTGTATCACAGGTTAGCTCAAAATCTTTATACAGGTACAGTCCAGTGGACACATTTTTTCCTTAGATTAGCTGAAGTCACCCACAGACGGGACAATAACAGAGATCCGAATAGGGAAGAAAGGGAAGTGTTACGTACACGTGCTTTTGAGTACGGTCGGAACGTCAGGGACAACATTTTCATCCCCACCGACGTCATCCGAAACCTTTTAGAGCACCGGGTATTGTCGTTGAGAAGTCATCAGGCACACCAGGATAGCCAGATTTTCTTCAACGATACACCTAGGTACACGACCGTGATACAATCCGGAAGACTTAGTGAAAATCTAGAATTTGGTCAACAACGACAAGAAAGACGAGTCAGCGACGAGAGTAGGCCAGGTCCGGAACAAGATTCAAATAACAACGGGACCACCCAACAAAGTGTAATCGACTCCAGCGCTGACGACATCATTAGCAGGTACCTTAGGTACGACCAAAGAAACCCACCAGTAACACGGAATCCGGTTACGGGTTTATTAGAACCAGCATCTAGATCTACGCTAAGGACCATCTCAGGCGAACCTACAGTACAACCCGTTACGTCACGAAGGATTTCACCGGAAAGCTTGAATACCAGCTCAAGCTCAATCAACAAGGCTATAGCCCAGGCAATAGCCTCAGCGACACTTCAAGCAGGTTTAACAACCCCTCGAAATCGGAAGTCGAGTAACTCCGATCGTGACCATCTCAGACCAAGTAACCAGGTGACGGACAGTAACCAGGTAGATTACTCATCACCTAGGTCACAACTTTTCCAGAAATCGGTGAGAAGACATTACAGGGTAAATAGTGCTGAGGAAAACAGCAACTTAAATCCCAGAACCAGTCCACAAGGGATTACGACACGTGAGAGACCGAGCAACAGCCGTTGCGAGACAGGCATTCAGAAGGGTAGCCCAAGTGCACCCACTACATCACCTATAGTCCAGACAGGTAATCAGACGCCAACAGGGAGCTCTACGGCACAACCGAGAGTGACCCCGAGGTCCAGTAATTCCTGTCGCTCAACACCCGCAACAGGTGAAAGAGGGCAGTCAAGCCGACACAGCGACTCTCACGAAATAACACAGCAAATTAACCCAGTACACATCTCACCAACCAGTCAGGACAGACAGGTTTCAACGGAAAATACGCCAAGGAACCGACCAACTCAACCTAACCTGCAATTTAGACCACAACCCACCCAAGACGATTTGGAGACACCAACTGAGGAGGTCGAGACCACCCAAATTGGTAGTACATCACAGGCTACCGTTAAGAGGGATTTAGCAACAACAAAGTTGTACGTCAACACAGATTCCACCCAGGTAAACAGTAACGAACAACTGGTACACCGAGTTTACCAGTCACCGGGAGGTCGAATCTACGTACATCCACCCGTGCACGCGTTGCGAGCACCGCCACTTGACGTTAGTGAAACAGCTTTGAGAACATTGGTGCAAGTAGGCAGACAACTAAGAGAACAGAATCCGTCATTAACTATCGCAAATACCATCAGAAATTCTGACACAGGTACTTACTATCAGGCATTTAGACCCCAAGACAGATTTACCGTCTATCAATCACCGAGAGGCTCGTTATATAACAGCCTACCGATAGGACGCACAGGTATACACCGCCACAGTTTACGAGGTCGAGACATCTTGCAACGAGCAACCAACAACGACAGGACCATCATAGAAGGTGGAGAGCTTGTAACAGCACCCCAACCACCACCTTCGGAACAAACATCTAGAAGCAACGAGTCATACGTCCAAGGTGACACCCTAAGGTCAAGAACAGCAACACCTGCATCAACAACACGTGCAGCAACGACTTTTGCAGTACCAGCTAGACCAACCGGAAGGTTCATAACCAGGTCAGCAAACCGACCAACGACACCGACAGCTCCAGCTGTCCCCGTCAGACCAAATTCAGCAGTAGCAGGACCATCCCGAGTAACAACAACTCCAACCACAAGTCAAGGTAAAGTCAGTTGGCTTGACGACTTACAATACGGAGTTAACATTTGGACAGGACCCAGTGGCAGAGTATACACCAGCGAGAACGAAGCAACCGAAGACGAGTTAGTACCAAGCAGAATAACAACGAGACAATACTCTAAGATCGCGCGAAAACAAGATAGATTCAGAAACCAGGGGGTAGAAAACGAAGCGACTTGGACAGGTCAAGTGAGACGCCTGATCTATTATAACAGAAGGGACGGTATCATACAACGAAGGTTCAGACTAGTGCTGTCCATGGGAACAGGAGACACCCAGGTTTTTGGGAACAGGAACAGGAATGGGTGCGTACGGGAACACAAATTTTGTTCCCAAAACACTTTGGGAACGTTTGGGAACATAGAAATTGTTCCCAAAATATGGGAACAAAAGCGGGTTTGGGAACAGGAACAAAACGTGTACCTACCTGGTATTCACATCAAGTTTTTAATATAAAAATATCTCACAAATAAAATATTATTTTAAAAATACGTCGCAACATATCAAATAAGTCACTCATTCACACGTTATGATTTTACAAAAATAATAATTATTTAACACGGGGCAAAAATGGAACTCTCTGGAACTTGACAAAATTGCAGCTCAGAAAACTCCAGCGTGCTCTTATCCTTGTTAGTTTAGCAAAAGTATATTGAAAGTGCTACTTGTCCTAGCTAATTTCAGTTACTACTGTACTTTGCGCTGCGATGATTAATTTAATGACTGTTATTGAATTCTCATTTAAATTCCAGTAGCTAAATGTATTGGAGATGGTCTGCTGTTATTTATTTTTAATAAGGTCGATTTGATATTTGGTTTTTTAAATCGATGCATAAATGGAGTTCCCTGGGGCATAAATGCGTAGGTTGTACTTTTCTGCTAGTCTTTAAGTACTTTTGGGAACAGGAACAGGAACATTCCTGTTCCTGCAGGAACAGGTCCAGGAACTTTGAATTGGTACAAACGTTTATGGGAACAGGAACAGGACCATTGCTTTTGTTCCTGAAAAAATGGGTACAGGTACATGATCAGGTATGGGTACCAAATTTCCGTTCCCATGGACAGCACTAGTTCAGACCAACTAGAGACTCAAACTTTGAAGCGTTTGCAGCCACAAGAGCTGAACACGAAGAAATTGTTCTGAGTGAACACCCGATATTTACCTTCTGGAATATAATCACCCGAAGATCTTTAGATCCAGAGCAGATCTCCAGCTACATCGCACCCAATTTCAGACTTTACCATCGACACATCAATCTACCGAACGGCATTCGCAGACAAAGGGTACCACCAGGCTTCTTGGAAAACATCGAAAACGAACACGACCACCAAGAGGCATTGAATAGATTAATTCACGATCCTAACGTGGAAATCTTGAGTGACACATCCAGCGAGGAAGAAGAAGAGCAGGTAGTACAGAGAGACACTCCGAGACGAGAGAGTGGTCAGCATAACAGTGCACAGTCTAGTGAAGAGACAGACCACATTTTTATTGGAGTTGACGAAGAGGACTTCATTATCCCAGAAGTACCAGGTCAATTTACTATAAGAATTTCTATAGACGACGCCTACGACGCAGCGTTCAGAGCAATTGAAAGAGACGAAGAGATACAAGAGGAAGTCCGATTTGTGGATAATACCGGAGAAACTCACTTCTTCCCAAGAATCCGACTTCGAGACCTCAGTCCGGAAACTCAAGTTGTACTCACTCAAGTCAGAAAGAGACGTAAACCCTTACGAGCACGACGCCAAATTGGAAATAACCAACCCAGACCACCAGGCCCAGGACCGAGTGGGTCAGGAAGAGGAAACCAGTCGAGAGGAGCTAACAACAACAACTCCCACAACCAGCGACCATCTCAATCAAGGTCAAATCCAGGTCGAGGAGGCTCAAGAGGAGGTAGACACATCGGAGGCAGACAGAGAGCAAGGAGCGACCCCGGAAGTTCCGGAGGAAGTAGCTCATCATCCAGCTCCAGTAGTAGTAACTCGAGTAACCCTCATGACTTTGAAGCCTTCGACAACTGGAGGAATAGACAGATTGTGAACAGAAACAACATCTTCAACCAGGTCAACGTTAACATCATCAACCCATACGTACCACTCAACCCAAATCAGGGGATACGTATTGAGGAAGTTGCAGACCAAGAACAGGTACGAATAATTCCAAGGAGACATCTGGACGACGACATGACCGCCCTCATGTTTCCCAAAGTAGAATTCAAACCGGGTGTAGATGACCCAGAGACAGCCTTCGCAACAGCCGAACTCCAGACTAACAGGTTCGGAGGAGATACCATCATAACCAGGATGCAATACGTACAGATCATCTTTGACCCACCCGTCAGGGATTGGATCAGAAATTGGATTGCCGAACGAAGACTACATGAGGAACTACCTTACGAAACCATTAACTGGGACGAATTCAGGGAGGAATTCCTAATAAGGTACAGTATCACCGACCAAATGATACGTACACTAATGGAAAAGCGAAAGATGAACACAGAGGAAGATCCATGCGCATACATAGATGCGAAATTAGCACTAATCAATAGAGTCGACAGATTTATGCCCGAAATGGAAAAAATCAGACTCTTACGCGCAGGTCTGACATCCGAATACATAGTTTTCTGCCGAGGATGGACAGCAGGAACTGTAGCAGACTTCATAGAGGGAATAAAACAGTATGATGAAGACCGAAAAACGGACGGCGCGGAATCTATTGAGACAAGATTTGCCAAAGTCCAAGAAATGTTGGAGAAATTGACCTCCGGAATGAAAGCAGCTCCAACGGAAACAACCGTCGTCAAAGTAGCTGCAGTGAGAGAACAACAGGACTATCGGAGACCTGAAAATAGATCTAATGACCAACGAGGACGAAGTCCAGGTCAGGGAAACTTCAACAACTCGCGAAATTCCAGTCCAGGTTCCAGCAACAATAGCAACTACCCGGACAGGGGACGTAACAACCAAGGGTATGATGACCGAAGAAATTATGGGAACCGAGGTAGATCTCCAACACCTGAGAGATTCTACAATAATCAAGATAGGAGTAGGCCTCAGTACAGAAATGACGGCAACAACTCCAACAATCAAGGTTACCCGCAGCGGAACCAAAATTTCGGATCTAGACAAAGTCCGAACCGACAATACTATAACAACAACCCTAACAACCAGGGAAACCGTCAGTGGAATGACCAACAGATGAACCAAGGATACAACCAATCCTACAACGGCTATAACAGCCAAGGATTTAACCAAACTCAGGGCTTTATGCCACCTCAGGGGTTTAATCCGAATCAAGGATACCCACCCCAACAGGGTTATGCACCGTTTCAAGGTTATGCACCCACCCAAAGTTATGGACCAGCTCAAGGATACGTACCACAACAAGGATACGGTCCAGGACAAAATGCAGGGTACGCCAACCCTGGCATGCAACAAATTCAGGCCAACCCACAAGGTTACCAGAACCAGGGTTACCAGCCAAACAATAACCAAGGAGGTCAACGACCCCAACAATACAGCAACAATAACAACAGGAGTAGAACTAACTCCAGGGACCGGAACAGCCAAAGTAATGACAGAAACAACTCCTGGAGGAATCAATCAGACCGTCAGGAGCAGTCACAACCGATACCGGGACAATTGGCGCTAGAATCCACCCAAACCGACATAAAATGTTTCGGATGTGGAGAGATGGGCCACCTGAGGAGGAATTGCCCACACAAAAGACAGTCTAGCCCATATCCGTCGGGAAACTCACAGAGGGGGACGCACCCCCAGTAATTGAAGACATCCAAGAAAGAATGAATGCAATTATAGCAACTAGAGTAGAAAGTCAGTCAAAAGACGACGAAGAATTAGAGATTATTGATCTCAACCCATGTCGTTTATCAAACGGCAACAAGTCAACTTTACAAGTGCAAATATGCAGTATGATGATACCAGCTTTACTAGATTCAGGAGCAACAAGATCCTGTATCCAAAGAAACTTAGTACCCAGATGTGCGGAAATAAAAGAAGTTCCAAGCGCTCTGCGTGTAGCAGTAGCAAATGCAGAATTGGTAAAACCAATTTGCCTCACCAAGTTCACAATGATGATTGAAGGTGAAAAACTTTTATTCAAAGGTCTAGTGATGGAAACACTAGAACCACGAATGATTATAGGTGAAGATCTTTTATCACGTTATGGAATAACGTTGGATTACAAGAATAATGAAATACGGAGCGATCGATTTCAAACAGTTCCAATGACTAGAGATACTCATCTCTATGTCGGGGAGAAAAAGGCCGACATAGAATTTGTCAGGTCAATTTTTTCATTTCATGAAGTCAAAGGACCGAAGAACATGATGTGCAGGACTCGAAAAGCAGTCACAATACCAGCCTATGGACACATGAAAGTGCCCATACAAATTCCAAAACGCATCAAAAAGGATTTTTATTTACAACCATCAGAGAAACTTTACACCAGCAAGCGACTCTTAGTAGCCGCAGGTGTAGTACCAAATGAAGAACCTTTCGCATATGTATTTAATCCAGCTCCATGCCCACAGACGATGTATGGACGGACAGCTATAGGTCATGCTGAGGAAAATTTTGATCTCATCAAAATTAAACGCAATCAATTACGGGATGCTCACAAAAAGCTCACACAAGAACAGCTCGATTGTTTCGACGTCAATGAAGAGCTCGATGAAGAAGGACGAGCTAAGTACCGAGCATTGTTGACAAGATATCCAGAATGTTTTGCATTTAACAAGGGAGATTTGAAAGAACCAGCGTGGATTGATCCCATTCGGATCCATACGGGAAATAATCCACCCGTTCAGGCAAAACCTTTCCCTTGCTCACCTATGGAGCGACAAAAAGTACGAGAGGAAGTACAAAAGATGTTAGATGCAGACATCATTAAGGAAGTGAACGGACCTTACAGCAGTCCACTATTTCTCATCAAAAAGAAAGACGGAACATTTAGATCAGTTGTGGATTATCGAGCATTAAACAAGACCATCACAGATCAAGTTTATCCTTTAGCAAGAATAGATGACATACTTATGCAATTTGGAAAATCTGCAATTTTTGACACTCTTGACATGGAGTCAGGCTTCTTTCAATTATTAATACATGAGGATGACCAAGTCATAACCTCTTTCATCACACAGGATGGATTATATGCATTCAAACTACTACCGATGGGAGTCAAGATTGCACCGTCAGCCTTTCAGCGAGCAGCAGATCAAATGCTGGGCTCACTCAAATTTAGGGGAGCCATGGTATATTTAGATGATGTAATCTCTTATGGAATTCATCTTTTGGACAAATTAGCATCCCTCGAAGAATTGATGTTAAGAGCCAGCAACAAGAACTTTAAGTTCAAGCCAAAGAAATGCAAATTCGGATATTTTGAAGTAATTGTTTTAGGATTTAAAGTATCCAGGGAAGGCACCAGTCCAGATCCTGCAAAGGTAGACGCTATTAGACATGTGCCAATACCAAAATCTGAAACAGAAGCAAGAAGATTTTTCGGAATATGCAGTTTCTATAGAAAATACATCAAGGACTTCGCAAAAATTGCTAGTCCCATCTCACAATCATGGATTGGCAGTAAAGGGAAATCTGAAGGTCAAAAACGCATAAGATGCTTCCAATGGAGTGCAGATGCAACAATTGCCTTCAACATTCTCAAAACCAAATTAATGACACAGCCAGTTCTAGCTCATTTCAACCCAGAGTTGGATTGCATACTACATACAGATGCATCAATCTCAGGACTAGGATGCTGTGTACTTCAAGATGATGGAGGAGAACATCCAATAGCTTATGCGTCAAGGACACTAATTCGGTCAGAAAAGAATTACTCAGTCACAGAATTAGAACTAGCAGCAGTCGTATATGCAGTTCGCAAATTCAGACAATACCTTTATTTGAGAAAATTTTTAATTAGATCAGATCACTTAGCATTATGCTACCTACGATTACAAAAAGATCCAAACCACCGAATAAGTAAATTTGTAAATAAACTACAAGAATTTGACTTTCAAGTCACATACAAGAAAGGAGCATTACACTTGGAGGCAGACTTTCTATCCAGAGCTCCATTACCCTATACAAAGGAAGATTTGGAGGATACAGAGGACCGAGTGATCGAATTTGAACCAGACCCGGTCAAGGAACACAAAATTGCTTTGGAAGAGCAAAAACAAATCCCTCAGGGGAACATAATAATGCCACCACTAGCGTGTGCAGCCAGCCTTACGACCAGGGAAAGCTATAAGGGAAAATATTGGACGGATGACGAAAGTCAATCCTCAGATGAAGATGCAGCCATAATCCCCCAGCGACAAAATCCATGGTCAGGGAGATTGAAAGGTCAACCCAGACGTAAGGTCAAATCACAAGTGGAAATTTTAGTACCTCAACCGAATTTGGAGGAAACGGATTGGGAGAACCATACAATGAGCGTAAAGAGCCGTGTTAATGAAGTTACACACAGCTACTCAGCGCTCAAAGAATGGAAATTATCCGTGGATGACATCATTACAATCCACGAATTTCGGGAGGATGATCCACAAGAGGATGAAAACACCTGGAAATATACCAATGAGTATATCTACGAGAAAAATCTCAAACTAATACAAGATATAGAGCTTCACAATGCAACAATAAATGAATTAGATATGAAAGAATTTCTATCGCCAAAGAAAGCTCAAGTTCAAAATGAGCATGAAGATTTTGACAGAAATACTATCACTGACATTGGAATGGGGACTGATTGGTCTCCTACTCCAAAGTCAACGACAGCAATAACGTCACAAAGTCCAGACAATGGGAAGGTTGACACTGATTCACCAAAATCCCTAGGGCAGATGACACGGAGTACAATGGAATTCACAACAATGGATGGGGCAGGTGAGGCTGAAACAAAAGCTGTACATCTACCACCAGCCATGATTGTAGACTCCGAGACGGAAGTCCATGACCAAACTCTGAAGAATCAGGAGACAGCGGATCTGGTGAGCCAGGCAGCTGAGACTACACAAAAGAAGTCCTCAACTTTCCCGCCCACCCATCCCGCCAGTCCTAAAGAGGCCAAGAAATTGGTACTCACGGATGAGGATAGGAACGTCCAAAAGGAATGCGACCAACCGACACTGAAACAGGAAAAGTTCAGTGTGGAAAATCACATTCCATCTGGACACGATCCCACAGATGAGGAGAAATGGTTTGCATTTGAAGAGACTTGGAGGAATCCAACGTCAGCAAAAGGAGACGAATGGAAGCTCAAACAGGAAGTTATTTCGCAATTGAAGACATACACTGCACAATCTGCCAGGAAGACTGATCAAGTTCCTGATGCAGAAAATCCAGGATATGCTAACAATCCGGATCTTGATACCCCACAGCGGATCAAGGCGATGAAAATTTCCAGAGATGTGGATGAATGGATGAAAAATATCCAACGAAGATCTGCAGCATGCGAGTCGGAGGAAAACAAAAACCCTCCGCCGTCGCATACGTACATATCCACAGAGAATCCAGATAATGAAAATAATTACTCTCTACTGGCGACCACAGTAGAAGAGCTGAGGAAAAATATCCAGGAAGGTGAAATTAAATTCACCGATGGAAGATCATGGAAGATTCAACCTCTGAAAAGGCAGGGTGTTGTGACAAGTAAAAGGACGCCACATTCACTATGTCTTTCACAGGATGAAGACCAAAGAAATAAAGACGCTCAGAAAACTGAGGACATGTCATTAAATAGAGCAATAAAATTTGTTCCAGGAGCTCACGCACTACAAGGGTGCGAAGGGAGCAAAGATACTTTTTCCACACACAAGCCTGTGTGTAGGATACTTGAAGATGAAGAGCAAGTTACTATGTTAGAGGAACATAACATGCAGGAGATGCAAAGGGACGATCCAGATTGTTTATTCATCATGGACAAAATAAAGATGCGGCATACGTTAAATTGGAAGGACAAAGAAAAGTATAGCCGATATGAAATTGATGGAGAAGGGATTCTTACTATAGTACATAAAGATGGACGTAAGCTATACGTACCCCGAGTACTTAGAAATTTCCTACTATCAAAAGCTCATGATGGGATCCTATGCGGAGGACATTTAGGATTCCAGAAAACTCTTCATAGACTCAACAAAAATTATTTTTGGAGAAAAATGAACGTCTCAGTAGCAAAATATGTCATGTCATGTGAAAGTTGCCAAGCAGCTAAATCCATGAGAATGAAGCCAGCAGGATTACTTCATCCAATCAGGATAGAAAATGTAGGAGATGCATTATGTATTGATCTCATTGGACCCATGCAAATTAGCATAAAAGGGAACAAGTATATTATAATCGCACAGGATTATGTTTCAAAGTTCGTGATCGCAGAAGCAATTCCAGATAAAACTGCTGACAGGATAGCAGAATTTTTGCTTCACAAAGTAGTTTTAAAATACGGACTGTTTAAAAACTTGCTGAGTGACGGAGGATCCGAATTCAGAGCGGAAATCACTCAAGCATTACTTCGCAGATTAGGCATGAACCATTCTACATCTACAGCATTAAGACATAATAGTGTTGGACAAATAGAAAGAATGGTCCAGACTATAAGCACTATGCTGAGTCATTATACTCAAAAAGAGCAAGCACTATGATGCAGTTGTTTACCGTTTCTAATAAATGCTTACAATTGCAGTCACCATGACGTGACCAAAGAAACTCCTTATTTTATGATGTTTAGGCGACAACCTATATATGATTTTAACTTACAACTGTGTTTAAGCAGCGTCGACACAAATTTTATGAGTGCTGAGGAAGCCACTACTAGAATAGAAAAAGCTATTGCTAAGATAAGGGAACGTCAGGACTACAGTAAGGATTGGTATGATAGGAAAAGAAGGTTCGTTAAATTTAACATCGGAGACACAGTGCGAGTCTTTACACCGACCAGGATAGTTGGAAAGAGCGAACGCTTTCTTCACCCTTACAAAGGACCCTTTGTAGTCATAGAAGTTTTAGCCAAAGACAATTATATCATTCAAGACCTTAGGAATTCTAAAAAGAGACAGAAAGTCCATGTGGAAAGGCTTAAGAAGTGCCTGCAGCGAGAATACATTGAGGACGAGTATAGTTATGATTTAGATTCCGATATAGTGGAATTGGTGACAAAACGAAATTGGAACAAGTGTGGAAAAGTTATAGTGAGTCAGCCACGGTCAATTCTTAAGAATTCGACCAGTTCAGATAACAGTTCAACTACGAGCAAGAAGGTGACTTTTAAAGTTCAACCTGCTCAAACCGAAGAAATAACTAGAGAATTTTCATCCGAAAGTTACTCAGACAGTGCAAGTGACAAAGCTCAGCCAGTACAACAGAGAGGAGAATTTTGTGACAAAAATTACTCACACTCTCAAATCACCCCAAGTGAAGGAGGGAAACCAAACCAGGGACTACATCAACACAAAGATAACACTCAAGGAGGAAAAGGTAATACTAAGCAGTCAAGTACACAAGTAAGAAAATTTTCGTCAGAAAATTATTCAGACAATCGGGAATTTTTAGATAAAAATTACCCATATTTCACTCGATCGAAAGTAAATGAACACCCTAGAAGAAATCAGGGACGAGATAAGGGGATTGAAACAACAGAGGAATTTAGTCCAAATAAAAATTTGGAAGTACGCAGCTCAGGAAGAGTACATCAAACAGAGAATCGCAGCTTTAGAACTGCTAATTCAAGAGACAAAACCTCAAACGTCAAGTTTCTGCCCACAAGTGGAGAAATCACAAGACGAGGTGCAACCAGAGTAACTGATGACACATACAAAGAGAGAATTAATCCTAATCATCCAGGGATTACAAGCCCAATTAATCAAGGCAAAGGAGAACGAAATTCGTCTCCAACAAAGAATTTTACATCAGATTGCGGAACAGGAGGAAGTACTGAGCAAACTGAAACAACTCGAGGGAGATCACAAAGCGACCCTACAGGAAACTCAGAAAGCCAAAGAAGATATTTCGGATTTAATAAACCAGCTGAAAACAGCGCAGGTGTAACATCGGAAGGTGAGGAAGAAACTCAACCACTTATTGACGAAAGTGACTTTAAAACACTTAAGAAATTAAGTAGTTCAGGGATAAGTCCAACAGAACTTGATGTGGACGACAGCAGTGAGTATAGAGAGACAGATTCTTACAATTCGGGATCAGAACCGAGAATTAATCAACCGCCTACGACAGAGAGAGGGAGACCTGGACAAATTGAAACAGGAAATCAAGAACCTTCAGAAGCGACTTCACGAGTTGAGGTGTCTTGGCCCTCAGTAGAGGCGGATATTTCGACACAATTGCTTCACTCAGATGAGCAAAAGGCCTTGGAAGAGCCCCCCTTTGTGGAACTCAACACCAAGCCCACCCAGCGAAGCTCAGAGACAAACACTGCAAAGCCTACAAGCGCAAGGCAGTCGGATCAGAGAGGCAATAGCACGAGTGGAGAGAGAAATAGAACAAACCGAGAGAGTCAAGAATACTCTGAAAAATCAAATTCGAGCAGCCAACAGGCTAGCCAACAATTCAACCAACCCACGGAACGAAAAGTCCTTGTAGAAAATTCTACAGAAGAGGACGAAGAGTTCCAGGAAGTTCTAGCAGACGAAAACGGACAAGACTCTGTAGATACGCATACAGAAGTCATTAATACACCTGTAGAATTTTCTACAGAAGAGGACAGGTCATTGGATGTCTTCACGAAAGACAATCCCAGAAGGCCTGAGAGAATTAGAACAAATACGTCAGATCGCCGAGAAACATTCAGCGACCCTCAGAACCCGACGAGTACAAATCCAACAGGAACTTCAACAAGTTCAGGAGGAAATTCGGGAGTTACAGAAGCAGGCGAAACACCTCAAGAAGAAAGCGCTGAGGAAACCGGAGAAAGTAGACGATACCCAACTCGTACCCGAAAGAGAACGAGAAGATTTGGATCAGTCTGAAAGCGAATGAGCACCACCAGATACTTAACAACAATACCAAACTGTGTTAGTTTTGGTCAAAGCGAGATTGATCTCAAGATTGGAGACCGTATAAATCTCATTAGTTATCTCATACGACAAGGTCGAAGGAGAATCCGATACGTAGGTACGTACACAATCATTAAAACAGATTACTGCAAAGTATTTTATCTTCAACCAGATGTCAGAGAACAGAGGGTCACGTGCATCCGGGTCTCGAACCAACGAGACTCCACGCCAAGACGCCCTACCCGCCGTCGACAGGGACGACGACGATCGACCACGTTATTGGACTCAATACGTGAGTCAAACTGAAGTGGAAATACCACAAGCAAAAATTTTACCAAACTCAGATACGGGACGACTGGAAGTTGTTCTCAGAGTAGACGGGAAGTTACCCCACAGGATTATCGTCCAAGGACGAGATGGGCGAGAGATCGTAACCCATTCAGTACTAATTGGAGCTCTCAGAAAACCTCGAGAGTTAACAATAGATTATCGTATACTACGACGAGAACCGCACTTTTGCGGGTCAATAAATTTTCCGGAACAGCAATTGGAAGTAGATAGAGGCGAGCGAGCGCCAGATGATCTTGTTTACCTTTTTAAAGGACAAGAATTTAATCCCACTCCCATACGACGACAGATCCCTATCTGCAGAACACGTAATAGACAGCCAGATGATCCATGGCTAGTCCAAAATTATAGGCAAGAAAAGGACGTGCCCGGACAAAAGAATCCAAGGGGAGATTATGACCATGATCCATGGGCATTTACTCCAGGCCTTCAATATGAACGAGGCAAGACAAGTCGAAGCTCATCTCGGAAAGTGATGGGAGCCGACCCTATTTGTGGAGTAACCCGAGTCAACATCCCCGAAATTAGTGAATGGTTACCGCAACAAGAGGAACAGGTCGAGGATGTAGCCCATAGAATCAGTAGACGTATTGATGACAACTATGGACCCGATCTAAGACGAGGGAACTTGGAGGACCGACGAAGGGAGCCTCCGAGATTCGCAGCCTACTCGGCACATATGGTACCAGCCGGGAGAGGCCGCGGGCGGGCCATCACCAACGGAGAAAGTTCGGGCAGGCAACACAGAAGCTCAAGAGAAAGTTCAAGGGAAAGACACAGCTCTAAAGACAGCAGGACCAGGAAGCGGGAGACGGAGTCGTCATCAGAAAGGAAGAAGCGACGGGAGGACGACAGGTCAAGGAGCCGCTATGACAGTCCAGCGCGGTCAAGGAGCAGGAGAGAGTCAACCCCACCACCTTCGCCATTTCTATCGCCAGCAGCGAGAGAGTACACGGACCGAATGGAGAGGGAGTCAATACTGACAGTACCCATAGCAGCTCCAGCCTTAAGCTATACCGCGGTCACAAAGATGCCACCGCCAACAATACCGGTTAATAGTGAACCACCTAAACCACAGCGTGCAGTTTGCATCGCTCAAAGAGAAAGACCAGTGGAAGTACCTGTAGTGACTCCACCATCAGTAGCAGTGATACCATGGAGCGAAGAAATAGCCACGGACACAGCTACAACAGCGGACAGAGATACCGCCAATGAATCTTCTTCAGATTCAGAAGAGGAAGAGACAGTACCTATCCAAACCTGTAGTAGGAAAGGATGTAAAAGGGTACGACAAGTAATTGCAACCGACAGTGGACCAGTGATACAACAGGAATGTGAACATCATGCAAAGAAACGTGCAAAGAAGGAGAAGAAGGTCAAAAAGGAGGCTCAGATGACCATCTTAGAGCTATTTGGACAGAGCACAGTACCAACCCAACCACCGGCGAAATGGCAGTCGAACATCGTGAAAATTGGAGAGGACTCCAGGAAGGCAGGGAAGCACGAGGAGATGGTAAACCGAATTAAAGATCTCGGGGAAATCATCCGCAACCTTGCCAGACAAAACGTCAACGCAGACAGCGCGAAAAAGCAAAAGGAAGGATTAATGAAAGAATTAGCACGCCACCGCCAGGAATGGATAAAGTGGAGAAATGATAACGACTTTCACTTGGTATGTGCTGAGTCAAAGATAGACCTTCAAACCAGAGAATTACCTCCAGCACACTTTGAACCAACGAACATTCCAACGTCAACAGCCACATCCGGGGAGCTAGAGCGTTTGCTCGCTCAGGAAAAACGAAATGGTCCAGAGACTGCAAGCCCAACAAGAATGGCAACGGAAATGCCACCCTCACCAGGACAAAACGTCGAAGTTGCAACATCTGAGCTATCTATAGCCGAGCAACACAATGACCAGAGCAGTAGCTCAGAGGATTTTGAGGTGATCAGATCAAAGAAAAAAACACAAAGATCGAGAATCATCAGTAACGTCGGATACAACGGAAATTGTTAATAACCACCAGCTTTCATTGGCTGATTTTGCCAACTCACCCCAGGACGGAACCGTCATCCTTAGTGACGACGAGGAACTACGACAACCAACCTCATCAATTCAAACGCCACCTCACACACCGGATATGGGACGTGGAGGAGGAGGAAGACGAGGAGGACCCATACCTTACCTCGGTAACAGTTGGTTATCGTTTTTACTAATGTTCGGTTTAATTACATCTGCTGTAGGACAATCCAACTTGAGAAAGGAATTGACGGGACACTACGGACCATATCCAACAACCCGGGCATCACATTACCAGTGGTGGACCCGATTGGAAACCGAGAATCCAACCAGTCCAAGAGGCGTTGGCCATGTCAGCCTAGACTTTGAGAATAAGGAAGACTCGGAGGAAATCGGACACTATGACCCTTACGGCCAACGGGAATGCCCACCGGTCGGAAATTCAGCCGTACGGTACCAAGGCTTCGGTTCAGCCATAGCGCACCGACTCTGGCAGAATGGAGTAGTACGAGGAGTAGCAGGAGCCGTAGGCATGTATACCACGGGAATGGTCATAGTAGGAGTCTATACCAGCTCAATCCTAGACGCAGTCAGGAGATGGAACAAACCACTAAAAACAGTCAAAATACCTCAGGACTGGGTACTCATTGAGTCCCAATTACCAGACCAACGACCCATCTGGATGATAATGCCCGTCAACGCCAGTGAAGAAAAAGAGTTAGAAGATTTTCTCAAGGAAAATCCAACAGCAACGGAAATATCTCCGAGCTTAATAGCCTTACCAGGTGATATCCAAAGGAAGGCTCATTACCTCAACGAAACTTCTGTAGCCAAAGTATGGAACCAAGCTTTAGGCAAAGAAGTGGACGCGGAAGAATCCGAAAACGGGAGAGAGCGACGACATGCTCCTGAACCCACTTCGGAGGAAGAGGAACGACGACAAAAGATTCGAGATCAACGGAAATTACCGCAAGCTATTTGGTTAATGTCACAAGCAATACGTGACGGTTATCATCTAACAACTAAAACTTTACAATCAGTCGCAATGGACTTAATCACAAAAACAATCCCGTTACCACTACAGACCAAATATGAAATTTGGAGGGAGTACGAGATACAGTACGGGAAATTTATCAACAAAGTCATCCAAATTTTGGGACTTAAAGACACACATACACGTACCAGGCGAAGTATCTTGGCAAAAGACCAGATAAATAACCTACAACGCCAGATGCAAGACAACCCTCACATTATTACCAAAGGGGAAGACTATGTTCACCCCACCGAGGAAATTGCAATAGGTGAAGTTGTACACTTCGCACTAGCAACAACAATCACAGAAGCAAACTGGACGATAGTTTTGCTCATACCACACACATACAACGGAGTTGACCATATCGAAGAGGAGGAACTCAAAGGATGGGAGACAAAGGCACATGCCAACGTCTCACAAACCCACCCACTCTTCCAGCGAACGTCGGAACGAGCAGCCAGAGAACGGCAGAGACGAGAGGCATTCGTAGGACCGACCAACGCATGGTCACCCGTCAGTTATAGCAAACAATTCTTAAAACAACAGCTACAGCTTATGCTGGCACGGATTGAGGAAGAGGAGGCTCACTCATCGTCAGGAAGACCTACAGGGATTATTCAACAGCTTGTACGATTTACCCTCAGAATGGTAATTTATATTGGCACGTCCGTTGGAATGGACTTCGGAGGGAACCAGGACCCTATACGGAAAGGTGACCCCGGAAGAAGCCACCCACGAAGGACAGGAGGAGCAGAAGGACCGGTTTTGGCCTCAGAAGAGGAACCGGCTGTGCCAACGGAACAAGCTGTAGAGGCTCGAGAAGAAGGAGCCGGGACATCAGCGAACGTAATCAAGGAAGAAGTCTTAGACGACGAGGAAAAGCCACCAGCAGAACATCAGGTAGATAGTTCATCAGACAATGAAACAGACAGCAAGTGGGTGAAGACCAGATGTGAGTATTGCCCACTCAAACACGGCCACAAGCCACCCGTAAGACCAAAGACCAAGTTAGCAGCACATGAAGCTTGGCAAAGACAAAAGGATATACCTGTACAATACATCCGAAGGAGCAGACCAGAGTTGGACAGATTGTACGGAAGAGACAATGCTCCAAACTGTACATTCCGGTATAGAGGACGACAACGAGGTCCAGAGCCAGATAGGGAACGACCCAGGGTTAGAGTATACTCACCCATTAGGACTGAAATATTCAACGATACTAGGGACAGACGAGGATCAAGGTCACCATCACCAGGACCATCCACGATAGCGGGACAACCAACACAACCCATTGAAGACAGACTGAAGTCCAGACGAGCTGGACAACGTCAACGAAAGGTGGAGTTTAAGGAAGAACGCCAGGAAAACCCACCAACTGCAGCACCGGAAGATCCACTGACACAACCCGACTCACCTGATGTAAGATTCGTTGATTTAGCTCACGTATCATTTTACATAGGAGTCCGTGGATGGATGGTAGCACCAAGTTGGGAAGACGAAGATGCAGAAATAGTCATCTTTACCAACCCGAACGAGACACAGTTATACAGCCAACTGGATCCGGTACGACTACAAGTGAGAAATATGGTGGAAAGGGCCAATGACCCAATGGACCACTCACCGCCGAGATTTCCGGATCAAGTACCGGAAGACATATCTGGAGACGAACGCCATAGCCGGATAGAAGCGCAGTACTCCAGGAGAACCAACTACTTCAGCAACAACATGGACACCAGGGAAAGATCCACCATGTGTCCTCATTGTTATCAGAAATCTACCATCGACCCAGAGAGATTTCCAACATATAATATCTCACATCGTTCAACCAACAGTCCAGAACAAAATTTAGTGAGATGGCTCAACAGAATGTACAGGGAGACATTTATCGAGAGACTTGACATCCACCAACAACCTACTCAATCACCTCAACTACGACTCGAGCAGTTACAAAGGGCGCTTAGCACCTTAAGCGAACCCAGAACAGATGCTCATGAATCAAATATAGAATACGCCGAACACCAGGCAGGAATAGATTACAACAATCACGGAGAATTAATCCGGGAAAGAAGGGCATTGCTGTATGATGCAATGGACCATCCCACAGATTATCGCAGACTAGACCCAAGGGAGCGAGACCTGCTCATCCTATACGGGCAAAGTCGAAGAAATGTACCAATGGAAAACACCCGTCTGGAAACAATGGCAGGAGACATGAACATCTCACCAGGGGAAATGATACCGAGACTTTGGACAACATTGTTCAATGGTCAAAGAGGTATTGATAATCACCAAGTACCAACATATCTAACATGTCGGGAACATCAGGGAGTAATGCAAGGGCTCACGGGAACCGAGCTACGCCGATTGATTACTCAGATGTGGTTTGACATAGGAACTCAGCCAACCTGGCGAGAGCAAGAAATATGGATAAATAGTTTCCTACTCAGAGGAGACGCCATCACCGGACGTGGAGAGAAAGCTTTACAGCAACTAGCGAGTATACCAATACACATGCTAAGTTTTCAAGAATTTGCAAGTATGACCGAAAGGATCATAACTCTTTATCATCAGGACGCGGCAATTCAGGAGTGGCGACAATTCGGAGCAATAAACCAGAGCAGCGGAAGTCAACCCAATCCAATTGACGACATAGAAGAAGAACTAGGACAATGGGAAGACTGGATATTCGCAATGAAACTAGCGGGAGAAGGCCAAAAGCCAACTACCCTATACGCTAGAAAACTAAAAGGAGGAGTAGCCACCCTAAGACAACCCCGGAGAACAGGTTCTTTCAGAGACCTAAACGAACTTGTCACGATACGAATCTGGCAAAGAGAACACTTTCACAGGATTCGGGAGCAAATCAGCAACCGTGGAGACGGACCAAGTTACAAACCATATCAATTATCTCCAAGGAATGAGAGACGACCAGGAATAACGCCAATACACATGATACCAAGCGCAATAGACAGATTCCAAACAGCACAATGGCGATCAGTTGTCATTGATGGAAGACCAGATGAACCTGATCTAATAAACCTCATACGAACCCTCAGAGGTCGAACAGGAATTGAAATAGTTTTCCGAGACCTCGGACATGATTTTATACAGGAAGAACTCCGAAGAGACCCAGTGACACAACAGAGAACCAGCTACCTTTCCATAACAAACCCTGTAGAGCACAGAAGGCTAATGGATCAGTTATGGGAAAGATCATCACGTGCAAGATGGGACCCGGAGATTTTATCCGAGAATAGATTCGCAGTCATATCATTCCGAACACTAGCGGAAGGAGAGGAGGAAACAGGCACCCTCAGAGGGCCGTCCGAGGAGGACGATTAAAAATGTCACAGAGGATAATAACCTGACCATTCCATCCAGGTCATGGTATAAAGAGAAAGAGAACTAGCGGGGAAAGCAGAAGCCAAATTACCTGATGACGGAAGAAATTCCCGAAGGGAATGTAAAGTGTAGATTATTTCGCAAGAGAGGATCTACGATAAAACATTTTTAAGATCTTATGCAGCATCAACCATCGGGATTACGGCGGATGTTACATAACGATCACCATAACAGAATAGTTAGAAAAGAAAAACAAATAAAAATAATTACAAAATAGAAAACAAAACAAAAATAATTCACTTACTAACACATTTCATAGAGTTCATAGGATAGAAATACTAACAAAAGATTATGTCACCGGAAGTGGGACATACGGATTACAACATCGGAATTAAGAAAAGAATTCTCTTTCGCAATCGGAAGATGAAAACACAAACAATTAATTGATATAAATACGAGACTCTTGAAACAGAGTACTCATTATAACCTCAACACCCACAGAGAGCTCAAATACTTGAGACTACTCAGGGATAAAGAACAGTTGCACAAAAAGTTTTTTTTCACACAGTGAAAATGAAGTGCCAAAATCTTTTGAGCCTTGCAATAACTCTAATTGCAATGGACGTTTCCGAAACCAGACCGATAGCCCAACCAAGTCCAGAACCATGGGGAGGACCACTGATGGCAGCTTTAGGAACCCAGGTCGGAAAATGGTTCGCAAATTACATGGTACCAGCCTTAACAGTCGGAAGCGGAGCCATTACGGCATCAGTATTATCACAAAAGGACCCAGTAGTACATATACTACACCACAAAGATGACGGGAAACTAGCCGTAGTGCAGTACGACCCGAACGATCCAAACGTAGAAGCCCAGAGAATCATGGAGAGGAACCAACAAATGGCTTTACTACAACCCCAACAACAATTCATACAAAATCAACAGCCCACCATGCAGAGGGATAACAGACCACCATGGATGGACCAATTCACGGAAATTGATTGGAAACCCAATGAGGTTCCAACATCAGACACGGACTATACCGTAGTCATTATTAGTTCATTCGGTTGTATTACCACAATAGTGATATTTATATTCACAATAATACTGTACCGAATTCGAATGCAGAAAAGAAAATCAGATCAACAAACATCGAATGCGAGAGAATTAGACAATGTTACAGACACAGCAGCATTAGTCCAAAATTCTGTAGAGCAGTTAGTCGGCTGCAGAATCGTGAGGCCCAATACACAACCTCAGGCCAGCCGACATACAACCAGAGCAACCGTACAACTGTAACACCAACCCAACCGGGAAGGACCAACGCAAGAAAGAAAACAACGAAGAAAAATATGCAAAACCATAAAATTGTATGGAAAAAATGTTTAAAAATATTTATTAATTATAAGATAGTATTAACAAAACAATAGAATAAGTAGTTATAAGTAGAATAAGGCTAGGAAAAGAAAACATAGAAAACCAAGTTCATATATAACAAAAATATAAAAATGCAAATGAAAATAACAAAGTTCAAATAACGAACGAAAAGTTCAAGTTAGTTAAAGAGGCAGATCCCCAATAGGAGTAAAAGGAAAAATAGTCTAAAGATTATGTGATTCAAATCAATATATCTTTCGTGTCTCGATGGATTCATTATCCATTTTCTTTCCAATTTTCTTTCCACCCCATTGATTCCAGTGATTAGATTTTCATTGAATATCAACCTATCAAGTCAGGCTATGTTTTGGAAACAAAGATTTATTTGTTAACGAGACGAGAAATGTTTCAAGATAAGGTTCAGTTCTAACCAAAATTTTAGGCAATATTATAATTCCTTGAGGCTTGTTTACTCAAAATCGCAAGGCATGATTTTATTAGGTTATTCAACTCCATATGAGAAGGATAAATTTATATTTCTAACCTACTCATCGTTTGGGATGAGCGGGATAACAAATTTCCAGCAAAAATCAGAACCCTGTATAAGCAAGTTCTCTACGATCAGGATCAGTTTACCTTTTAGCTTCAGTTCAACAAAATCTATTTAGCTAGACGTGCTAATATTTTAGGTACCTAGAAAAACAGATTAAATAAAACGAAAGTCCAAAGGATAGATTCTTCCAAAAGAATTTCTGTAATATACTATGTTCGTTTATAAATTATTTACTTGCAAAATGTATCGCATTTCAAATAAAAGTTGACATGAATGTGCCCAGATCTGAAGGATCCTAGGAGCACTAGATCTCCTATAGGGACCAGAAAAAAATAGACAAAAATACATACTACGAATAGGTAGGAGGAACTTTAAATAAAATATAAAAAGTAAGAAAATTACAGTAATGGAAACATTAAATGATATGTTTTAATATGTCGTCGACATAAGCTAGGGCAGTTTCATATTTTGAATCACCAGGTTTAAAGTCAGCTAAGATCTACATTGCAAACAGTGTTGACATCTTTTTACAATTTTGAGTACACATCATGGATGACAACAGGTTTACGGAATCATTAAATTCACTTCGTTTATACAATAAATAAATTTAACATCCAGTGAAAAGGAAAAATTTAAATCTTAAAAGATCAAACGTCTTATTAGCTTTGTTATATTCCATAGTTTCCCAAGACAAATTGTATTAAGAAAACACAATTCTGAAAGAAATTTTAAACAGAAAATTTAGCTTACAAATTCGACACGTTCCATCAAATAGGATTTTTTACAGATCAAGGTATATATATATATATTTATGATTATCGCCAAAATACATTCCTATCTCAGTTGAGGAAATAGTTCACGGTACAATATGTTTATATCTTATGGAGTAGTAAGAACTACTTACTGAACTTCATGGAGCACGATGTTTTCACATTTGGTGAAATTGCCAACAGTTGTGCATGAGAAGGACATAAATTGTTTCACAAGGAAACTCACGAGATTTTACAAGCTATAAATTAAATAAACCTCAAAAATACATTAGGCCACCACCCTAGTAGCAGCAGTAACTAACAGTAGTCACCATGTTGCAACAACTAGAATTTGGTATCAGAAAATTAGTAATCAAACGAGAATAGAAACAAGGGACAATGTTTCATATCTGCCTTCAAGTAATCTTGACAGTTTTTACAAACAAATTCTTTTCAAAATATGTGTACAAAAATTTCAATTCTGCTACGATGTTTCTAATCTTAAGATACGATAAATAATATTAGAAATTCGTCCAAAAATGCTTTTAACGAATTCAGAAGTAAATCATGATGTAAATAACGATGTATTCCATGTAAATATTGTATATGCAAATTGTAAAGGTAACACCTATATTTTGTTGTGCAACGATTCTAAGATCTAAGATTATAAGAAGTCCTTTCACAAAAAGTATACAAACAGTAACACCATCAAACATTGTACAGCATTACAAAAGTATATACACATATGATGATGAACATGTATGATAAATTGTATGAAATGCCTTAACAATAATGCCCATGAAAACTGTACGACCATGCTACAAAGCAAAGACCTACCATTACCATTATGACCAAGATTAGCTACAAAGTATGGTAACAAAAATAAAAATAAGTATAATTACAAATAATATGAACTTGAACTTCGACAGATGTCATTGTCGAGGTCGACAATTACCCAGAAGAGGAATGTTACGGATATATTATAAATAGAGTAGAATAAGCATAATCTAAGTCAGCAAATAGTTTGGAAGGTCGTAAGCAGAGGCTACGTGACGCCAAACGCTGACATAACATAATTACAAGAAAAGGAAAGGAAATGATTCAGATTATTTAATAAACAATAAACTAAGAATAGGATAAGATTTGAGTTAGATTAAGACACGTAGATTAAGAACAAGTTCGAATCTCGACTTCAAGCAAGGAACATCAAGAGGAGCCGCACCTAGAGTCCATTCCCTCCGGGATGGATCTCCACGGGTAGCAAGCGGGGCAACATGAAATTCGGAGAATTTCAGGAAGAAGAGATTCAGACTTCAAATTCTATTTTGTGTTAAATGTTAATTGTTCAGTGTAAATTGTATCAGTTTAGGAACAATAAATTGGCCAAAAGTTAATAAAACGAACTACACACAGAACTCAATAAGTTCCATTTATTCATGAGTTTCACCAACATCGAAACCATAATTCAGGGGAATGGAACGCCCGAACCTAGGCTACATTGTCTATTACCCACACGACATCAATACCCGGGTGATAGCAACGTAACAATATGTGAGCTAAAGCAAACAAATAAAAATAATCTTTCATTTTTTATTTATGCAAATAGTAATAATTATAAGAACACATTTATTAGGAAAATGTACACGATATTGTTTCTAATCATGTGCAAAGGTATTTGAAATATTTTCATTCTCTAAATTGCAAAAATAAACAGCAAATAAGCAATTTACTACACATAAAAACTTTGTTTCTTCCCTCTGGCTCTCCTGTCGTTCTTGAATATATTAAACCAAGATACAGTGAATTGCGTATATATTGGTTCCCAAATGGTGGAAAAATAATGGACCAATATTTAGAGATGCCACTACAATTGTTACTACAATTGTTGACTTGCGGAACATTTAATACTGCTAACATAAAGGAAATTCCATCTAATAGGAAATCACAGTGTAGCAAATTCACTGTAACTGTTATTTCAAATTTTATGATTGGTCATAGAATGAGTCGGATTTTTGTCGGATGACGGGAAGAATTTTGCCTGGGAATATCGCTGTATAGACAAGTTACTGTAGCTGTCATTGTATATGTTATTATTGGTAATAGGTAACTGACAAATATCATACTCATCTGTGGTACAACGGAGCCAAAACAAATGCACGTTTGTGCAAACCTATTAAGCTTTTGTAATGACCACCGATTGAGTCTTGAGTAGATAGAACTAGTAATTGACCACAATACTTTCAAATATACATCGAGACAGTTTTTTCAGAGCTCTTTTCTACTATCATCTACTTGCTTCGAAAAGGACGAAAATTGGATATAAAATGTAACAGCTCAACTGGAATAAAACCAAATATATTTGACACATGGGCTCTTAAAAGGTTTCCAATTGGATGCCTGGAAGGGCTTGCTCGATTGAAGCAATTTCGACCAAATTTCTAAAGCCGTATGTAAATTAATAAATATTTAAATGCCACTGTATCGTATTATTATAAAATGTAAAATCAAACCGTTGGGGAAATTTAGCATGCCATTGTAACAGAAAGCTGTCCACTAGGAAGCCACTGTACCGGAAAATCACTGCACCTTCAATCTTTGAATGGTTAGGATTTCCAATTTCAGTGAGGAACATAGGAATCTCAACTTCCAACTTTCAATCCCGGACTACTGTGGATCCAACATTCTTCCAATTATCCACGTTTGTAATTATGCTTATACATTGAGATATTTCTACGTACAAAGTTTTGCTTCTTTTCAATATCAATTGATGCTTCGTACACAATAGACAAGTGGGAAAGAGCGAAATATTTTCTTAATATATACATATAACCTGTAATTAATTCAAATTATTCCCATTAAAGAATTTCTATAGGAAAATGTACACGATAATGTTTCTACACCATGTCCAAAAAATTTGAAATATTTTCATTCTCTAAATTGCAAAAATAAAAAGCAAATATGCTATTCACTACACACAAAGAACTTTCCTCTGGCTCTCCTGTTGTTCTTGAATATTGAAGCAAGATACAGTTGCGTACATATTGGTTCCCATAGGGTGGAAAAATAATGGACCAATATTTCGAGTTGCCACTACATCCAACTACAATTTAATGTATGTAATTATAGTCTTGGGGAGCATTTAATGCCGCTAACATAAAGGGAATTCCATCTAACAGGAAATCGCAGCATAGGAAATTCACTGTAACTGTCATTTCAAATTTCATGATTGGAAATAGCATGATTCGGATTTTTGCCGGATGACGGGAAGAATCATGCCCGTGAAACTTATTTCTGGCAGGGAAAATCCCAAATGAATGTATTTATTTTTTCCAAGAAAGGATTTTCAAATCCGTTAATCGATTCTTTGGATAGGATTTCTGAATTTGCCCTTTTGTTTCAGAGAAATTTTAAATGAAAACAGTGAATTTTAGATTATTCAACTTTATTTGGCTAGGATTTAACTTCTTGCAGGGAATTTTAATTTCCCCGCAGAGATTCTGAAAATCCTTTACTTTTTCAGGAGATTTTTGAAGTTGTTGCAGAACTCCCTGCAAAGACATACGATTCAGTAGGGATAATCCAGGGGTTCTCCCAGGGAGATTTAAAAAAATCCGACCCCTCACCACAAGTAACTGACAAAGAGCATACGCATCTGTAAAATAACCTAGACAAATAAAATTCATGTTTGTGCAAACCTGTCAAGCTTTTGTAATGAGACTCTCGTGAAGTATTTGAAGTAAGTTTAAAATTATGCAGCTATTGTGTAATTCATTACACAAAAACGACACTTTTCTTCTGGCTCTCCTGGCGTTTTTTTTAATATTGGAGCAAGATACACTAAATTTTGGCAAAATTTATCCGACCATATAGATATGCCCCTATATCTTACTTCTATATAATGTATGTAAATGTAATCCAACAGTCTTTCAATTATCCACGTTTGTATCTAATTTTACTTATATATATATTGAACTATTTCGAAGTACACATATATAGTTTTGCTTCTTTTCAATATCAATTGGTGCCTTGTACAATGGACAAGTGGGGAAGAGCGAAATATTTTCTGAACCTATCTGTAATACATACACGTATTTATGTTGGATGAGTATGCTGCAAAATACGAGACACAAATGACCTTCTTCTTTCCAGAACGATGCTTCCCCAATTCTAGTGACAACGCATTCTGGGAATAAAGCTTGAAATTATTTAGGTAAAACATTAGGAAATAAGATTGACAAGTTGTAAGAATGATTTGTATCATGAATGATTTTGTCACATTTGTAACTCCGGAATCATTCATTGTGTCCGCTAGACGTTAATATTTAGTATTGGTTAGCAAAGAAGACATTTGGGAAAATTCCTGATGTAAAAATAATCGAAAATAAATAAAAATTACAATTTTCATTCATTACCATTTTGTTGACATTTTGAAACTTCGTTTCAAATAATCAATTAAATTATTTAAAATATTATCTATGTAAATTGTCAAATGCTTGCATGTTTTGATCGTATTATGAACCAATTGGGTCCAAGTGGTCTGGAGTCCTGTTCCAGCAATTTGTACGGACCAGATAGTTCCGGTCCTACAGTCTAAAAGTCCTTATCATCCTGGTCCTACACTGAGAACAGATAAAATGATCCGGTCCAGGCTCAAGGACCAGACCATTCCAAGAAATCCTGGAACATTCCGGAACAGTCCCACTCCTACGAATTATAATGTGGATCCCAAAATTCTCAGTTAATGATTTTGTTGAGGAGTGGCTGTTATACCCAGAGGAAATTTGAGTGTAAAACTAATAATGGAGATGCATCCTGGTCGATTCTTGGTGGTGTTCCTAAATTCTGAACGCGAATCTGACATTCTTTGGTAAAACCAACTTGATCTATGTTCGTTTCTTTGGAAATAAAGTGAATAATGACGTGTATTCAAAAAATTTCTACCCCAATGTTTACGAAAACCAAAAACATTCGATTAAATTCATGGTCAAAGCGACGGCTTGATTAATATGTTAAAGTTGTTTTCGTGACCATTATTTTGGTGTTTCGTCGTGCATTCCATTATTTCTTATGAAGAGGTCCTTTTCACATAATTGTAAATGAATCCATAATAGAGAAATTAACTCGATTCTGTATTGGCTACAACTACCAACTAACAACTAGAAAATAATTTTTTTTTGACATGCTACAGTGAATTCGGAATAAATATTCTTGTTTGCATTCAAAGATTATAGGTTAGGGAATTTATATCTCGAAGGCTATGTACATTAGATGGAATATTATGATTAATTGTATTTACATTCAGGTACTTTCCCGTAAAAGCGAATCCTTTAACACCTCCAGATTGAAAGGCGTGGCAGAATTAGGAAGACAATTTTATGCAAACTGGATGGCCGGTCATGTAACATGAAATTAGCTTGTAAGTGCATTACATTTGGGTTGTTTATAAAACAGTTGTTTATAATTCAGTAATTCAACGTGCTAATTGATTTTATTAAAATAAAACATTGAAGTAAATGATGATAATCCGAGATATGAAGATCATTCCAAGTTTGTTACATGTTATCGTCTAAACTTTCATATAAGAGATCTAATAGTATATAGATAGCGTTTAAGACTACTGGTCTTCGTGAGTACAAAAATTCTGAAGCAGGATCTATTCCTGGATTTCATTCAACGGGTAGTTCCAGAATTTGTACCTTACCATTACTTGTACCTATATTTAGAGGTGAAAATGTTGGAGACTCCACCTAATCTCGATTAAAAATGACGGGGCCTGAAATGGATTTTCACCCAAAATGTACCCTTAAATTGAGCCCAAGGGTATAAATAATTTGCCGCATCCTGTATCTAGATTTGTAGTTCAAGTAGTACTTGACAAGTATCAAGCCAGGTCAACTTCGGGATCATGAGCGTTTCTACTTGTTTGAATAGGGCCAAGTTCAAGTATTTGCTGGATCCGAACTTGGAACTTCAAGTCGGTTCTGGTCCAAGTGCAAGCCCACAGAATTGACTTGAACTAAGGATAAAGTTCAAGTTCCGGTCTTATTTGAACCCAAACGTGCACTTTCAAGTACCAATTCAAGTATCCTAGTTCCAACGTTTCCTTCCTTTGTGCGTTCTTCTCCCTTTGTTGTTCGCACTTCTGCAGCACGCGTTCTAGAAACTAATTATGATAGTGGTTTGATCTGATCCAGTCCTTGAGACCAGACCAAAAATTCATGCTCAGGACCATGGTCCAGAAAACCATTGAGATCAATTAAATGTCATTTTAACCCGTCAAATTCTTTTTCCATCACCAGAAATGTCAATTTTAATTTGTTCCATGGGATTTCGTTAACTCATAAATTTTTATTTTGCGTACGTTTGAGACCATGGTCCTGTGGTCAGGTCTGGTCTGGTCCTGAAGCTGCTCCTTTGTCTAGACCGGACTGGACCAGACAAATAACGGGCCATTATAAATGGTCAGAACCAGACCATTGGTAATCCTACTAGAAACCATGCCTGCATATACATATATGCACAGAAGCTGGAACTCACTTTCATTTGGAGTGACTTTTGTGTGTTCTGTAAATCGTCGTGCTTAAAGCTATTATTGTAATTTTTCATCATTTTTGAAAAACTGTTGAAATAAATTGTCTGGTGAGACAGTAACACAAAAAAATACCATGAGTGAACCTGAATCTGAATTTAATAAAGACGATGGAAATTGAAAACCAAGGTCAAAAGTTCTAAATTGGCTTGCTTTTACAACCACAAAATGGGTACTTAAAATGGACTTTTATACTCATGTACATCACCTCAATTCTAAATTTGGAACCGGAGCATACATACCAATAACCCCTATAAATTCCCGGTTCAAAAAATGTCATCATTACTACCCAGATATGCCCCACCTTGATCATGGGGTAATGATGATCAACTGTAGCACATTTGATTCGGGTGATCAGTAGTTTTCAATTATTACTATTCGTATTTACATTACATTACATACTCAAACCGTGATGTACAAGCACAACATGTTTAAACCATAATTTTCTTTTTAAGAAAAGAAGAATTTTAAGTAAACATTGCAAGCATATTTGTTCTACACGAATTTCCCTAGTTGAACCCAGTCCTCCAGTATATATTATAAAGCGTAATTATACAATTTAGTACTTTAAACAGTCATTACCTGCTAAATGTGAATGCAGAAAAATGTTGAAAACAGTTATTCCCCCAATGGGAACATGCTTGTTTGTACACATTGAACCGCAATGCCCGGAAATAATGTACTCGGAAGTACTTGGCGGGATCATTAATGTAAAACGCGTATCGTGCCCAACGGTTAGTATTCCGGCTTCCTGATCTCTACATTTTTAGCAAATAACAACATCCAATAGTCTTTATACAATATTTTATACACTTGTATGAACGCTCATATATGTATATTTTGCGCGTTTACTAATTTACCGCAAATTAGTTGTTGTATAAACTTCAAGTGATGTCCGGTAATTCAAATGAGCCAGTTTATTTGGGTTATCATAGTGCACTTCTAGTAGGAAATATTCCTGAAAACCATGCTCTTTCAAGGGTACTCCAATATTTTCAGGCAAGTATAAGGGCTAATTGTTATGTAGAAATCATTATTAGACTATTGCAATCACTATCATACTATCAAATATTTTGTATGCTGTAGACAGAGCAAAACAGCATAAATACATACACACATTTGTATCACCAATACAACTCCAATTTTGAAGACTTATTTACTAGATACACTTACACCAGCACCAATCGCCCAACCGTAAGTAAATTGCTCGCAGTTTCGCTTCATTTGAATCATGTAGTCATCATCATAGCACTCTGCTCCATCTGTCTTCAGGATGTGCTCATATAAATCAATAAGATCCTCAGAATTTGCAGTGCAATGATGGAGGATTAAATGGTGCGTGTGCTTGCGTGATTCGGTGCTTTCTAGTTTGACCTTGAACTGTGGAGTCAAATTGACAAAACCAGAGGTTCAATTTAGCTTCAATTTCCTGTATGAATTAAACGTATTTTTATATACGATACAGCAATTATGACAATACCCCAATTATGTGTCTGTTCTCGGGGTATGACGGACTTTTATGAGCAGTGCACCAATACGTAGTGTCTCTTGGGGGTAATTTGGTCTTAACATTGATGAGCCAGATTTCAGACCTGGTCAATGGCAACAACATAATTATTTTACAGCATGAATCATTTCACAAGCTTAGTTTATGAGCTTATTTGGGTAATTGTGAATTTAAATTATTATACGCTTACGCTGTTGCATTCCATTCACAGTGGGGTGGGTCCAATAACATTACGGAGGAAATACCACGTTGTGTGTCGTGGTATGTTACGTCATCAGTAGTTCCAATGGCCCAAATTAATTTAGTGGTATCATTCTGGTGTTGAAGAATTCATTCAATTACAGAACATTCGATACTACGAAATTACAATATTTTACTCCTATTTACACACGTATGTGCTAAGCGCACTGAATTACTTTCATGTTACACAATTTTGAAATTATCGATTTATTCTAAAACAAATATTAATTAATAATATAATAATTAATTAATATAAACTGGTCCAAAACATCCAGCCACCAAATATTATCAAGCAAGAAAAAATAATGATATTTTTCTAAATTCTCAAGAGACCTATGAAAATCAATCAAATCCAATGAGAAAGTCGAAGAGAAAACGTGATCTTAATCAAGCTAAATACAATCATGATTTGATGCAACATCTTTACACAAATTCAAGGAAGAAGGCTGTTCAGATGGTAATGCAAAGTACGATGAGGTTACCAAGTTGTTCAATACCACAAGACCAAATATTTCAGCATTATAGTCAAAGATGGAGCCTTAGTAATGATAAGATTTTAGATGAATATGGTCCAACAGTAGCAGACAATGATCAAGAATTGGCGAATCAGGATGATGATATTTCAGAGGATGAAGTTGTTAGTTCATTAAAAGGTATCAATCATGATACATCTCCCGGACTGGATAGAGTAACAATTCGAAGCATAAGAATTATTAGCTGCAAGAAGGTTATTGCTACGATTGCCAACATTATGCTAAAATGGAATTTAGTTCCCGAATCATTTCGAAGAGCTCGCACAGTTTTAATTCCAAAGAAGGGTGACTTGAAGGAAATTACTAATTGGAGACCTATATCAATTTGCTCAATATTACGAAGAATTATAGAACGAATATTTGAAAAGCGTTTGAGATCATTTGTACATTTAAATGAAAACCAGAGAGGATTCACAAATATACCGGGATGTCATATTAATACAACAATCATCAATGGAATTCTTCTAAAGGCCAAACTGGAAAAATCTTCATGTTGTATTTTATTTTTTGATGTAAACAAGGCTTTTGAAGAAAGTAGTCATAATCATATTTGTCAATGCTATGATCACACTTTGATTCCATCAAGACTGCGAGAAATATCAAAATCTTTATTAAGAGGCAACTCTACGCAAATTCAAACTCAGAAAGGATTGTCAAAACCTATAGATGTCAACAAAGGAGTATTTCAAGGTTTGCCCAAGTCGCCATTAGAATTCAATATGTCGGTAGATCACATCCATAAAGAATTATCAGAACATGAAATTACTAATGCATATGGATTTGAAATTCATCCTAACATTCCTAAAGTGACAAATGTGGGATTTGCTGATGACTTGGCTGTGATATCGGAATCTGTAGAAGGAGCATGTGAGTTGGGGAAAATAGCTTTACTGAATATGGACAAAGTTGGATACAGTTCGAATTCATCAAAATGTAAATCAATCAATATAGTGAATGGGGAATTATGTGAGGATGACATAATCATTGATGCAAATTTTATAATACCATCAATTCGGAAAGATGAAACCATCAAATATCTTGGTGTTAATTTCAATAATGAAATTATTTTTGATTTCGCTGGTACAATGAAAAATTTTGGCAAAGATTTGCAAAACTTAGTGAGCACACAAATGCTCCGGCCAGATCAGAAGTTATCCATCATCAATCAATACATCTGGCCAACACTTATTTATCCCTTACAATGTGCTCCCATGAACAAAATTCCAAAGCGTTTTCTATTGGACTTGAATAACGTATTAACTAAGTCTATAAAAGAAATTGTTGGTCTTCCCGATGATGTTCCGACTTCAATGCTTTACACCTCAAGAAGTTTACGAGGATTGCATATGTTTAATGCTCAATGGGAAGTGTTTTTACAACATTATAATATTTGTGTGGCATTAGTGAATTCCAAGGTTAGTGCTATTCCCTATGTTCGCAACTGCTTTGCTGAAATGGAGGAATGTAGGAATGCATTAGGAATAAGCACTGAAGATATGATTTCTTGGAGGATTTTAATTTCAAAGTCAAAAACTAAAATAAAAATTACTAAAATGATGCGAGATAAATTAAGAAAACAACAATACGACGAATGGTGCAGTAAACTACATCGTGGTGCTGGAGTTGTGACGTACCAAGAATGCACTTTTGGAAATAAGCTTATTTTACATAAGCAAGGCCTTACTGGTTCTGAATGGATTTCAGTATTGAAAATGTCAACTAATGTTTTCCCTGTAAGAGATCTTCCCGGTAGGAGTCAGGACGGTTCCCGATGCAGACATAATGGATGCTTTCGGAGAGAAACCCTTGCGCACGTCCTTGGTTCCTGTGATAAGGGCAGTCTTTTACGCAACAACAGGCATAATGATATTAGGTCAATAATTGCAAAATATCTGAGAGACAGTAAGCAATGGATGGTGGTCGAAGAAGTACATTGTATTGGAGAGAATGATTCTACTAGACGAATTGACATTTTATGTTTTAATGAAGTAACCAAAGTAGGTTACATAATAGACCCAACTGTTAGATGGGAAAAAGATAGAAATCAACCAATGGAAGTGGATCATGAAAAGAAGCAGATTTATCAACCTTGTGTTCCTTTCTTTAAGCAGAAATACAATTTGAAAACTATTGAAGTTATTGGATTATTAATTGGAGCTCGTGGAACTATTTTTGAACATTTTGAACAATTTAGACAACGATTTAATTTATCTAAACAGCTTATAAACGATGTAATTATTACCACAATTCGTGGATCTTACAGGATAGCATTTCATCACTTGTACAATTAGTATGTTTATAACCAAGTTTATAACAAATATTGTTTGTGTTAAAAATGTTTGAAATTATTATGTACTGTGTCGTAAGGCAAATACTATTGTGGTATCAGTGAAATAAATTATTTCTTTCTCTCTCTACTAAAATCGCCAAATTCTAAACTCTATGCATTAATGTTGATTGCGACTAAAAAAGCAGTCTCGATACTCTTGAACAATAATCCTTTAAGATCTTTCACTAATCTTTACAATTTTTAAAAAATCATTCCAACAAAGTTTAAACGTATATGAATTTTACTTGTAGGGCCTGTATAGTTTACCCGCTTGTTTAATTTTAATTGTTTTTAAAAATATTTTTCTTACTTCATTAATAGCGACATCTTCATTATCACAAGTGTTGAATTTTCGCGTAACTCCCAAAGTAGTGTGTGTTAAATTTTCTGATGCAGACAGTAGCACCCAGTCTTGCTTCTTGTCAACTTCCGGTTTAGAATTACCTTGCGCATGATAGTCCTAGAAAATCGTAATTCCCCAAATTAATTCGAAATTCAGAACTTTCGACTGAATAAACAACTAAGTTTGAATAACTTGCCCCAAAATAAGGTTCTCCATTTTCGACTCCGCCAATAATAATGTCCGCATTGTGCATCCCTCTGCCATTTGGGGACAATCCAAACCCAACGTAGCCCCGGGTCTTAGCTGTGATGACGAAAGTAATATTTTTTTGCTTTAGATCAGCTCTCCACTCAACATGGTAACCATCATTAAGTTCTTGGAATCTTTTGATTTCCTGAGCTGATCCGGGGCAACCAGCGACAAAAAGTAGAAAGAACCCAACGTATCGTTTCAGAATAAACATTGTCCCTCAAATTATAAGACTCACCAACGTGTGTAATTGTTGACTGTGTAGAAATGATATTTGAAACTGAAATGAAAACTGGTTATTGAAAGTGAGCTCCAAGTGATGACTATATTCTCATTTTGGATTCAATGTAATTCAACATAAAACATAAAATATTTATTACTGCCTATTAAATACTACCTGCAGTTGGACCACCATTATTAGGTACACGTAAGCCAGCGGTAAAGTAAAACTTTTGTTTGTTCCCATGTTCTTGTTCTATAGCAAGAACAATTTGTTGCAGCTTTTGTTCCTAGAAACAATGATTAAATACGGAATATTAAATTAATAGTAACTCAAGTGAAAATTGATTATGATTTGAAATTCCAGTTTGAACCTCAGTATTACTTGGAATTCCAGTTTTCACTTTAGTGTCACTTGTAATTTCAGCTCGAACTCCAGTTTCACAAAGATATTAAGTTAGATTGCATTGTATGAATCAACTTTAATTGTAACTTGAACTTAGTCTAACCTTTGGTGTCACTTGAACAGATCCTAAATTCAAATTACAACATGAAATTAATGTTTTAATGAGTTCACGTTCAACTTTAAATGTAGGTTTTCACTTGAGTATGGCTTGAAATTCCATTTAGAATTCTAGTTTCCCAAAGTTCAAAGTAAATTTAAATTTGAGTGCGGTTTGACTTTTTTAGTTAAACTTTGACTTTGAACTCCAATTAAAATTAAATGAAATATTAAAAATATCATGTTCAATTTATATAAATGTTCAGATATTTTTTAAAAATGAATTGTACCTTGATTTTGCGTTATAACCTCTTGAGCTTAAATTATGTTGTCTCTGTGAAACTCCTTGTAGACTGTTTTGATACTAAGCAAAAATGAACCTTAGTTCAATTTCTCTCTTCATCCACGACATGCTGTTTACGTGCGTGTAAAATAATTGTTTCTTTTTTTGAATATTCTTCCGATTTCAGCCCTAATTGTACTTGTTTGGAATTTGTTTTGAAGAATAACCTTGGAACAAAATAGGAACAATTTAGCAACATTACTAAAGTATACGTTCAATGTATTATGTTCTTGCTCCGAAAAGGACGGAAATTGTAATTAAAATGAAAAAGGTGATTTAAAATAAAACATATGTAGCACGTAGACCATCGGAAGCCTCCCATTTTAATCCAGAAAAAATTATTATTCAACTTGACTTTTATGGACCAAGGTACGCAAGAGATAATACTCACGGAGTTACTTTTAAGTTCAACGTGTATATTTCCATACATCTGATTTACAACATGTTTAAATGAGCATTTGGCATGGGCTAATATTAAAGTAAATATTTTCTGCCGGAAGGTGTAAATCTAAAAGTAATAAGTGTACAACTAATAACAACTACTCAATACACCGATACGTGTTACTGTAATATGCCTTCAGATAAAAATTGAACGCGTTTTATCGGAAAAATGCACACGATATTGTTGCTAGACCATATATGTACAGTATACATAAGCATTTGAAGTGTTTGCATTCTCTAAAGTGCAAAATTTTGCAGCAAGTGAAAAATTAGGTCCCTTTCCTCTGGCACTCCTGGCGCTTTTGAATATTAAAACAAGATACAGTGAATTGCCCATATATTGGTTCTTAAAGGGTGGGAATATCCCCACCAATATTTCGAGTTGCCACTTTAACTTAGTATTGTTAAATGTATTTATATGTAGTCGTGCGGAGCATTGCTACCAACATAAAGGGAATGTCATCTAATATGAAATCACAGTATAGGAAACTCCCTGTAACTGTCATTTTGAATTTTATGATTGGTCATAAAACGAGTCGGATTTTTGCCGGATTACGGGAAGAATATATTTTCGGGGAAATATATTTCTGGCAGGGAAAATCCGAAATGGAAAGAATTCCTTTTTCCGAGAATAGATTTTCAAATCCGTTGACCTATTTTTTGGTAGGGATTTTCAAATCTGTTCTTTTACTTCAGAGAAACTACAGGGAATTTTAGATTAGTTGACTTTATTTTGCTGGGATATCTTGTAGGAAAATTTAATTTCCCACCAGGGATTTTCAAAATCCCTGACTTTTTTAACAGATATTTTTGAAATCGTTCGGGACTTTTCTGTAGGGACATATGATTCAGTTGTGAAAATCAGAATTGATTTCCCACGAAAATTTACAAGAATCCGACCCCTTATAATAGGTAACTGACAAAGAGCATTCGCTTCTGTAGTATAACTTTCCCAATAAATAAATTTTAATTTCCCCGCAGAGATTCTGAAAATCCTTGATTTTTTCAGGAGATTTTTGAAGTTGTTGCAGAACTCCCTGCAATGACATACGATTCAGTTGGGAAAATCCTAATTGATCTCCAAGGGAGATTTACAAAATTCCGACCCCTCACCACAAGTAACTGACAAAAAGCATACGCATCTGTAAAATAACTTTGCCAAATAAAATGCATGTTTGTGCAAACCTGTCAAGCTTTTGTAGTAAGCCTCTCGTGATTCTTGCGAAAATATACATATAGTACTTATAATTGGCTAAATAACTTTAACGGATACATCGAGACCACTTGTTATCACATGCTCAGAGCTCTTTTTAAACAACAAAATACTAGGATCCTAAACATGGTACAAATTTCATTTTAAAAATTATACCCAGAGTGTCGTTCTATGGAGACAGCAATACTTAAAGAACATCTCGGATTTAATCATTTGGTTAGGCACTTACAATTTATTCCTTAAAAGCCCTGTAAATAAGTATTGATAAATTAGGTGTAAAGTAGCCGATAAACGTTTTCAATAAACAAAACATGGTTCTGGACTCATACATTTTTAAACTGGGCCAATGAGCAACGGCTAACTATTAACGACAACCATTTGACACCAGAAGGAGATTTATTACTACGAGGAGTCACTAATTAGTCCAAATCTTGAAAAGATGGTCACGCAAGAGTGGAAAATTTTCCAATTCTCCATTGAATTATGGCTTAAAAGTGAGTGTTACTTCATAGGAAAACCTTTTCATTTATTTCATAAAGGCTTTTTTTAATCCAAAGTGGCATCTGAATGTGCTGACAATTTCCATGGTAAAATGCTTTAAATTCCTAATTAAAGATCCGTGATTATTTCCGTAAATCAGGCACTCTGGTAATAATGAACGAACTTCTGTGAATAAACCCATGATTTTTGCTGCTAAAATCGAATTTTACTTTTACTCTGTTTATTTGAATGTAATATCAAACCGACATCTCGTTATATCTAGTCGCATTTTTAACACTACACTTAAGGAATTTACCAGCAAAGCAATCCTGATCAACGCATTACAGCTAGGCAAAATCATTTTAAATGATTTCTGTTTTTCAAATAATATTTCGAAATTTGAGTTCAAAAGATCTTATTTCCCAGCGGAATTTATACCAAAAACGCAGTGCCGCTTTTGAGGGTCATTGGACAAGCGTGCAAAGCAAACATATTAACTTTTCATTGTGTATTTACACAAATAGTAATAGTTGATAATGTCGCAATTTCCTATGTTTATCTGCATTTTGTTCATTTTCAATTCCGAAATTTGCAGACTGTCCAATTTTATGGGTAAAAGCGGAAAGTTTTGAATATCTTTGAAACAAAACTTATTTCGTAACTGAACTTTAGACCAAAAACAAAGTGCCGCTTTTAGGTGACCTTGAATATGTGAGCAAAAACAAACAAATTCATGCCATAAAACGCGGATTTCTTCGCAAAGTAGCTCGGACCAATCGGTCTGGAATGGTGACCTTGCAGTCGAAAAGTTTGTTACGGCTAACATTATTAATAGTTTGAGGAAACCTAAAGTTACTGAATATCTTAAACTCAATGAAGCTTAGCATACCTTATAATTTCAAGTGTTATGCAAAGATAAATTAATTTATACATAATTAAAGTTAGTTGCAGTTATTATCTATTAACATTTACAGTATATAGTTAGCCATTAATAACATACAGTGGCATCCCCATATAGTGGCAGGAATTTTTCACTCCCTTGGAAACCAGTATATAGGGAATTTACTGTAACTGTCGTTTCAAATTTTATGATTGGTCATAGAATGAGTCGGATTTTTGCCGGATGACGGGAAGAATCATGCCCGGGAAAATATATTTCTGGCAGAAAAAATCCCAAGTGGAAATATTTCCTTTTTCCGAGAAAGGATTTTTAAATCCGTTAACCGATTTTTTGGATGGGATTTTGGAATTTGCCCTTTTGTTTCAGAGAAATTTTGCATGAAAACGGAATTTTAGATTAGTCAACTTTATTTGGCTAGGATTTGACATCTTGCAGGGAATTTTAATTTCCCCGCAGAGATTCTGTAAATCCTTGACTTTTTTCAGCAGATTTTTGAAGTTGTTGCAGACCTCCCTGCAAGGACATACGATTCAGCAGGGAAAATCCTAATTAATCTTCTAGGGAGATTTACAACAATCCGAACCCTCACCACAAGTAACTGAAAAAGAGTATACGCATCTGTAAAATAACCTAGACAAATAAAATGCATGCTTGTGCAAACCTGTCAAGCTTTTGTAATGAGCCTCTCGTGGTGTATTTGAAGTAGGTTTAAAATTATGCACTTGTTGTGTAATTTATTACACATAAAATCGACGGCTTTTTATCTGGCTCTCCTGGCGTTTTTTTAATATTGGAGCAAGATACACTGAATTTTGTATGTAGTGGTTCCCAAGCGTTGGCAAAAGTCATAATTTTTAACTCTGACTTGTGAAACAGTGTAGTTCCCAAAACTCTCTCAGTAACTTGTATCATAATTGTGCCACACTTTTTGAAGTGAGAATTCTTATTCTGTCACACAAGTCAAACTAAAACCACTAATAATTTTATGTACAAGATTTCAGAACCTTAAACAGATTCTTACATGTAACTATTTATATATTTTTTATTACATTTGAAATCAAAGCATTCTATTGATGATTGTACTCTGTGAGTTTATTTTGAGTCTGTTCTATACGCTGTGCTATAAAGTATACATATCTAGCTACATAGTGTTCATTTGGTTAGCGTCACATGCTGCTATATTATAATAACTGTACCTTAGATATTTTCATGGATTTATTGTTTTAATATTTACTATTTTCAGTATACAATCTTTTCTGATGAACTCACTGATACGGATGAATCTTAACTACTAATTAATTCTGACTACTACTTATTATTCAAAGTAAGAGTTTGAGCCTCATTTGATACATGTAAATATATCTCTACGGAATCATTTATATTTATTTAATATTTTTATTTGATTCTATGCACACGAATATAAATACAATTATATTCTTTGTAATAATTATCATTTTTTGAAACTTATAGCCTGATGATGAAATTTGACTCGAAACATGTCGTTTGAATAAATCAATATAGAAAATCACCAAAGTTCCAACTCTACTTTTTTGACATCGGTTGTTGCAGGACACTTACCCATCCCATCGACCATATAGATATGCCCCTATATATTACTACTATATAATGTATGTAAATGTAATCCAACAGTCTTCCAATTATCCACGTTTGTAATTACTTATATATAATATTTTCCTATGTATTGAACTATTTCTAAGTACATAGTTTTGCTTCTTTTCAATATCAATTGGTGCCTCGTATACAATGGACAAGTGGGGAAGAGGGAAATATTTTCTGAACATATCTATAATACATACACATAGTCATGTGGGATGAGTATGCTGCAAAATACGAGACACAAATGACCTTCACCTTTCCAGAACGATGCTTCCCCCATTCTAGTGACACAATGCATTATGGTAATAAAACCTCTAATCAATTCAAATTATTCCCATTAAAGAATTTCTATAGGTTTTTACATCACTCTAGGCTTAAAAGTGTGTACCTACATATCTCAAATATGTCCGGTATGCCACTGGACTTTGAATTTGAAACTTTCTACTGTTTATAAACTACAGGAACAACGCCACGATATCTGTCTGAGATTTGTTTTAACAATTCCCGTACTTTGTCACACTTAGACGATGGTGTAAATGACGACTAATTTTTTTTCAACATTGGTTTCATTCCGTTAGCAGAAATACTTTGGATGCAGCTGTCCAAGAAGTTTACGAAACTCAGGATTTTTCGTCAAAACATGTTTTGAGAGTGTAAGGCAGGAAATGTTATGTGCTGTCCGTGGAGCTATCACATAGGTCATAAAAGTTAAAAAATGCGGGCAGGACCCGTAAGGACTGAGAAGAAGATTATGGAATCAATTTATGTGAAAGAATTTGCAGAAACGAAGATTTTTTGAATGTGTGGAGTTTTGGAAATAATTAAAGCGAATTTAATGAGCATAAAATTGAATTTTTCAGTCGCTAGAGAATACTAGTCCGTCAGAAAGCAGTGCTAACTCGCAAACTGTATGGTCTTGATATGTATTTCTAGGATCATGTTTACTTCTTCTTTGGACTGTGTAATCCGTCTGTCATTTTCGTTAGTATATGCGATTTACTTCAATTCTACGTAATTTCTGTAACGCTCCAAAAATAAAAAATAAAATGGTAACACGGGGGATGTTCTTATAAACAGTGAGGCTGATTTAATTAATGCAATAGTTCCTACATTGAGAATGTCTCATATTTTTCCTTAGTATAAGCTTCTACTTCAGCAATGAGGTCGTCGTTGTTTGAATTTTCCTCCGGCAATGATTGTACGTATTGGGAGGCGACGTTTGCTCCAAAATAAAATGTACTGAGATTATGGGCGAACGCCGGAGACAAGCCAATTGACTAAACTTTCAAGAAAAATCATTAATTTTGAATGTAATAAGTCATTTGGATTATGTTGCTGCAGAGCTGTTTTCGTTGAAAATATCTTAAGGCATAACATTTTGGCTATTATTTTTATTTATAGTTTGAGTTCCCAGTTACAATTCAAACCAAAAGTTCACAGTTCCTCCAAAAACGTGCTTTAAGCAACCAATTTGCAACGGTAAAAAACATTATTTATTTTATGAACTAATTTCCAATTCGAATCGGTTTCAAATTTTCGATAAAAACCGGACAGTTTTTAAACGCTTATAAAAGTCATTTTAGTGAATGTCATAAAATGGTTAAAAGTTATAAAGTTAGCACCAAGTTTGGGAGATTGGAAAGAAAAGAATACTATAGGTCTTTATTCCGCTCTTTTTTTACTGAGGGAAGTTTGGCTGGGTCTTGTAGCGCTGCGTGATAAATGGAACGTTGTGGGTTTCAGACTAATGACCTAATATTCCAAACGAATTCGCCATTTTTGGATCGCAATTAATGCAATATTTTCCCCCTCAGGAGCTAACACCTATTAGGCCCGACAGATGGCCTGAGAAGTATGTCATAACTACAATATCCAATACCAAATAGAAATCAAATTCTCAAATAATGCAAAAATCAACATGCTCATATTTATTACCCATTTAGATAAAATCTAAAATTGTATGGTATTTGAGAATAATTACAAAATAGTGAGCATTTAATTTCAGAAACTTATTGTCAACAGTGTAATTAATTACTGAGAAATTCAAAACACGCCATCCAAAACGCTACCCACATATTTGTGTATAAAGAATATTCATATTTAATAGAAAGTGGAAATGTACCAGCAGAGTTTCTAAAAGCAGAAATACCGATTTTTACTTGATACACATTTGAAGGGTCAAGCCAACTCTAACAAACACGTTTCTTCCACCTGGTGCTTTGCTAAATAGTACAACGCCCAAATGATTTCAATGAAGTAAATTTAGTTTGAAACATTCCAAAACATTTCAAAACAAAATTATAAAATTTCAAAAATACCCCAATATCCCTACTTTACTTAACGAGAATACTTTTTTCTAGGTCTTCTACGCTATTTTCGTGTATTACCCTTCTTGCAATTTTTGCGCTGGAGATTGCTGAATCACAGCTTGGTTACAGCAGAAACTGGTTCGGCTTGGCTATTAGAAATAATCCCATTGAGCCTATGGTGAGCATTTAAAATTGTCGCTTGAATATAAAATGTAAAATATTTTACTGGTAGAAACTTATACGATAAGGTGCTTTATCAACCAATACAGTGTTTACCAGATGACAGCCCTTGTGAACGGCTCACCGACTGTTGCTCTAATTGGTGCCATCCATACAGGCCAGTGCAACGTTGTGAACCAAGCCCTTGCGGATGCCCTCAACCTCCATGGACCCCTGAACCAATAGCTGAACGTGTAAGATTTTTTAAAGAGTTAATAATTTATTATTGTCAGTAAAAATACTACTACTTCCCTTACTTAAACAGTGCATTACTTACTGAGGCTATTGTAAATGGGACAAGCACTACGAATGCTGCACTGGATACTGTCATCCGCGATACCCATATTATCAATGCGGGGAATCTCCTTGTAAAGAATGCGAATAAGTTGGAATTTACTTCTTCGGCCATTCCAACCGTTGTGCACAACTACCGAATTATTTCGGTAAACAAACGGATTTAATCAAACCTGTCTCACAACATGAACACCAAGGATTATCTTTCATCTAAATACATGCATACAACGAACGACTTAAATTTCATAAATTGAAGCAAACCTGTGATTATCTAGCTGTTCCTCATTAACATAATTAATTCAATAATTTTTAAGCTACTATTTGTTCTTCTAGACGAGCAAAATATTTATTTCAGGAAACAGCTGGAACCTATAATTTTAATCGGGCCCAATAAATACATATTTTGAAACGGGACCATCCTAGTATCCACACGTATGCCGTCAGCTTTAAAAGCTCATATTTGTTAGGGCATGAACCAGTGTAGCACATCATCCCAGAAGACTCGCAAGCATGCATATCACAACAAATGTACGCACACTTAGCTATAGAGTGATAGCGAAAGGAACAATTGGGGACGCAGTCTTATAAAAATGTGGATAAAAACCGGACATGGCACGAGTCTTTCAAAATCGTATAATAGGCATCTTAGTCAATGTCATAAAATGGTTAAAGTTTATAAAGTTGAAAACATTATTAACAAGATTGGAAGGTTTAATTTTTTTTAAATTGGAAGATATGGTCAGGCTGGCCAAGAGTGGAAAATTTTAATTAAAGTTTTATTTTATTTAAGAGAATTTAAAAGTGAAGAGGCCAATAATTGTTGTAATCGTTCCTTGGCATGGACCTGTAGTAAAAATTTCAAGACGATTTGTGCAGCCAAACACGGCGGAAAAATCCTCAAGTTGCAAAATTTTAGATTTCGCTGCCATTTTTAATTGTAAGCATAAGTAGTAGAAACTTTAGCTCGTTTTTCATTTTTAAGCCCTCAGGGCATTTTACCCGGGTATTACGGGTCATGTGCGGGTTCCCGAGAGGTGGGGGGGAGTTCGGAAGGACTCGGAAATATCGGAGCGAGGGAAACAAGTAAGGTATGGGAATATGAATATATGGGGTAAAATGAGATTTTTTGTTTTGTTTTTCGCGCTACAAAACACTTAATACGATCAAGTAGCGTTTAACTATTTTAAGACGCGACTGAATACGCAAAGTTGGATATTACTGTAGCTTGGGGTTTGATGTTGTAGGATGAGTTTGTGAGAGTTTGAGTTTATATAATTTCGGGGTTATATTAAACAAAGTCTAGGTCAGGTTCAGGTCAAGTATAGGTCAAGTATAGGTCAAGTATTGGTCAAGTATAGCTAAGATTCAGGTCAAGTATAGGTCGGGTTCAGGTCAAGGCCGGAGGAAACTGGATTTGGATTCTTAGAGAAAATGTAAGTATTCCTTATGTATATATGTATGTATATAGTCGAGACCGTTAATTGGATAAAACAACACGGATCCTATAACGGTGATATTTATTGTATTGTAGGAGTTGCGTGTCGTTTTCCAATTGTGCTCAATGTCTGCCCAGGTGCACCTGAGTAGCATATGAGCACGGGATATGCAGGTGTCTGGAAGGGATCGGGAAGGCCACATCCGAAATCTTGGCTCTCAGGTCGGGTAATGCGGATTGCGAAGGGTTTCATGGAATGTTTTGTGGGGAAACAGCGGGTACATCCCCAACCCCGAAAAAATATCCCGATGGGGAATATGTGGCTAATGGTACTTCATAATGTTCAACATAAGAATTATGATCTGGTTTGCTGAATAAATTATTAAAATCCTTTCATTTCAGAATGGAAGACAATAATTGTAATTATTGTCCTGTTGGTCGTACTTTTTTTGTTTTGGTTATTTAATAACCGTTTGACGAGGCTTCGGACCACGATTCGGCGGGGGACGGCCCGGGTGGTCCTCTACGTTTGGAGAGAGGCGCGGGGATTGTGGACCCGAACCCGCCGTCGCTTTTCGGGTGGAAGAGTTGAACCTTCGCAAGACTGGCGGGTTCGGTACAACGAGGGGGCGGGTACTATAGGCACACGGAGTCTTGGACCCACAAGATTAGCCCCAAGAAGAAATAAGCGGGTAAGAGACAGAGAGAGAGATAAATAAACACAGAGGAGAGCTGTGAAGACATTTGGGACAAGAGTCCAAAAGTAAATATTTTATCTCTTGAGATTGTGTACATACTCGCAGAAATTATATTTTTAGATCTGTAAACTATGCATTGTTAAAAATTAAATACAAGTACACACACTGTCTCAGATCAACATGCTCACATCCCTTTATCATATCCCCTATCATTGAGAACCTCGGCTTCATCATATAACCTATCAGTTGTTTTTCACAAAGAATCTGAAGGCTTTTCACTCGTTTAAAAAATATTTTCATTCATTTAAAATTATAGTGGAGATTCTTGTTCACATAAAATGGTTTCAGCTTATAATTATCATCCCCCATTTCGAAAGCCATAGTATCATTGAACATTCAAACATTATTTCATAAAACATTTTATGTATTTAAGGGCTACTTTCTAAAAATTAGAATTTTAAAAGGAACATACAAAACTGATGGTATACTACAGATAATAGCAATTCCACTAAATTATCCAGCGCCATACCAACAAGTAGATTCACATTAAATTGACAGGCGGTTGACATTGGCAGGTCTTTAATTGCCTCGCAAGTCACACGATATGGAATATAGTTCTCAAATAGTGCTACTGGGAATATAATCTCCGTGAATAGGATATACTCAAACCATTTTTATTGTCTTCTCCTTCTATCTCCAGCATTGGATCCACCGCTTATTTATCTTGGCTTTGCTTCCTTACCTACAGACACAGTATGAATTGTACTTGTATCATAAATTATGTGCAATTTTGGGCATAAATATCATAAATGGGAGAATGTTTTGAGGAAAACCCATACCTCACTTGAACACATTTTTGACCACTCAAGTTGGCAAAAGAAGTATTTTAATGCTGGTAATCTTTCCACAAACGTAACACAAGCGGTATGTAGAGAACTAATCCTTGATGGGTATCTAAATAAAAGTGTAAATCTATAACTAATAGTGTACATATTATTGTAGCTAAAGGTAATTTGTATAAAATTTTACAATAATAGTACTATTACGTGTGTGTAAGAGCCCATAAAAATATTTTTGTCTATTTTGATCGTAATTTTTATGTATCCTTCGAAATCTTCTTGAAGTCCTCCCAAATAGCCAGCCCATATTAAAAAACTTTAGCCTCATGGGTTCTCCAGTAATTATGTATATACAGATTTTGGAAGGAGGAGAGTCCAGTGATAATTCATAACCACTTCATAAATATTTTCAAGCCCATAAAGATGTAGACGTTTCTTGATCTTGTCTACGGATATCCATACTGTACTGGTCTAGTCTGGTCACGGCTTTTGTTTTCCAATTCTTCCAACGTTTATATCGTATAGTTTTCGTAAGCCACGTTTAAATATTATACCTGCAGATGTCATTAAAACAAGGTGGTTTTAGCAGTCTTTTTGTTACAATTACGACCATATTCAATCAGTTAAACGTGTTTTCAAATATGTGACAATGAATGACTCATGTTTGTAGCAATTTCACTTATTTGTCACATATTTTTTTGTAAACTAAAAACCAATCTATCCTCACAAAAAGAACTTCACTCAAATATTAAAAGAGACCTGTGACTAATAATTATTGTACTTCAAAATTACATACCAGGAGCAAGATCAGAGCTCAGATACAGTCATGAATTCTAGAATAAGTACTTGACAGCAATTACAAGCAATATCGCCATTACCTCCGTTTAATTTTTCTATATAAAACTATAATTTGAACACAATTTCATTCATCATTATATTAAATTTCCTTTCTATGAGATTATACGCTTAAATTATTGTGAAGCGTCAATAAATTTCGTACCTTTTAAGACAGTCCTTATTGCGGTAGAGGATGTACAGACTTGTTCCCAACAATGTTTCAAAACACGTCCAATTTCTCTGATTGTACTATAAGCCAGCAATTTTCCAAAGCTACACGAGATATTCACACTCTTCGCTATTTGTTTTTTGAGCATATCATGAACATTAAAAGGTTTAAGAAAAGCGAAGGTGAACTTGATATTAATTACGAGACAGCACGTGTGCAGAGAGTTAGCAGATACGGTTCAGCATTCGATTGGAATGATTCCCTACCATTACCTCATTACTCATTAAATACTATACTCTTTGATACATGATGATCCGTTGGAACTAGTGATTATACCTCTTTATAGGAAGTCTTTATGTTGTCTTATGTTTTTAAAATTCAAGAGTAACTGTGTACAAATTTCATCACACATGTGGTTCTTGTTTTCTGGGCTCAAATTTAGTTGGAAGTAATTATACGAACTCCATGAATCATTAAAAAGCTCGAACTGATTCTTACTGGTTTTTGGTAGTTCCTATAAATATACAGTGAACCGTTTCCATAACAGAACGGTAAAGAGTTTCAATGAACTGACACATGAAATGTAAAATGTGCATACTTCAAACGCTACTTGTGAAACATTACTTTTTGAAAATTAAACTCCAATGTGTGAAATTGATCAGTAAAATATACATTTGAATAGTAAATGGGAAAATAGAGCCTTGTAAAATGTTCAATTGATAAATACACATAACCGTGTAGCCTCACTTGCACATTCAGCAGAACTATACGTACGATCTGGATCACTAGCCTGAGGAAGACATGGAGCATTCAAAATTGTCAGGGTGGAAATAAATCCAACAAAATTATAATAATTATATTGCACCATCGGATAATTAAAAATTCCCCGAGAAACGCTCTTCCTCTCTGGAAAGACAAATCCTCAAGTGCTCACATATGATATGTCATATGAGATGGTAGGGTGGGAAAATTTGATTCGTCTTCTTAAACCTTTACCTCGGGGAGCATTCAAAAATTGAATCCCTCGAAGTTCTGTCCTACTTCATGTCATCTCTCTAAATAGCATTTAACCCACACGACGTAGTATTTGAATGTATTCTTGTGAAAAATTCAGTTCATTAGAGAGTTTAAACATCCGCACAATTTTATTCTTTATTAACAAAATGCAGAGGGAAATTGATCAAGTAGAGTATTTTTTTTCTGCTGTAAACGATCCCAGCATTCGAATTCCACTTTTGGTTTCCGGGATGGAAATAGTTGTCAATGCGACGCTATGTGGAAGCAATACGGAAAATGGATACGACGTACATTCCATATATGGGCTGGCATTATCCGTTAGCAGTGAAAGCTTTCGGTATCGCGTTCATTGGGACGAGTATTCAAGGCAAGCGTTTATATTGCTATTTTTACATAAATTTAGAAGTTGGTCATAATATTGATGTTGATGATTGATAGTTAATAATTTGAAGTACAACATTTTATTTAATATAATAGAATTCATACGTGGTTATCATTTTTAGAATAAAATATATGTAAGCTTTTACAACTAATGGACTATCATCATCAGGCACTAATAAGCAAGTATATTTATTGATTTCAGATTAGAAGATACATGGGAGCCATTACAGAATTTCAGCATCCACATGCTGGCGGACATAATGAGCTTTCATACACTCGTTCTGGATCACTGCAAAATGAAGCACTTTTCTGGAGATTGCTCTAGTAATGAAGCTCAGTACTTAAGTTATTTGCAAGAACCAGCCTTGAAAGACATGTTGCTGTCTTGGGTTATGATTGGGATTCATGATCTTCGCGGGAGCAAAGAATTGTTGAGTGAGTATTTAACTTTTAACATATGTAAACATTATTGAGAAATGTGAATGAAAAAATATCTGTCTACATATATATATGAATTGATTTAAAGGCGTGAACACCCAAACATACAGCCCACAAGAACCGATGACAATATCTGTGGACACACAAACACAATATGTAGAAATAACTCCATTTGCGGGAGCTGGGGTACTTCCTTCAAGAACGAAAGTTCGAAAAACAAGGAAAGATGCAAAGAATAAAGATATGGGTAAAAACTTTATTAAAAATTAAACTCGATATGAATGTCATAGTTGCAATTAAGATATCTAGTCTTAAAATATAAGAATTTTATTTCATACATTGGATTTATCTTGTAGCAAGTGCGATTATAAATAACAATTAATTTTTATTACAGGTCATACCTGCCCACAGTGCCCGAAAGTATTTGCACGAAAATTTATTCTCAATCGCCACATTCTTTTGCTTCATTCTACAACAAACACTTTGGAAACATGTACACATTGCGATCTTGAATTGAAGCACGCGGATAGTCTCAAGACTCACCTGAGAGAGAATAGGTGTCCAAAAATGAAAAAAAATAAAAATAAAAAATCAAAAGCAAAATTGCGTAAGTCGACTGAAAAATAGTTACAAGCAAATAGTAATAGTCGTTTTCTTGATTTCCATTTCTGAAATTTTGTCATTGTATGTATTACATAATTTTTAAAAAACCTTGATTTAACTAAACTAACACAATTACTATTTTGTAATATCTGATGAGACGAATTTTAGTGTGAATATTGACTGGTTTTAACATACATTTTTATATTGGTTTATAATTAATTAATAAACTGTCTTGGTAGGACCAAAAATTTTAAATACGTAATCATTTGTTTCATATAGTACAATAAAAATATCCGTGAATTAAATTTACACACGAGTTTCGTCAACCTGCATTTCTTCAAGTTCAATAGTATTTTCAAATTCCATGGAAACGTCATAAATGCTTTGACAGTAGAAGAATCTGAGCTGGATTGAATTGTCTGATATATTGTTTTTTTTGGATTTTCTTATACAGCAGAATTCCACCACAAACCAGCGCAAGAAACAGTAACAACAAACCTATAACGAAAATGTTTGTATTTTTAGTTCAATTTAATTTTGTATTTGATGCAACTGAAATACGAATTAGTATACCCAGAACAATCGTCACTATAAAGCTCGTTTCAAACTTCGGTGGACAGTCTTTTTGGTTTGATATGATGGAAACAAATACAATGTCCAATTTGCTTAAATCCTCTGCACAACAATTGGTCTGATTTAAAAGGGTAATCCATTGTGATCGTGCGGATGTGCATTGAATGCAATCTCGAACGCTTTGACAGTCTAACAATATATATTATATATATACAGATTATTTCGTTTAGTCTTTAAATAAAGGTATATAAATTCTTTTAACAATTAAAATCAGCTTACGGGTTTCTTCGAAAATAGACATTGTTCTTGACAAATTCTGGACAAAAGGGATGCTTTGATGATGTCCGAAATTGCGTCGTAGAATAATCTCCTTAGATATTAAAATATCATTGTGTCAGCGAAATTAAATGTAAACAATCATATCACTTACCAATCATCACGCCTCATCTCTGGCACATCTCTGGCACATCTCTGGCACATCTCTGGCACATCTCTGGCACATCTCTGGCACATCTCTGGCACATCTCTGGCACATCTCTGGCACATCTCTGGCACATCTCTGGCACATCTCTGGTACATCTCTGGCACATCTCTGGCACATCTCTGGCAGATCTCTGGCACATCTCTGGCACATCTCTGGCACATCTCTGGCACATTTGATATAAGTACAGTGGAGATCGCAATCCAATACATCTATTTAGATCTAGTTTTATGGTTCTTCAGTCTTTTATATTTAAATAAAACTCAATAAATTTACAAAAGTCAACTTTTATGGGCAGTTGACACATCCGACCTTTTCTGGAGTGGTGTCTTTTTCGGTAACATCGCGGTGTTGATTATTCCACCTTTTCATAGTCATTGTTCAGGTTCTGGAATCAATGCTCCCCCATGTCTTCAAGACCGTTGAATTCCCTTACAGAATAAGGTTTTTGTAGAATTCTGAGTACATATCATTTCCGATCTAAGTACAGATTCGTACATCTTTGTGATTTAAGCTAACGTTGAAACTGAAGTGGCTTCAGTAGCTAAACCCAAGCCAAAGTGAACTAACACACGATTTTAGATTGTGCAATTCAGAATATTTTATAAAAAACAGGCTGAGCAAATAGCATTGCAACCGTTACCTCATTGTTCAAGACAAAAGTCTCCAGTGGATAAAGATGGTTGGATATCCAGTCAATCTAAAAAATCAGATTTGAATGAATGAGAAATGCTTGAATGATGAATGCTTAAATTGAGACCGCATGTGGTCTCAATTTAAGCGTAGCAAAACTGTCACGGTTGTCCGAAGAACGGCTTGCCTTCGCTGGCTCAATATCAATCGAGCTATCAGAATAAAACTAATATTTATATTCAAATATTTCTGTAAAGGAGAAGCTGTACCGTTAACAAAAATTGCATGTCTTCCCTCGACTGATGAAGGATTGTTGCAAGTTGCAGGACAGTAGCAGCTTCAATGTAAGCAAGGAAGGGAACAAGAGCTTCAGTCTGGTTCACATATTAAAAGTAATTTTGTCAGCAACGCTATGCTTATCAATAGCTTTCATTGTAAACTATAGTTCAGATGCTTGTATGTACTGATGTTTAGATTTGGAATGCAACGAACAAATCCCAGTTCAATCTCCAGCGACTTTATCCATACCTGTCGATGATAATCCTACTGCGGGAACCACCTCTGTTGACATTCTTGGCTCTGTTCAACAGACAATCGAGACATTTGACTTGGAAGCTCTGCAAGCTCAAGACGTTGAATACAACTTTGAAGACTTTGATTTTACGTTCGTCAATCCTATGTAATCGTTTGGTTTAAATGTAGTTTTATATGTAGTATTTTTCAAAGTGCGGAGCAGAATAATGTATTGATAATTATGATTATTTTATATTGGTATTTTGTATGAAATAAAAAATGCTTTGGGAAATTAAATGCGATTGTATAGAATAATTATTTCATTTTCAAAACAATCATTTCTTTTTTAATACAGTAACTCATTTGAATTACAACGGGAAATGTATTTTACAAAAAACATTTAATCGATCCGGTTTAGTATTAAAATGTCAATTAGAAAACTAAAAGCTTCTGGAAGAAGGGCAGCAGTGCTAGCAGGAGAAAGAGAAAGCTTAAGTGTATTTTCATGCATACATTACTAGTAAATAACCACCGCAATGTACTGATGATGTCCCGGATCGGTGATTAGAGTGAATTACTCCTTGAGACTGGTTGAACTTGTACTCTGAGTTTCCTCACGGACGAATCCGTCCTTTTTCATGTAGGGCGGCTTGGGGCGAAGTGCAACGTGGAAATCGTCCCCATCCTTCCTATTCTCCACTATAAACGACTCCAAATTGACGCAAGCTGACATGGAGAACGCCAACACTGGTCCTGGCCACCTAATGTAAAAGATAGAAGTTCACGATCAATGTCAAATTTAAGGCTTTGCTTTCCTGAAACATTCCTCATTTGTAGATAAATATTTTAAAGAATTTCCAAATAAAAACGCGTTGTAGTTACACTTTAAAAATATTTATTTAATTACCCCTTTAACTTCTCGCTCGTCTCCAGTGGCACTGGAGTATTTATTAGAACCTCAGGAAGTCCAATTATCTTGTTTAACAAGACGCTTGCCTTCACGCTACCCAAGTCCAAATCAGGTTGAGACCAGAATTCCAGACGATGTTCATCTTTAGAGGAGTACGTTCGAAATTCCTTCCCGCGGAGAAAAGGAATAACCGGAATCTCTTTCAAATGCTTGGAAATTTTATTCTCAGTCATCTCGGCGTATTGATCCAGTATCATGTTGAGAAAGCTTGCAATTTTTAATCCCTGATAGGGACTAAACTTTACAACAGTCGGCTTGCCGGAATTTGTCGGTTTTCCAAGGTAGAAAAATTCACAGCGATGTACTGGATTGTGAGCAATCCTACCGGAGATGTCGTCATCAATCTGTATGGGAAAACAAAATAATTTTGTTTTTATTTTAACATAATGGCACAGATGAACAACAAACGTACATGATACCAGCCTGTAAACAAAGAGATAATTGAAAATTACTGACCATTATGCACTCGGGCGTCTCAAAGAAACTCCAGTTGCTGCAAAGGTCCAGTGACGCCAGCTTCTTTGCATTCCGAGCATAGGGGTCGTACTTTTGCAACTTTACACGAGAACGAATTCCACGAGCTATGGATTAATAGTTTAAAAATATTTTATTAAATTAACATGTATGATTTTGTTTTTGACTTGTAAATTCAAATCACGAACGGGCTTAATAAAAAACTTGAAATAAAACGATTTGGACTAACCTGCCATTGTATTAAAATGAAGTGACTTGAGAAACTTGTTACTTGTAAGCTAGAAGTAGGTCTATGTGCTTGTTTGGGATTGCTTAGGGTATAATGTATAATTGTATGAATGCGGTTGGTTGCAAGAGAGAAAAAAGACGACTGAAAGAAAACCTAAGCTCCTTTGCTTTTATCATGTAGCGAGAATGCGGTTGTCGATCAGAAAGCTGCGCTCCCAAGCACGCTGCTAAATATTTTCCCCTCCAAAATAAAATATTTTCTCGCTCTATAGATTTGAGTATTTGCGATGTTTGAAGAAACGTCTCCTAGTCGCATCTAAAGCTTAGCCATGGAGTATTCGGGAAATGAGGTGGACACCAAAGTGTTTCAAAAGTGGGTAAAACAATGGAAAAGTTTGCAAGTCAAACCAAGATATCCGAAAACTCCTTTTGAGGATTTAAGTGAGAAACAAAGGTATCTCGTAAATTTGATTAAATCACATATCGAAAAACCTTTTCAAGAGCAAACTGATTCACAAATCAAATGTGTAACGCAAGGAATAGCAGGGACAGGAAAATCATTATTGATAGCTCATTTAAAATATCTTTTTGACATCAGGAAGCAAAAGTGTTCCGACTTTGATTATATTCTTGCCAGTTTAACCGGCAGTGCCAGCTTTCTAATTGGAGGAGAAACAATTCATTCCGCATTTTGTATTCCAACTTTTCAAGAAAGGCGTGCAAGCAATGTTATTGAACAGGAAGTGACAGATGATATCGTTGTGGAAAATACAACGAAATCGACTGCAACAGAGAAACAGAAACAGAAACTTTCCAATGTAAAAATTATTGTAATTGACGAATTTTCTCCTATTGGACAAAACATGCTCAAAAAAATTGACGATATTCTCCGCAGAGTTGATCCGGCTCATGCAGGTAGACCATTTGCTGGCAGGTCCGTCATTTTATTTGGGGACGTCTATCAAAATTTTGGAGTCGCTGATTCCCCTCTTTTTTATCCATCGTCTACAAAGCACAACCAACATCTACGAGATGTGTACAAATTATACAAATCTTTTAAGACGGTAATAATTTTGGACACTCGGTACCGCCAGCATGGCGATTGTGACGAGCAGAAGTGTTTCTTGGAATTTTTGGGGAGATTAAAGAGACGTGAGTGCGTGCAATCAGATTTGGAATTTGTTCGCTCCCGACAGTTGAACAAACTCAGCGAGGAAGAAAAACAAACATTCAGGGATGCTCTGCATATATTCCCTTTGAGGAGACTTGTGTGGGACTACAACCAGTAAGTTATATGTACATAAGATTATTCTAAATGTGGGTTTGAAAATGCTAATATTATTGCACTTATAGGGAACAATTGCACGCTCGTTTTTTGGTGGAGGAGATTGTTCACATTAAGAATGGAATACGACCCCTGGAAATAGCTATTGGAGTAAAAATAATATTACAGAGGAATATTTGCTCCCGCGTTGGTTTATGTAATGGTTCCGAAGGGTGTATTGAAGATTTAGTATATTATAGTAAGAGTGAAGGTATAGGGTTGGATAAAAATATACATTTTCTGGTGGTTCATTTCCCACATTATACTGGAGATGTGTTTGTCAAAACCAAAAGAGGAAAGGGTGTCCCTATATTCCGACAATCTGATTCTGAAACGGATGATGCAACGGGGTCTCTAATATGCAGTAAAAGGTTCTGTATGGAACTTGGATATGCAGTTACAGCTCATCGCTCTCAAGGAAGAAATTTGAATAAGGTTGCAATATTTCTGGACCAGTCGCAACTGTGTGTTGGCTTGGATTATGTAATGTGGACTCGTTGTAAAAGCCCAAATGACATTTGTGTGCTGGATGAATATGTTGCTGCAGACCGTATTCTCGCCCCTGCTTCCCTTTCCTCAGCCACTACACTACAAAAATACGAGGAAAATCGTTTGATGGAACTGCAAAGCAAGATTTTTGAATGATTGAGTTTGAATGGAAAACATGTAATAAATTTGTAAAAAACAATACTGACATTTTACAAAATATTTGCAGTTACTTTATTTCATTATTACATTCATTTTGACAGTAATTTATAATGACCAAACGGTAATGAGTAATTACAATCCTCGCTATCTGGATAACATCTGTACATATCCAGTGCATGCATTCCTACCTTATTCATGCAAACAAAATTTAATGTATGATTAGTAGAACGAATTAAATTTACATCAAGTTTTTTTACAAGATTTTTTTCCACCACATCTCTATATGTTTCATGAGCGCAAAAATGTTTAAGAGCATATGCTGGCACGCCTTTATTTTTCATATCGATGGTTTGATCATGGAAAAGCAAACTGTGCTGCTTGCTGTTGAGACTGATAACTTCTGACACGTCCAGCGATTCGATTTTAAACTTTCCCGACTCATTTTTATTACCATCTCTTAGATTGGGTATATGTTGATGCAATTTAAATATTTCATGTTTGTTGGGTATTTTACTAAAATCAAAAAAATGTCTATTTTCAACCAGCTCGCTCCAAATTAGTTTTTCCTCGCCCAGAATTTCACATATAACACTATCAGTATCTGAATAAATTACTGATATACGATCATTAAAAATACTGACTAAGTTGTCATAATAGCCAGAATAGAAAATTAATTTAGCTAAATCTAAAACAGACATTCCACACTGAATAAGAGTTGAAAGTGTAACTGATTTTGGTTTAAGCTTCACAATGCTGACGTTTTTGTTTAAAATGGAAAAATCTACACATTCCGGATCGGCAAGGTAAGCTCGAGCCTTGGCTGCTGACCTGCAAAATTTAACTGTAAAGAGATTCTCATTATTTCTGAGAGACATGCCATACGTTCCATTATTTATCAGCTTGAGATCTGACCTTTCTGATTCAGTATTAGCTATTCTACGTCTTTCAATATTATCCTGTATGAACTTACGTAGGTAAGCCTTCTCGGTAAATGAAAACCCTGAATGGATTTTTACTAATTTCATTCCTTTTGCCAAATAAAAAGCAAGTGTTCTGTAATGTACTACATATTCGAGTCGTGGGTAACAGTGAAGCAGCAACTTGGGAATGTTAAGGAAAGAGTTTGCACTCACCCTTCCCAGACTGGAGAGGGTGCGGCGCTGTTGCTCTGACAACCACTCGAGTTGCACACATCGCTTTTCTGGGCACAGGGGGAGAGAAGCTGTCTCATTCTGAATACTCTCAGGGTATTCCAAGTCAACTTTTACAATGTAGCCTCTGGAGTTGTCCTGGCTGAGAAGCTTCTCGTCTAACCAATTTATGCCATTGAGAGTGTCCAGAGTCTCCCATTTGTATTCAGATTGAGGATATTTAAAAGATTGCATTGCATGTGAATACAAGCTTACAATATCGAAATAAATTACGACACTTGGGAGCTTCTCGGAATTGTATCCGAAAGCACTTCTGGGCGTGTTTGCTCTGGTAATCTTTCGGGTCGCAAAGGACTGTCCTCCTTTTATACCCAACTTTATCATATCGTACATATTTTTATCCCTAATATATTCTATACTCTCGCCAGAAGAGTACAGCCAGCATTGCCAACTATAGCTGGAGCATGTACAACAATACGTAGGATCTAAACCGTACAATTTCATACCATTGAGAACAAAATTGAGCCAACAAATGCTCAAATGAACAGAATCCAACACACAGTACAATTGTGCATACGCATTAAAATCCTGAATCTGAAATACCTGACATATTTTATTTATCATTGACCATTGCGAGTCAGTGCATGGTTCATGGGTGAGTTCATTGAAAAACTCTTCTCGGCTCGGAATTGGAACACCCGGATTTAATTTTTCTGGTGAGGAGAGATAACTGTATGGGAACGGAATCTTGGCTAGGAGTAAGTCCTGCCAGACTAAATCATTGCATCCGTCATTTTTTGGTCTGGCAAGGATTCCTGAGGGAAACCAATAACGTTCAGCAACTTGTCGAAGCAGGGAAAAATGGGGAAAATTTTCCAATTGAAGTTTATTCACAAGCTGGGCTAGTGAGCTCGGTTGAAATTGACACGAATCTAAAAATCTTAGTTTAGCCTTTCTATTACCACATGTCAGCTTGCTCTTATTATATTTGGAACCTCCATAATTAGTGTGTAACTTTGGTATGTAGATACCTCTACCTTCAATGGTCATGTGAACAAATTTCTCTCCTGTTTTTGCAATTACATGTATATTTTCATAATTAAAAAATGTATTGTCGGCGTGCTTCAAGAGAAGGTGAAAATCAAAATTGCTCCCTCCATGTGCTATAAATGGAAATTCAAATTTGTACCTTATTTTAAGATTGCAAGACTGACAAATTGAAGAGACATATAAACCTGTATCATGATTGTGATTATAACATTTTATGACTACTTTTTCGTTCTTTGCGGGCTCTTGTTTGCGTGGATCAACCCTTTCTGTGTCACTCTCTTCACTGGGGGATTCGTATAGCAATTTACCGTCTTCGGAAAACAAGTCAAAAGCAAGTTGATGCTCAGAGAACCCTTGCAGTGTTGAAGAAGTGAATTCACGCTTGCAATGCTGGCAATGCGTTGCAGCCCGGTGTAATGATTTTTCTTCATCTGTAGGATCGATCATGTTATTTGTATTCCGTATGCGTTCTAGCAGTAATTGTCCCCAGTAGAACGCGCGGGAAAAGAAATGTTGCACAGGATTCTCTCCACAATAATATTCTGTCGTCATCAGCTCCCCGCAGTTGTTTGTGTTATGTACTACTACAAGAGAGTAACTTGCTGGAACAAACTCGTACCTCTTCACAGTTGCAGAGACTTTTTTTCTCTTCCCGCCAACCTCTTGCTGCTCATTCTCCGATTGATTTTCTTCCCCCTCCACCGTCAACGGTTTGCTGTAGCATTCAAAATCGAAAGTAGCAAAGTACGGAAATGGGTGGAGCATTTCAAGTCTTTTGAATTCTAATTTTTCATCTTCAGGCGGAAACACGTATTCAATTTTGTTGGTAACATTTACCTCGTCCTCTGGATCAATATTATATGTACACTTTGACACGTGCTGCATTTGTTTCCTTTTAGTTTTGAATTTACGGAAGCATTTGTCACAATACAAGTGACATAGCTCACCAGGTTCTCTGAGAAATCTTTCTAAATTAACAATTAGTACGTAATGAAACAAGTCGGATGATGCCTCGTGTGATGAATTATTTTCTTTTTTGTGAATTAGAAACAAATTAATTTTAACCTCGAATTTCTGTTTGCTGGCTCGCATTAGTATTACGTTTTCATCCTTGTGTGTAAATACGGTAACTGACACGTTATTATTTTCTTCAAATTTTGGAAGGTCTTCGTAGTGATTGACAAATCCTTGGGGAATGTTTGAAAAATCAATTTTACTCATATATTTTCTCCATGTGTCATGATGTTTAAGATTTCTGTCATCCTTACGCTCTAATTCGTTTTCTTTCATTTTTTCTTTCCAAAACACGGACGCTGTTACACAATACTTGAAACAATCGTTATCAAAGTTTTTAAAATTAACACAACCCATCGGGTTTCTTTTAAACGGAAAAGGTAAATAACCCCGAACGCGTGCATTTTGAAAACGTCTAAGTTCACCAACCTTTACTTCCAAGTGGTCAATACTAGCTACTCTCCAACCGCTCCCATTCTGAACAAAAGTTTCTAGTTTATCCACAACTTCCCCAGCTCCCCGCCACACTAATGTTTCAATACCGGTTGAATCAAATAAGTCATGATTTCCAGATTTGAAGTAAATCATAGCCGATTTTGTGGACACCTCCCCATCATCGCCTAGTGTAATATCCTTTTCCATGAGAACTGATGTGCTCAGCTCCACACGCATATTTCCGTGGATAACAAGAAGTTCAGTTAGTAACTTGTCCAAAGCTGGATATGTTTCTTTAAAAGCGGTTTCAATGTCCCGCGTGCTTATGGGATGGCGGTAAGCATAATGAACAATTACTCCAAGGTGGCTGCGACTTAGTTCTGCAAAGTCTGTCAAGTCTAGAGGATAGTTTGCATCGACATGACCCAGTCGATCTCCGACAGATGGACAGGTGTGAGCCCTCTTCCAGGAACAATATTTCCCACAATGCTCACACAAATGATTTTCTTCGAGATGGCAGGCGTATTGGATATGTGTCCGACATCGAAAAATACAGTCGGGCATGGAACAATAAAGTTCCTGAAATAAAAATAAAAAAATCGTGATTTGATAACGTTTAGATCTACGCTTCGATAAAAACAACAATATAAATAAACCGATCGTGTGTTTTTCACGCGAAATAAATAGTTTTTCGGAACGGTTTAGGAAAATAAATTTCGGTACTCAACCGCACAATAATACTTTGTAGACAATAACAATTACATACCGATCTTAAAAATCCAGATGTAATAGGATCTGGTCGTTGGGTCGTCTCATAAGCTAAATTTGTATTGGAAGCTGCTCCGCTGTTCTCATTTCTACTTGGTTGGGACGGTCCAGCAATTGGCTCGGTCCTGTTGTCTTGGTTTGCTCCTTCCATGGTTTTAATTATTGTTGTTCCTAGCTTTCCACTCACTAATCAGCTTAGACGTAAACTTGTATATTTTGATGGAGACCAGAACACACAAAAGTATCACCCAAGTGTAGGTAGCTGTAAGCACGGGAAGTTACACAGTTAAAATGAATGTTGCTTGGAGGAAAAGTGGGGAGGGGACTTGATCGAGTTCAAGAAAAATAATCTTACCCGCATAGTTCTCATGCGTTGGCACATTATCTCCATCTGTGGGCACACTTGTGCTCCCGTTCTTGTATTTACGCGCGTCCTGCAATAGATGCTTAAGGACAGCATGAAGGTGAATTAACAACCGTTCGGTTGAAGTTGCTCCGTCATTCAGCGCCACATCTTGAGCGAGAGGTGAACAAACTCGATGATGACTACATTTGTACTTCTCATTTCTACCGTCGCTGGTGCTACTAGCTGGTGCTTTAACCGCGTCCAAACTTGACTCTGAAGAAGTAATACCGTTTAATAAAAATAAATAGAGAGTCAGAATAATAACTCGCGAACCCATGTTGACCGAACGCTTCCAAATCGGAAACTAATTTTTTCGATTCCTCCGAGTGTTCTTATGTACGTATTTTTTTAACTTGTTACACTTTCTAATGCTTTTCGCTTTTCGTTTTCCCCCGTAGCCTCGTTGATTTTTTCTAGGCCTCAGCGAACTCTTACGGTCATTAATATTATTATCCCCAACAGCGTCAACATCTTCCCCAGGTTTTTCTCTCTCAGAGATGTCGCTTGCTGTCGTAATATTAGTGATTGAATTTGTTTCAGCATTCCGATGCTGGGGATCTTTCACATATTCCATAGGAATATCCTTACTTGCATCATCCAGTGTTTTCCACTTTGGTGCTTTAAGTTTTTGACACGTGGAACTTCCAGTATTTTGACAACAGCATAATTTAATAAATTTTGGTTTCTTTGGTTTTTGCGTTAAATCCTCCTGGAGAAAGGGGAGGTTTGAAGAAACCTTTTCACTTAAATTATTTGTTGCAGCGGCGGGAAGACTTGTTTCAATATGCTTAATTGAAGAAATAGGATGGGGATTTTCACTGGGGTTTTCTACCGCTGATGCGGGTTTATTTTGTTCGATTGGTTTATTTATTTCGCTTTTATATAGCTTCATAAGCTCTTCATAAAGAGCAGGCGAAACAACTCGCATTACTTTAGCCATTACTCTGTATACGATAGAATAATTTCACCAATAAACACTTTTAGAAATACGCTTGCTAATATGGATTTGACTAGATTGCGATTTCTCAAAAGAAACCGCTTTGCGGCGTTTTTATCATTGGAATATATTTTAACTTTCCTAGCGAATTTACAAACTTGGGTCGTTTCCGTTTTGCAAAATAGATTAAAATTGTGCATAATTTCTAGTAGTGCACGTATTTGCGAATCTGATGCATTTTGGACTAGTTTCCTAGCATTCAACTTTGATTTGACTGTTGCAATTTGAAATAGGAACTGACAGTTTTCTTCAAATGAATTATTCAACACCATTTTTATTGGGGAGCGTAGACTTTACCATTGTTGTCCGGAAAAACTGAATTTCTAACCCAATAAGGAAATGACTTGTTTTTGGGGTGCATGTCTAAAAGTAGGTAGCCATACTGTCGAGTTGACACGGCTTTAATATAGGCTGAAGTCAAAAAGTTTGTCTGACCTGCGCAGACTTGTTTGGCGATATTAGTGATTATACTTCGGTCTTTGGGATTATGAAACAACAGTAATATCTGTGTATTTAAATTTATCTCTCTTAACCCTTTCACAAATGGATTTTGAAGAATTAATATTATACTCGCTCCTCGATGATGTGAATGTTTTATAAAATAGCGAGTCACAAGTTCCAAGTTTTCCTTCTTTGAAAACGTATCCTGCTGGTCGTCGATAACAATTAAACAAGGATCACTAGTCAACTTTTCAATATCGAGGAGATTATTTGTAAATATTATATTTTTATCTTCTTCCTTTAATTTATAAAACTCTTTCTGAAAATCGCTATAGACGTAGATGACCTTTTCTAATCTCTCTTCAAATAGTTCAAAGCGCCTGCGTATTATTTCCAGCGTCTTATACGTTTTACCACCCTGTGTGCTGCCTGCAATCGATATTGTACTGGGGTGGGGGAAGGAATAGTTAATTAAATTATTTTCTTCAGTTCCAATTTCCATGACGTTGTTTTCACAATGAGTAGAAATGAGAAACTGTTCTAGTACATGTACAGGGCCGAATCTTTATTTAACTTCTACACAATAACGACTTACACAATTACACACACATTCATTCATTGACCAACATTATTTTACACTACTCAATATTTTGTATGTAAACAAAGATACTATTTTATCATTATACAATGTATTAGATTTAAATTGAGATATGAATATTTTATAAGGTATTCCTATGGTCCTACTGTAAGCAAACATTACACAAAACTGTCCACACATTTCTGACCGCACATTCTGTAAGATTTTACAATTCTCTCTGATAATAAAATTCCGTGGTATGTGTATATTATGATATTGAGAAATATCTTTACCAAAACTATCAAATACTTCAAATTGTTTATAGCTTATTTTATACATGCAAATCCAATGTTTTCCGTGTCTTGAAATAACATCCGTATTGACAATAAAAATCGCAGGAGCGTTTATTTTTTTTTGAAAACATTGTTAAATTCATCTGCTGCAAGTACATGAAAGGGTATCTTGATGTGATACCAGTTAAATACAGCATTAAGCATGTGTCGAATAGACCTTGTGTCCATCTTAATAATCCAATATAACCTGACGGTTGTTGTCTATTTCCAAAACGTTTTGGTAATGACTGTAAACGATAACTTGAACAGCCTCGTCCAACGGAGATCTAAACTTCAACGTTATTTTAATGTTTCCCCGACGGTTAACAGAGAGGGCGTCGTTTTGATTTGGTAGCAAGTCAACAGCAACAAGAACGTTTCCTGTGTATTTGTTAGTAAATATGTTAGAAATACTCTAAAATACTTTAAACGACATTACTAAACGATATTATTGAGCACAGTTTAAAATAATTACCCTCTTTGTAGTTATCCCGATTTACGCCATTACCAAGGATTTCAGTTGCTGACGTATTCTGCAAAGATCGCAAGGCTAGTAAGTAGTTATCAGCACCAGATCCATTAGCTGTTTTGAAACTTAATGGAATCGCTCGATGTTGAATGGATTCGCCATTCCACGAAATCGATATTTCCGATAAATTTTTGTCCACAAAATTGAAGGCGTCCTTCTTAATGGAGCCCATAAACGCATCGGCTGATACAATACCTACAACTAATATTTTAGGTATTCTACCCAATAAAATGCCCTCGGTGGTAATTTGGGACAGACCTTGGGCGACGTTAAATGTTTTTAAATCGGCGTTCACTACGGGATACTTGAACGTCTTCCCCAAGGACAATTCGCGGCGGTGTATGTCAATTATTTGTCTTGACACGACCTTTTTCGAAATGTAAAATACAGCTTCGTTAATATCATAGCGGTATGGCACACCCGAAATGGCTTGCAGTTTGTCAACGCTCGAGTTTAAACAAATTTCAGGCGGGCTTCTGCGCAGAACAATACGGAGCTCACTTCCCGATGGCAAATACCGTCGCTGGTTGAAAATATTGCAATTTAAACTCCCCAGCATGGTATATTGTTGCGAGTTTTTTGTCTTTTCATAGCGCTCTTTGAATCCCGCGTCTGTTACATTAAAATCTCCCTTCTTGTGGTTTGGATACCAGAATTCATTCATCAATCGATTCGTTTTTTCAATGTTACTGGAAGAGAGAAATCTTTGAATGTAAGACATTGTAGGGTAATAATTATTGCTGTCCGAAATTAAAGTCCCGTTTAAATAAACTTCCAAATTGCTGAACATTGTATGGAAAAAATTCGAACTGGGACAACAGATGTCAGTCTCGTCACAGTTCTTTCCATCGGCACGAACGATCCTGCATGTTAATGCAAGAAAGCTATCCGATGGGTCCATGTATCCACTTGAATCAGACATGATGTAGAATTCAATGGGGTTGTATGATTCCTTGGTGGAAACCAACGGAAAACACGGAATGTACTCCGAGCTTTGCTGAATGCTGACATCTGTTGGGGGAAGATGAAACAAGTTTAACTCGGAACGCAAGGATTGGGTGGAACCCTCGAAGACCGTAGGAGGTTCCTGGAATACTGAATTGACGTCCATCTGGAATTAATTTCTTCTGACACACTTTCTTTTAACCACTCGTGATTGCCTGCGACGACCAGACCCCACTTGTATTTTTTTGAGAGGACCTTGTGACCGTCTCTTCCGTCCTTTTCCTCCAGCACGACTGTTTCGTTTTTTCACTGAATTGTTTGTGCTTCTGCGTTGACGGCGGCGACGATTACCTCCACCAGACTGTGATTGGCGACGTTTCCTCTTTGTCCCACCCTCACTCTGTCCCGCCTTCAGCGGAATCAAATATGACGATCCTTCTGATCCAAGACCTGCGCTACCACCACCAGCCATTAATGCTCCCTCCTCAGACCCACTTCCGAATTGCAACTGATTTAATTTAGGTTCCAGGAAGCAGGCGTTATCGTTACACTCTACTTGGCGCATGTCCAAATTGATATTGATTTTAGAAACGTGGTTTGAAATGCAAAAGCACGCTGGTTTCAGATTTGCTCAAATCCCAAGGTTGAAAATACTCGTCGACGAAATCGACACGTAAAATCGAAACTTGTTCGCAGTTGAGCGGGACGTATGTGACTGGGTAAAATTCCTTTTCTACTTCAACGTTTAGTTCCTTACTCATTCCAAGCTCGGCAATCACTGGCACATACTGTTAAAGTATTGATTTTCTACACAATTTAATAAAATCAATAACCGTTTTGTGTTTGAATCCATGGGGACAATTTCATCTTCGCCCTCCTCAATTTCGCGAAAAATTTCTTCTTGAACAACAATTTCATAGCCCACTTGAACACGCGTACCATTCTCAAAGCGAGTTTCAAACGGTATTTCAAAGTATCGTTTTATTGGTGCAGGAAGATCAATGGAAAAGTTCCGGGGTATATCGTTCACAAACATGTCGCCGTTTCCATATTGAAATTTAATGTCATTCTGGAAACTTTTCATTCTGAAATGTGTTGTTTAATTCCTGTAGGACGTCTGATACCTTTGTAGTTGCAGTTTCCTTCATAGGCAAGAATAGAATATTAGTGTAGCCAAGACGAAAATATAAGAGATCGCTTGAATTTACGCGCTTAAATTCCACATCGTTGAAAGCTGCTAATGCGACTTCCTTTCCAACTTCAAATTTTTCCCGGTTAAATCCCAGGCATCTTACAATTGGTTCAGGCAATGTGATGTAGTCAAATTTATTCCCACCCTTTTTTGCAACACTAATAGTGCATACGTTTTTAGAATCAAATTCAAAATTGACAGTGAAGCCCGAGTCAAGTAGTCGAGCTGACAACGCTGTAAAGAAACGTTTTAAATTTGTTTCTTGATGCTTGTAGAATACATTCATTCCTTGGAACTATTGATCAATTATAACCAAGTTGCCTTTATAGTTATGCTTCACGCCGGAAATGGTGAACTGTGTTTGAGCTGGCAGCTTCTTATAAACATCCTCGGAAACAATGTCTTCGGCAGAGTATCTGCCGCGTAAAAAATGTTTCCGCTTAAAACCAAGGAGAGCAGCTAGATTTGCAGATATTTCCAACACTTCGTCCGACGCATCAAAGGTTTGAACGACTGTCACCAAGAATTTATTGTCGGGCAATGGTCGTAATGCAAAAAATGCTTTCATATTGCTTGCCAATAATGATTCATTAACACGACTTATAAACTGTGCGAAACTGGCATCAGTGTTTTTATATTTTAACGCACTAACAGCAGGAGGTAGATACCCTGGAAATATAGGCCCAGAAGGAATATCGGTATCTGCTTGTATTGCACGACGAGTTACTCGAGGACGCACCACTTTCTTCACAAGCTTTGTTTTTCGCACGACCTGGACTTTGGGCTGAGGAGTATATCTCAATTTCATTATGCCAACGTCGTACATACCACGTTCTAATATTATTGGACGAGATAAACCATTTACAATGTTACCAACTAAACCAACGCCATCTGGATTAGACTTGTTCGTGACGACCGCGTAGAAATTCCTCAAGACGGCGGTTGAGTCACCATGGGAACCACCCAACTTGTATTCTGTATGAACTGACATGTTGACTGCTACTGTTGCTGTTACTATTTGCTCTCTGTTTTATAATCTTCTTCACCACTTGCTTGCTCACTAGATGGAACGGTCGCTTCTTCCTTCCCACCCCCGATTTTTGCTAGTTCCAACTCTTCGGAATAAAATTGACCAGTAATGTCTTCAGGGGGTTCTCCTAAATCCTCCAACAAATACGTATATGGATACGTATCTTGAACCTTTGCAATCCGAAAGACCTCACGAGACCATGACTCACGATAGCCTGCACACGCAACGACACTCGTTTATAAAATGAGATTGCTAGAACATAATTTTGTAGTATTACATAATGGTGTTTACCTTTTTCAAATAAACGTTTTGCGCGGGAAATTCGAACCAAATCGTTTACTTTGAATTTTGGCGCTCGTCTCGACGGATCCGACTTTTCTTTTAAATATTTTCCATACATTCGCGCCCAAATGCCGTATTGATCACGAATTGTAACCGCATTTGGAGCCATCCCTATGGTTCTATGAAAAGTATTATTATAAACGTCCAGAAAATCTTGCAGAACGTTGTAAATTTTCGACGACTTATGTTGAGTCATATAGCGCTGCAGTTTTCCAAATAGCGATCGAATGATTCTCTCAGCCATCGCTGCCTTTATATGACTATACACATGATATGGTTTAATACCATGTTCCTTAAGGAATTTACGAAAATATTTCGATGTAAATTCCCGCCCTTGTTCGGTAAACAAATACATAGGTTTAGCCTTTGCCTCCTTCATAATGGAACTAAAAGCCTTTATCATTGATTCGCTATCCTTGGACTTTATCATCCTTGCGTAAGCCTTCTTGCTAAAACTCAACAACAATCAATATAAACGTATTACAATTGTTCCAAGGAGCAATATTCGCAATATCCTTCAAATCCGCTGACCAGATTTGATTAATAAAATTCACCATTATCTTTCGTCTCTTAAACTAATGACGAACGGGTCGATGTAAAGCATAAGAATCAAGTTGTAATAATTCCCGTTCAATAGCTCGTTTATCCCTCCATTCAGGCCGACTTTTCAAAAATGATCCAATCCCCGAAAACGAACCGTTCAATCTCTGATTTAAATAACTTTCTCTGATTGACATTGTTGTATATATTATAAACAACAGTATTTATTAGATGAACCCACCAACAATCGATAAACACGTGATACCAATCCCGATCAAATACCCGAATGTGATCAATAAACACCCGAACACACCCGAACTATATCCCCAGCTCTCCGAACTTAAGCTCCGCCTCCCCGGAACCCGCACATGACCCGTAATACCCGGGTAAAATGCCCTGAGGGCTTAAAAATGAAAAACGAGCTAAAGTTTCTACTACTAGCATAGGACGCAGTAATGTTTATGGGGAGGATGTAAATATTACAGATAAAGCCGAAATATTACGAAGGCTACAGGAACAGGCAAATCCAATGAAAAATTGGCAGGTATCGAAGTCATAATGGTGTCAGAAGTCTAAAAGGTCCAAGTTCACAGCCAGGTCATACGCCAGAGACGCGATTGGAGTCTTTTAGCCTTCACAATAATGGGTCGTTGAAAATTTCGATTCGTCTGTGTTTATTCTGCATCGGGCAGCATTCCGGTTGCATCAATCAGCGTTTCCAGAATATCGGTCAAAATTGCAACTTCAATGTTCGAAAATGTAGTTTCAGCTGTCACAAAGCATTTGAAGTGTTTGCATTCTCTAAAGTGCAAAATTATGCAGCAATTTATTACACATGAAAAATTATGTCCCTTTCCTCTGGCACTCCTGGCGCTTTTGAATATTAAAACAAGATACAGTGAATTGCCCATATATTGGTTCCCAAAGAGTGGGAATATTCCCACCAATATTTCGAGTTACCACTATAACTTAGTATTGTTTAATGTATTTATATGTAGTCGTGCGGAGCATTGCTACCATTATAAAGGGAATGACCTCTAATATGAAATCACAGTATAGGAAACTCCCTGTAACTGTCATTTTATGATTGGCCATAAAATGAGTCGAATTTTTGCCGGATTACGGAAAGTATCCGGCCCGGTGAAATATATTTCTGGCAGGGAAAATCCCAAATGGAAAGAAATCCTTTTTCCGAGAATACATTTTCAAATTCGTTGACCTATTTGTTGGTAGAGATTTTTAAATTTTGTTCTTTTGTTTCAAAGAAATTTTGTATGAAAACTGGAAATTTTAGATTAGTTGACTTTATTTGGCTGGGATTTGACATCTTGTAGGGAAATTTAATTTCCCAGACTTTTTTAACAGATATTTTTGAAATCGTTGCGGACCTTTCTGTAGGGACATGATTCAGTTGTGAAAATCAGAATTGATTTCCCACGGAGATTTACAAAAATCCGACACCTCAACATAAGTAACTGACAAAGAGTATACGCATCGTCATTCTTGAGAAGATATATAGTACTTTCACGGATACATCGAGACCACTTGTTTTCACATGCTCAGAGCTCTTTTTAAGTAACAAAATACTAGGATCCTAAACATTTCATTTTAAAAATTATACCCGGAGAGTCGTTCTATGGAGACTTAGCGATACTTAAAGAACATCTCGTATTTAATCATTTGGTTAGGCACTCACAATTTATCCCTTAAAAGCCCTGTAAATAAGTATTGATAAATTAGGTGTAAAGTAGCCGATAAACGTTTTCAATAAACAAAACATGGTTCTGGACTCATACATTTTTAAACTGGGCCAATGAGCAACGGCTAACTATTAACGACAACCATTTGACACCAGAATGAGATTTATTACTACGAGGAGTCACTAATTAGTCCAAATCTTGAAAAGATGGCCACGATGTTTATTTGAATGTAATATCAAACCGACATCTCGTTATATCTAGTCGCATTTTTAACACTACGCTTAAGGAATTTACCAGCAAAAAAAATCCTGATCAACGCATTATAGCTAGGCAAAATCATTTTAAATGAATTCTGTTTTTCAAATAATATTTCGAAATTTGAGTTCAAAAGATCTTATTTCCCAGCGGAATTTATACCAAAAACGCAGTGCCGCTTTTGAGGGTCATTGGACAAGCGTGCAAAGCAAACATATTAACTTTTCATTGTATATTTACACAAATAGTAATACTTGTAAAAGTCGCAATTTCCGATGTTTATCTGCATTATGTTCATTTTCAATTCCGAAATTTGCAGACTGTCCAATTTTATGGGTAAAAGCGGAAAGTTTTGAATGTCTTTGAAACAAAACTTATTTCGTAACTGAACTTTAGACCAAAAACAAAGTGCCGCTTTTAGGTGACCTTGAATATGTGAGCAAAAACAAACAAATAAAAATAATCTTTCATTTTTTATTTATGCGAATATTAATAATATAAGAATCGCAAATTCCCAGTCTGTTTATTTGCATTTCTGGAAATTTTAATTTCCGGAATTTGCGGATTGAAATGCCTTGAACTGGATGAGTTCATAGACTTCTATATTTCGGCAATTTTGAAATAATTATTGATGACGCGGTAGTTTTGATGTAAAACCAACAGTTTCAACGTTTTACTACGGAGTCTCCATTCATAATATTTAAAAAAACAAAGATAGGATAATTGAACACATTTTATTGGGAAAATGTACACGATATTGTTTCAAAACATGTGCAAAGGTATTTGAAATATTTTCATTCTCCAAATTGCAAACAAAAACAGCAATTTACCACACATAAAAACTTTGTTTCTTTCCTCTGGCTCTCCTGTCGTTCTTGTATATTGAACCAAGATACAGTGCATTGCGTGTATATTGTATTTTAGGGATTCGCTCTCATTGACTGAGATGAGACTGCTCAGACCGCCAATGGGCCCATTGCAGATTTGCGTATATATTGGTTCCCAAAGGGTGGAAAAATAATATACCAATATTTGGAGTTGCCACTACATCTAACTGCAATTTAATGTGTAAATATAGTCTTGGGGAGCACTTAATGCTGCTAACATAAAGGGAATTCCAACTAATAGGAAATCACAGTATAGTGAATTCCCCATACAGTGGTTCCCTCTTAGATGGCATTCCCTCTTTACTGGCATAAAAAATCCTCGCTAGAGGTTTGCAATGCTAAAGGTATACAGTACAGTGGAAACCGTTATAATGGTATTCCCTCTATAATGTCACTATTGTGTGTTACGGCTAAGCATGAGATCGGTTCGGTTTAACGCGGTTATCCGACCATCGGTTAACCGAAACCGACGGTTCGGATCGAAGATTCATAACCGAATTGAAATAACCGAACGGTTCGGATACGTCAATCCCTAACCGGATATCGGTTTCGGATCGGTTCGGTTTTAAGTATGAATTTATCCGTTCGGTTCGGATGAAGTGAATGTATCCGCTCGGTTAAACCGACGGATAACCAATTTTGAATTTTTTTCTGAAATTTTTAGCAAATCGTAATCGAGAACGACTGTAGCATGAATTTCTCGAGACAAACGACTGTTTCATTTTGTATCTGCAATATATTTAAAAAGCACATCGCATGGACCACGGGCAGTCATACATTGGTTCATCACATCGCAATTATTTCTCACACCACTATTTAATTTTTAGCTTAAATTAAATAAGTGCCTTATTACTACAACTAATATGTCATCAATGGAAACCTCCGACTCCATAATAAAAGCAGAAACTACAGGGAAAAATGAGCTTAAAAAAAACGATGAGAAGCGAGTTTTGGGAACATTTTGGTTTTACTGGAGGTTTAGTCCTTAGATTTTTAGTTGTCATTTGAAATCAAATAATAGGTAGAATTTGATAAAAATTAGTTTAATACGTAATTGCTTTAAGTTTAAACAACATTTTTATTAAAACAAAGATTTTCAAAAAACATTATTAAATATATCTGTTTCGAATGAAGTTTTCATTGGTAAAATGTGCAACATTTTTTCCCTTTATTCGGATAACCGACAAACGGTTCGGTTATAAAAATCATCCGAACCGATGTTTGGCGGTTCGGTTTCGGATACGATTATTTTTTTATCCGAACAAAACGGTTTGGTTCGGATTTGAATAAAACATTAACCGAAAACTTCGGTTCGGTTACGGTTCGGATTTATGTTTTATCCGAACCGATCTCATGCTTAGTTACGGTGGCTCAGAAAATGCAAAATTATAATGGCAGTTGGCATAAAATTAACTGTGTGATAGCTAAAAAAGAATGACATTTTTACCTTGGCTCACTTATATCAAGTTTCAATTCATTGTTTATTTTTTAAAATAAATTATATTTATTAATATTATAAATTATTTATATTGAACAATTATAATTAATAAAACATACATTTAAGCAAAACCTCAAAGTAAAAAAACCACCGCGAACTCTGGCGAGTGGAAGTAATTCTCATTTCCATAATTCCGTGAATCTGAAGACGAATATTTGATTTCTGGGAGGACTCGGTATTCTTCATATGATGTTTTGGAAAGTGTTCATGCCATAAAACGCGGATTTCTTCGCAAAGTAGCTCGGACCAATCGGTCTGGAATGGTGACCTTGCAGTCGAAAAGTTTGCTACGACTAACATTATTAATAGTATGAGGACAACTAAAGTTACTGAATATCTTAAACTCAATGAACCATAGCATACCTTATAATTATAAACCTTATATATTACCTTATATATAAGTATTCTGTAACGATAACTGAATTTATACTTATAATTAGTTGCAGTTATTATCTATTAAGAATAATAGAATATAGTTAGCCATTAATAACATAAAGTGGCATCCCCATATAGTGGCAGGAATTTTTCACTCCCTTGAAAACCACTATATCGGGAATTCACTATAAAAAATTCACTGTAACTGTCATTTCAAATTTTATGATTGGTCATAGAATGAGTCGGATTTTTGCCGGATGACGGGAAGAATCATGCCCGGGAAAATATATTTCTGGCAGGAAAAATCCCAAATGAAAGTATTTCCTTTTTTCGAGAAAGGATTTTCAAATCCGTTAACCGATTTTTCGGATGGAATTTTTGAATATGCCCTTTTGTTTCAGAGAAATTTTGCCTGAAAACAGGGAATTTTAGATTAGTGAATTTTATTTGGCTAGGATTTGATATCTTGCAGGGAATTTTAATTTCCCCGCAGAGATTCTGTAAATCCTTGACTTTTTTCAGCAGATTTTTGAAGTTGTTGCAGACCTCCCTGCAAGGACATACGATTCAGCAGGGAAAATCCTAATTGATCTTCTAGGGAGATTTACAACAATCCGACCCCTCACTACAAGTAACTGACAAAGAGCATACGCATCTGTAAAATAACCTAGACAAATAAAATGCATGTTTGTGCAAACCAGTCAAGCTTTTGTTATGAGCCTCTCGTGGAGTATTTGAAGTAGGTTTAAAATTATGCACTTGTTGTGTAATTTATTACACATAAAAACGACACCTTTCTTCTGGTTCTCCTGGCGTTTTTTTAATATTGGAGCAAGATACACTGACGTTTGGATGTAGTGGTTCCCAAGCGGTGGCAAAATTTATACGACCATATAGATATGCCCCTATATATTACTACTATATAATGTATGTAAATGTAATCCAACAGTCTTCCAATTATCCACGTTTGTAATTATACTTATATATAATATTTTCCTATATATTGAACTATTTCTAAGTACATAGTTTTGCTTCTTTTCAATATCAATTGGTGCCTCGTATACAATGGACAAGTGGGGAAGAGCGAAATATTTTCTGAACATATCTATAATACATACACATAGTCATGTGGGATGAGTATGCTGCAAAATACGAGACACGAATGACCTTCACCTTTCCAGAACGATGCTTCCCCCATTCAAGTGACACAAAGCATTCTGGGAATAAAACCTCTAATTAATTCAAATTATTCCCATTAAAGAATGTTTACAGGTTTTTACATCACTCTAGGCTTAAAAGTGTGTACCTACATATCTCAAATGTGTCCGATATGCCACTGGACTTTAAATCTGAAACTTTCTACTGTTTATAAACTACAGGAACAACGCCACGAAATTTGTGTGAGCCGAATTTTAAACGAGTGTTTTTTATAATAATTTCCGTACTTTGTCACACTGAGACGATGATGTGGGTTATCTAAATGACGAAAATCTTTTTTTAGTAATGGTTTCATTCCGTTAGTAGAAATACTCTGGATGCAGGTGTAAATCTAAAAGTAATAATTGTTGCAACTACTCAATACACAGATACGTGTTACTGTAATATGCCTTTAGATAAAAATTGAACGCATGTGAAACGTACAGGATATTGTTTCTACACCATATGAATAAGTATTTGCATTGTCTAAATTGCAAAATTATACAGCAACAATTTATTACATGAAAAAATTTTTTCCCGTCCGCTGACTCTCGTGTCGTTCTTGAATATTGAAGCAAGTTACAGTTATATATTGGTTCCCAAAGGGTGACAAAATTCCTACCAATATTTAGAAATTCCACTATATCTTACTACTGTTTAATGTACGTATATGTAGTCCTATGAAGAATATAATGGTGCCAACGTGAAGGGAATACCATCTAATAGGAAATCAAAGTATAGGAAATTCTGTGTTCCTGACATTTTGAATTTTATTATTGGTCACAGGCTGGAGTCGTATTTTTGTGAAAAGATAGAAAGATTCTTCTCAGGGAAGTTCATTGACTTATTTTTTGGCATGTATTTTCAAATTTGCTGGTGTGTTTCTGGGAAACTTTGTATAAAAACAGGGAGTTTTAAATTGGTTGACTTTATTTGGCAGGATTTAACCTATTGTAGGGAAAATTTATTTCCCAGCAGGAATTCTGATAACCCTTGACTTTTTTCAACACAGATAATTGAAATTCCTGCGGACCCCTCTGCAGGGACATATGATTCAGCAGGGAAACTCATAATTGTTCTCCAGGGACATTTACAAAATTCCGCCCCTCATCATGGGCAACTTGCAAAGAGCAAGCGCATCTGTTGAATAACCTAGCCGAATAAAATGCATGTTTGTGCAAACCTGTGAAGCTTCTGTAATGAGCCCTTCGTGGTTCTTGAGAAGATCGGAAACACACGGAAACATCGAGACTGCTTGTTCTCACATGCTCAGAGCTCTTTTCAAGTCAAAATCTCTCAAGTAAAAGCTGCGCCTAAGTTTACATTCACTGTATTTTCTACTTGCTTCGAGAAGGACGAAAATTGGATACAAAATGTAGTAACAGCTCAACTGGAATAAAACAAATTCTATTTGTCACATGGGCTCTTAAAAGCTTCTAATTGGATGCCTGCAAAGGCTTAAGCTCGACTGAACGAATTTCGACCAAGTTTCTGAAGTAATATGTAAATTAATAAATATTTAAATGCCGCTGTATCTTATTATTATAAATTGTAAATCTAACCCTTGGAGAAATTTAGCACGCCAATGTAAAAGAAAGCTGTCCAGTAGGAAGCCACCTTTCCTGAAAATCACTGCACGTTGAATATTGTATGGTTTGGACTTCTAATTTCAGTGAGGAACATCTCATCTTCCAACTGTAAATCCGGGACTACTGTGGACCCAAAAGGCTTTCAGTTATCCACGTTTGTAATTATACTTAGTTTTGCTTCTTTTCAATATCAACTGGTGCCTCGTCTACAATGGACAAGTGGGGAAGAGCGAAATATTTTCTGAACATATCTATATTACATACACATAGTTATGTTGGATGAGTATGCTGCAAAATACGAGACACGAATGACCTTCACCTTTCCAGAACGATGCTTCCCCCATTCAAAGGACACCAGAGATGCGCAGCCTTCGAAGGCTAGCCTTCCAAGAAGGCTTCCTTGAAGGCGGAAAGGTAACTTTCTTAACGTTGCAGAAGGAATGGAAGATGTGGATACTTTTTTCTGAAGGCTGAAGGAAGCCTTCACAAAAACTAGCAATGAAGGATTGTGAAGGAAGGGTTCCTAAATATTAGCCCTCCAAGGCCGTGAAGGCTTCCAGGTACACGAAATATCTATAACGTGAAAGCATAGCATATGCAACGACGTTTTGCTGCTAGCGCAACAATGCAGTAAATTCGTGAATTGACAATGTGTGCCGCTATCTTCACTGCACTGAATCCTGCTGGTGCAAAACGTTTTTAAGCGGGTTGTAGTTTAAAATTGAAGGAAGGCTATTTTTAGAAGAAGGCTGAAGGCAAAAATGAGCATATGTATTTTGGAAGGAAGGGTGAAGGAAGGCAGATTTTTTAGAGGGCTTCATTCTACGACATGTTGAAGGGGAAAATTTTACTGAATTTTCGCCTTCGAAGGCTTGAAGGAAGGCTGTTTCCTTTGCGCATCTCTGAGTGACACAAAGCATTCTGGGAATAAAACCTCTAATTAATTCAAATTATTCCCATTAAAGAATTTCTATAGGTTTTTACATCACTGTATAGGTTTAAAAGTGTGCACCTACATTTCTCAAATGTATCCGATATGCTACTGGACTGTGAATCCAAAAAATTCTATTATTTACAAACTACAGGGAAAACGCCATAAAATCTGTGAGGCCCCAATTTTAAACTGCAGTGTTTTGCATAATAATTTTCCATACTTTGTCACACTTAGACGATAGTGTGGGATTTGTAAATGACGACGAATAAGAATGTTATGAAATAAGATTTATTCGAAAGAATTGTCATCTTCCATAAAATAATCTTCAAAATAAGAGAAATTCAATTCGAAAATTCTAATTAGGTTTATGCTACAGTCGCTGGAAATTGCGCAATATATTTTATACAGCACGTTGAATGGAATAACATGGCTTGAGCAGGCAGACTTTGCGTGATGTAAAAGCCTATATAAATTCTTTAGTAGGAATAATTTGAATTAATTAGGGGTTTTATTTCTATAACGTTCTGTGTCACTAGGCTGTGGAAACATCATTTTGGGAAGGTGAAGGTCAAATATATCTCGTTGTTTGCAGTATACTCCTCCAACATAATTATGTAATTACCTATAGATATGTGTAGATATAATTATTCAGAAAATATTTCCCTCTTCCCCACTTGCCAATGCTGAAATGTATACAAAAAGCTTCCTGGTGTGTTTCAGGGAAATTTTGTACGAAAACAGGCAATTTTAGATTGGTTTACTTTATTTTTCAGGGATTTTTGATCTCGTAGTGAATTTTAATTTCCCACAAGCGATTCTGAAAATCGTTGACTTTTTTCAACAATGATTTTTGAAATCATTGCGGTTCTCCCTGTAGGGACATACGATTCAGTATGGAAGATCAGAATCTTTGTAAATCTCCCAGGGAGATTTACAAAAAAATGGACCCCTCGTCATAAGTAACTAACAAAGAGCATACGCATCTGTAGAATAACCTAGACAAATAAAATGCAAGTTTGTGCAAACCTGTCAAAATGAGTAATGTTTGAGCAATGACATAAAGACATGCTCATTACAAAATGAGCAATTTTGTAATAAGCCCTTCGTGATTATTGATAAGATAGTACTTATAAATGACCAAATAACTTTCAAGGATACATCGGGACTTAAGGCTTCCATCCGACCGGATAAATCGAATATCCGATCCGAACCGAAATTTTCGGATAAATTTTCTTATTATCCGTTACAGATCGGATAAAAATTTTATTCATCCGTATCCGATCCGAAAATTTAGGATCGGATAAGTGCATTATCCGATCCGACCCGCGGATATCCGAAATTATCCGAATTGATACCATTGGATGATTAAAAAAGTATTAGGAATTTAGACTGCAAAAATGCATTAGCTTTTTACTACATCACAATATTACTCAATTTTGCATACATTACGTCATACGTACAAACTGAAGAAAAACTTTACAAACACTGCTGTAAATGTGAAGCACAGAATTAATAAGAAAACACGTAAAAAGCGGCACAGTTACTCCTTGGACAAATTGTTGTTGCACTCTTCGTTCCTATTGGTCGATCGAACGCGCTAAAAATTTGATTTTCGGATATCCGTTGGATTATCCGATATTTATTATTTGTGATTCGAACTGATCGGATAAAGTCGTTTCCAAATCCAATCCGATCCGAATCCGATGACCGGATAAGGGGTAAGTATCCGATCCGATCGGATTGTGTTCGGATCGGATAAGTAGTGTATCCGATCCGAAATTCGGATATCCGATCTTCGGATATCCGAGGATCATCCGATCGGATGGAAGTCTTATCGGGACTGCTTGTAAGCACATACTCACATACTTCTCAAGTAACAAAATTCTAAGATGACACAAATTCCAGGTAAAGTTTTTGGTAACCCGAGATTGACCATTCAAACCCGAATTTTGAACAACCGACAAATGACTTCAATTGACATGTGTATAACCATTAGAGCTTCCAATGTGCTCAACATTTCTGTTCCGTAGGAAATTACGTTTCGTTCCGAGACCTACAGAAAATATTGTTCCCGGTTTCGTTCCGATTTTTGGGACATCGGAACATTTTAATTGAAATCGTTCGGAACAAAGAAGTAAAGTTTTGTTTACGTCACAGTTTGTGTTCCGTTCCGGATTATGCTAGTTTTTCTGTTCCGAATCCGATCCGTTCCGAAACATCCCGGAAGTTTTCACTGCATGTACATAAAATGCAATAATACTACCTGTAATATTTCTACAACTATAATGATGTGCAAGTTTGGTATTTGATTGTAAATAATTTCTATTCTGTATTTTAAAATACGGATTTTAGGATAATTAGGATTTTATTATAATTATGGAACGACAATCAATAATAATTATTGAAATAACGAGCTGCACTACTTAGAACTGCACATTTTCTTTGCAATAAACTGCATTTTTTCCATAGTAAAAGTCTTCGAGCCTTCAAGCCAAGGCTTAAAGCAAATTAAATTAGCCGTGATTCCGTTAATTTTTATGAAAATCGATACTCACATTATATATCTGCAGTTTCGCGGGTTTCGCGAAGATTTATGCAAATAAAATGGATAACTTTATCCATCCAACACCGTTATTTTGCCAAACAAAGCATGCTTACAAGCCAGAGCGATAAGTAATATGTTTCCATTTTTGTTGAACGACGGCGCGACCCTTCTGAAAATACACCGAGATCGGATCGGAACGGATATTCAAGTAATTTCATGGTCACATTTTGGTTCATGGTTGTAATTAGTTCCACGACCTTAGATTAGCCGACATAGATGATGTCTAGTTCTTTGGCCTTAAATTTTCGTCAACTTTTGTTTACAATTCGTAAACATGGGATTATATGGGCCTTTTGCAGGGACCGACCAAACCTGTACCTATGTAAATTTTACCTTAAATAGATTATTGCTAGTGCTAGAATTATGTATTTGTACAGTATGTAAATACAGTCTTCAGGAGCACTTAATGCTGCTAACATAAAGGGAATTCCAACTAATAGGAAATCACAGTACAGTGATTTCCCCATATAGTTGTTCCCTCTTAGATGGCATTCCCTCTTTACTGGCATAAAAAATCCTCGCTAGAGGTTTGCAATGCTAAAGGTATACAGTACAGTGAAAACCGTTATCATGGTATTCCCTCAATAATGTCACTATTGTGTGTTACGGTGGCTCAGACAATGCGAAATTATAATGGCAGTTGGCATAAAATTAACTGTGTGATAGCTAAAAAAGAATAACATTTTTACCTTGGCTCACTTATATCAAGTTTCAATTCATTGTTTATTTTTTAAAATAAATTATATTTATTAATATTATAAATTATTTATATTGAACAATTATAATTAATAAAACATACATTTAAGCAAAACCTCAAAGTAAAAAAACCACCGCGAACTCTGGCGAGTGGAAGTAATTCTCATTTCCATAATTCCGTGAATCTGAAGACGAATATTTGATTTCTGGGAGGACTCGGTATTCTTCATATGATGTTTTGGAAAGTGTTCATGCCATAAAACGCGGATTTCTTCGCAAAGTAGCTCGGACCAATCGGTCTGGAATGGTGACCTTGCAGTCGAAAAGTTTGCTACGACTAACATTATTAATAGTATGAGGACAACTAAAGTTACTGAATATCTTAAACTCAATGAACCATAGCATACCTTATAATTATAAACCTTATATATTACCTTATATATAAGTATTCTGTAACGATAACTGAATTTATACTTATAATTAGTTGCAGTTATTATCTATTAAGAATAATAGAATATAGTTAGCCATTAATAACATAAAGTGGCATCCCCATATAGTGGCAGGAATTTTTCACTCCCTTGAAAACCACTATATCGGGAATTCACTATAAAAAATTCACTGTAACTGTCATTTCAAATTTTATGATTGGTCATAGAATGAGTCGGATTTTTGCCGGATGACGGGAAGAATCATGCCCGGGAAAATATATTTCTGGCAGGAAAAATCCCAAATGAAAGTATTTCCTTTTTTCGAGAAAGGATTATCAAATCCGTTAACCGATATTTTGATGGGATTTTCGAATTTTTTTATTTGTTTCACAGAAATTTTGCATTAAAAAAGGGAATTTTAGATTAGTCAACTTTATTTGGCTAGTATTTGACATATTGCGGGGAATTTTGATTTCCGAGATTGTGAAAATCCTTGTCTTTTTTCAGAAGATTTTTGAAGTTGTTGCAGACCTCCCTGCAAGGACATACAATTCAGTAGGGAAAATCCTAATTGATCTCACAGGGAGATTAAAAAATATCCGACCCCTCACCACAAGTAACTGACAAAGAGCATACGCATCTGTAAAATAACCTAGACAAATAAAATGCATTTTTGTGCAAACTTCAAGCTTTTGTAATGAGCCCCTCGTGAAGTATTTGAAGTAGGTTTAAAATGATGCAGCTATTGTGTAATTTATTACACATAAAAGCGACACCTTTCCTCTGGCTCTCCTGACGTTTTTTGAAAATTGGAGCAAGATACAGTGAATTTCGGATGTAGTGGTGCCCACGGGGTGGCAAAATTCATAGCAATATATAAATAAGCCCCTATATATTACTACTATATAATGTATGTAAATGTAATCCTAGGGAAAATTTAAGGATGCCAACAGAAGCGAATGCCATATGAGAAGAAACCACTGTATAGGAAATTTACTATAGCTGTCATTGTATATGTTATTATTGATCATAGGTAACTGACTGAATAACATACTCATCTGTGGTACAACGTAGCCAAGAAAAATGCACGTTTGTGCAAACTTATCAAGCTTTTGTAATGACCACCGCCTGAGTCTGGAGAAGATAGAACTTGTAATTGACCACAGTGCTTTGAAGGGTACATCGAGACTGTTTGTTGTCATGTTCACAGTTTTTTTCAAGTCAAAGCTACGCCTAAATTTACATTCACTGTATTTTCTACTTGCTTCGAGAAGAACCAAAATTAGACACAAAATGTAAGAACAGCTCAACTGGAATAAAACAAATTCTATTTGTCATATCCTCTCTTCTAAGTTGAAAGAGTGGATAGTCTCCCTGATGGTAAGATTCAAATTTTCACGCGCTTTTTTTATTGGCTGAGCCAACAATAATTGGCTAAATAAATTATTAAAATTATTTTTTTTTAAATTACAAAAAATAATATTAAAGCGTTACACTGTTTTTGCGCTTTTTCTTTCTTTTTTTTTTTTTTATTTTTTTTGAATGAAAATATTGTTGCTCAAATGAAAAAAGGATGTTAAAAAGTTTTAATAACTCGTATTTATTAAAAAAACATTTACATTTTTTTGCGGATTTCAAAAAGTGAGATTTTTTTTTTATTTGCTGAGCCAGCAATAGAGCTGTAACATAGTAAAACGTGAACGGAAAAATAAAATTTACAGTTACCATGGCTATTTTTCCCTATCAAATTATTTTTATTTCAAATCATGAAATCTTTTTAATTCAATTTAATTTTTAACATAATAAAGTTTCGACAATTTTAATATTATTGAAAAATTAAAGCTTCACAACATGCCATACAGCTATATACTTCTTTAATATCTTATTTCTTTCTTTATTCTGGATTCTTTTCGGGCTGAACCCATTATCATCCGTACATTGCAAGGAATATTTAACTACGCTAAGAATTTAAACTGTGACGGCAAAAGGTCCTTATAAAATGCACACTAAAATCTCATTGACACCAATGCCTCACTGAAGCAAAAAATGGACCTGACTTCGAACGAGTTACACAACGAGCGCACCAGGGGATTGGATGAAGAGCAAACCGGCCGCATGGCTCGTTGAGAAATAAATTAAGGGTCGTAAAGACGGTATGTGCTTTCAAACGGTTAATACAAAATTAACAAATGAAAACATTCAGCAATATTTTTTTACCCTATATTTATTTCTTCAGCACTGCTGATTGCACTCACCGAATAAATAGATCAATGAAAGAGATGAAAAATAACGGTTTGGTGCTCCAGTGCTACCACATGTTCAAGATTGATCCAAACTGCCCCGGAATTGATACGTTTTTCCAGGAGGAAAATATTTTTAAATACTTTGGCTCTTTGTGCCACCACCGCGTATGTTCCACATTTGTCCATAAATACCATACTTGATTCTGATGTCGTATTCTCTCTGTTGAATGACTTTGGTAATAACTTGAAACTTCGTTACATTTAAACGTCAATGCAATGAAAACAGACTGGACTCCTCCTCGCTGCAGGCGAGATATTGTTTCAACTAAAATGACAAGAAAGATACAAGCCTGTCTTGCAATTAATGTCAGGCTTGCTTAATTCCCTGAAAGATACATGCAATTTCTTTATCCAGTAAGCCGAAAAAATTATTTTAAAGTTAATTGCACGAGCTCGGGACATAAATTCAAAAGTACTTGAACCCATACTTGGATTTATACGCGATACTCGATTTATTTCCTATAATACAAAGTTCACATTCTTATATCCTTGATTACGAAAAAGTTGTTATTTCGAAGCGTAAAAGGAAAAGCGGTTGAAGTCATTGTCCGAATGGAGTACAACTGTAGTTATTAAGTATCTATCGCTGTAAAATGACATGGAACAGGAGAATAGTGCAGAATTAAAGGAGGTTGGGTATGAGATTGACCTGACTGAATAGAATCCAGTCGATCAATCAGGCAGCATCAAATCTCAATCAGTTCATTAGCATTTTAACCTCGTTGGAGGAAATTAGTTGAACTTACTACTTGTTTTCTCCTTCCATCTCTTTAGCCAAAAATGAAGCCTACAAAACTACAAACTTTCCAGTGTACGAGTTCAAGTACGGGTCGGTCGGTATAAACGTTTCAAACACCTAAGTACGGTCAATAATGAAGAAATGTAATACCGTCCTCCGAGTTAAGGATTTTTTACTCGTACTTGAAGCAGTGCTGCCCAAAGATGGGCAAATGAAGCGCCTAAGCCTATAGCCTGCCTATTTTCTTTCAAAAAATATCGCCATCCTATATAGGCCAATAGGATGTTTCCACGAAAAGAAGAGCCTTAATACCAAGGGTCAAGTACTCTAACTGCCTGCCTATTAGCCCATACCTTACCTAATGTGTATTGCTTGCCTGCCTATATTTACTGTATAGCTTCTGACAGCGCGTTCCCAGCCTATATAGGCGATATAATTGTGAGTTTTAGATAGTGCAAAGGTGCAAGTGCATACCGTATGCAATGATCACATGCAGTTGGAATTTGGAATATCAACGTAGGGGTTTGATTTGCAGGAGTAAAGTAACCTATACATAGTATCCAGTGGTAATGTGTATCAAAACGAGATACGTCCTAAGACGGGACGATAAAAAACAGGACGGGATAGATAAAAATGAGTAGGACGGGACGGAAAATTCATGCAAGAATAGTGGATACAGACGGACGGGACGGGCTGATCAAATGACATAAGACGGACGCAAACGGTTACAAAAAATACTTAGTACTTAGTTAGAACAGACTAGGCTAGACGAGACCAGTTAAGTCTAAACGATGTTTCCTTTTTATTTCTAAAAGTGGCTTCGACCGGCTGTTACTGCGTGCACAAACTCGGGGGTCATTCATGCATTTTGTGTGGTACGGAGAGATATGCGATAGGTGAGGGACCAGAAACGGATAGGGACGTTATTTATGAGCTACAAATAAGATATGGAACGGAGGGGACTTGAGCGGGAGCTCATTTGAATAGATACGGACGGGATAGCTACATGTGGTAAAAGACGTACAAGAGATATGAACGATCCCTATAGGGATTTTGAAACACATTATCCAGTGGTAATAAATATGGACGATTATGCATGTACTGCGGTATACATGTGCATATACTCTGGTAATTACTTGTATCTGGTATCAACTAATTCCCGCCTCATTGGCTGTCCGTCTCTGCAAACGTTGTTCCAAAGACCTTGTAAACCTAGCCTAACCAATCCGTGCTTTGAGAATGTTCCGCTCACAGTGCTGCCCGTTCCCTTTCTAGTCTAGTCAATTCTAGTCCACTACGTACTAAAGCTGTACTATTCTATTCGTATTCTATTCTTATCTGCTTGTGGCTTGGCTATTCTAGTCTATTCCAATTCCCTCCAAGTCAACAAAATCCTAGTCTATTCCTAGTCTATTCATATTCATAATACACCACAAACAACAGCAGCGTCAAGGAATGTAACTTTGCTTAGAAAGGAAAACTGCGTTTCTTTGAGCTTCTATGTAAAAATCGAAAGGAACTTGTATCTCGCTTGTTAGGTACATTCTTAAAACATCATTATTACCCAGGTAGCTGAATTGGAAACAGCACTAAGCTGCTCGTTCTGAATCGGAATCTGGTTTTTCAAGGGAGCAAACTCAGAATATTTAACTGAAGTTTTTTCGATGCAGCTTGAGATCGTTGAAGTACTTTGAATAACATCTTGTTCCGTGTACTACTACCTTTATTTTTTTTTAAAACTGTTACAAATTTTCATATTTATTTTCCAAATGAGCTTCTTTCCAATGAGCAAACTAGTTGGGAACATTGAACGGCGGGATAGTTGGCCATTTTGAAAAACACTGGCGGGTTATTTGGCCAAAAAAATTGTTCGATACCCAGGTAGTTGGCCAAACAATTTTTGGTTACTCAGGTAGTTGGGTAAAAAAATTTTGGTTACTCAGGTAGTTGGCCAAACATTTTTGGTAGTTGGGCAAATTATTTTTCGATACCCAGGTAGTTGGCCAAACAATTTTTGGTTACTCAGGTAGTTGGGTAAAAAAATTTTGGTTACTCAGGTAGTTGGCCAAACATTTTTGGTAGTTGGGCAAATTATTTTTCGATACCCAGGTAGTTGACCAAAAGTTTTTGATAGTTGGCCAAAATTTTTTTTCGATACCCAGGTAGTTGACCAAAACTTTTTGGTAGTTGGCCAACATTTTTTTTCGATACCCACGCAGTTGACCAAAAATTTTTGATAGTTGGCCAAATTTTTTTTGCGATACCCAGGTAGTTGACCAAAAATTTTCGGCGGGTTGTTGGCCATCTTACCCCAGCGGGTTAGTAGACCATTTACTGTTGTCAGGATCGTTGACCATTTGGAACTTTTTCCACACCCGCCTACGCGACATCCCTAAATAATCGCAGAGCGATGATTTTTCGTCTTTGGTTTTGACAAATTCGACGTAGTGTTGTTAAGTTCAGATCTTTTTTTAAAACTACTGCTGGCGTGCAAGAACCTGATTTGGTTTTAATGGCAATTGGCAACAGAACAGCTTTAATCGTGGAATAAGTTTCGGAAATGTGAGGGGAGTTTTCCCCGTTTTGGGAATATTAATAACAAAAATCTTGTCTTTTGTTACTGCCACATTTCAGTTCTGAAAACCCCAAACTTCGCTCGTGGAACAATAATCAGCTTTTTGTTACAGTTCTGGTTAAATCAAAGGAAGTAAGGAGATACTGATGAAACTTAAAGCGTAATTTGGTTAAAGTGCCATAATAAACACAAAATATTTAATGAAATGGCAAGTGTGAGGTGAGTTTTCACAATTATAAAAAAATGCGTAGCACCACAATATGTCCTTGTGGATAAAGTCTTTTAGTCATATGTTTGATATTCTCACATTCCTCCTTAGACGACGGAATAGTGCTATCGCCCTAGTCAATTCTAGTCTATTCCCTGTATGTTAACATTCTGAGTGTTCTAGTCTATTCTATTCCTCTTTAATTTGCAGCAAGGCTTTTCAAGTCTAGTCTATTCAATTTGCTCCTAAACCCCGGCTATTCTATTCAATTCCCTAGTTTCCTAGTCTGGTCGGACTAGACTAGGGCAGCACTGTCCGCTCACCACTAATGCCTAGCCTGTACTTGAACAAATTTAAAGCCCGCCTGAATAGCCCAGTCCCTTGTTCGGAAATATCCGAATGGCCTAGATTTTCCCTAAGCCTATATTGTAGTGGTGATTGCCCAGCCTAGAACCTCGCCTAGATCTTTATGCCAACTTGCGGCATCCTAGAGCCTTAGCCTATTATAAGGCCTAGAATCTAGGCAGGCGCCTATGTTTGGGATGCCCCGACTAGGGAAATTTAATAGAATAGCCCGGGTGTAGGAGCAAATTGAATAGACTAGACTTGTATAGATTTGCTGCAATTTAAAAAGGAATAGAGTTGACCAGAATACTCAGAATGTCAACATAGAAGGGATATAGAATTTACTATGGAGATATAACTATTCCCTTATGTAAGGAGGACTGTGAGCCTTTCAACTGCACTACGGGGACAAGCAAACATTTGGGCTGACACACAGGCTAAAATTTGCGTTTATACAGTTTCACATTTTGTCCGTTCTGCATACTTCTGCAATGCATGTCAGTCATATTACCATGCTGTGCTTTTCTTTTTACATGGAAATTCTTCCCACACTTGCATTTGGTTTATTAAGACACTTTTAACCAAATTACCCTTTAAGTTTCAGCATTATCCCCTTAAATCCTTTGATTTAACCAGAACTGTAACAAAAAACTAGATTTTTGTTACACGAGCGGAGTTTGGGGATTTCGAATAAGGGAAGTTTTCAAAACTGATGTGTGACAGTCACAAAAGACTAGATTTTTGTTATTAATATCCCCCAAAACGGGGAGAACAAATAGAAACCCCCCCCCCCCCACACTAGCGAAACTTACTCCATGATTAAAGCTGATATGTCGCCAATTGCCATTAAAACCACATCAGCTATCATTTTTTAAATAATATTGAACTTAACAACCCTCCGTCGAGTTTGTCAAAACCAAAGACGAAAAAATTGAGTAACTCAGCTCCCAAGCCACAGCCGAATGAACCAAACCTTGTCAAGAAAGATGCTATTACCAGTACTTCAACGATCTCAAGCTTCATCGAAATAACGTTAAATATTTTGATTTTGCTCCTTTAAAAACCAGATTCCGATTCTGAACGAGCAGCTTAGGGCTGTTTCCAATTCAGCTACCTGAGTAATAATGATGCTTTAAGAATTTACCTAACAATAGTGATGCCAATGGTCTGGTCTGATCCAGATTTCATGAAACTGGTCTGGTCCATAGCCCAGACCAGACTATTGGACTGGTCAGTTTTTCGGACCAGACCCATGGTCTGACCAGTCCATACCAAAGACCATAGACCGAACCATGGTCCAGAAAACTATTGAGAGCAATTAAATAATCACATTCAATAGTCAAATTCTTTTTTTATCCTCAGAAATGACAGTTTTAATTTGTCCCATAGGATTTTGCTAATTCATACTAGAGCATCGCCATGTGGGATATTTTAGGCCCGTACCCGCCCTCGGCCCGTAAATGTTTACCCGTGCCCGCCCGGCCCGAAATTAAAGTTCAACAATAAAGCCCGGCCCGTAAAATCTAAAAAAGCCCGTAGCCCGCCCGCTAATACCAGTCCAGCTTGTAAATCCATATCTATAGACCCAGAACAATTTTTTTATTCAATTTTTCATTTTCGCCTTTTTTTGAATGAAATTGGCAAGAACTGGTGTTGCTTCCACTGCAGAATTCTTACAATTATGTTTGGCCAGAGTTGATGTACCTCCTTAGCGCGATTGCCGGGCTTTTTACCGGCTTACCCGCAAATTTCAACCGCTCGAGATGCTCTAATTCATACATTTTAATTCTGCGTACTTTTGGGCCCATGGTCAGGAAGCTGGACCAATTGAATCTGGTCTGGTCCAAGTGTTGGATCAGACCGGACCAGATACAAATATGGGACAAGACCGGACCAGACCATACAAATCTGGAAACAGACCGGACCAGACCATTGGCATCCCTACCTAACAATGCGTGATGGAAGTTCCTTTCTATTTATACATGGAAGCTCAAAGAAACGCAGCTTTTCTTTCTCAGCAACGTCACATTTCTTGAACCTGCATTTGTTTGTGGTGTATTATGAATAGGTGAATAGACTTGGAATAGACTCGGATTTTATTGAGGGAATTGGAACAGACTAGAATAGACTCGTCACAACCAGATATGAATAGAATAGGAATAGAATAGTACAGTTGGTGAACGTAGCGGACTAGAATTGACTAGATGAGAAAGCGAACGGGCAGCACTGACTTGAAGACACAAGTCCGGGTCAAGCGGGAATTTGGCCCCGACTATTCGAGTACGCTTCCAAGTACAAGTGCGGTATGCCCCCGTATGAAGCCCTACTTCCAGTAGACTTCCCAAGTCCAATTTCCTCTAGTAAATCCAGAACGTCGTGTCTCTGTCTGTGTGTCGATATTCAAACCCACAGCGAATGCTGTCTACTCATGTGTTATGGTTATGGAATTCAATCTCCATGAATTAATTGCAATCTGATTATTTTGTCAAATCGAAGCCGAAAGGTCACAATGCTCTATCAATCAAACTAAATGTACTTTCTTATTTTCCAGACCTTAAGAATTTGAGGAGAGGAGAAATATAGTGACTGAACTTTGTGCCCATAAGTGTGGGTTTCCTATGAGGGAAAATCAAATGGAATTGAAAGTACTTATTGTAACACTATATTTACGTCAGTTAATTTCTCAAATACTGTATTGCTGAAGTTATTTGCTCACTATTTTTTAATTACAAGTCCTAACATGCACATTTGATCTTTATATCCCCTAAAATACCATTAGGCAATAAGGATTGATTTGTAGGAACCATGAATTTTAGTGATTGTAGCACGTGAAACGTGTTGCGCTTCTATCAATTCCTGCCATTTTTCCTATTTTAAATAATCAGTGCGTCCAGTGTTGGAGACATCAGTCACATTATTAGGGTACAACCGAGCTACATACAAATTATAATTAAATTATAAAAAATCACATTTGATCAGCACGTTATCCTGATCCACTAAGGGGCGAAGCACCATACAGTGTTGCAACAGCAAGATTTAATAACAATGGAATGTTGGTATTAATTGTAAGTTGATTAAGCGATTATTTAAATTTTCCGTGTATAATATTGAGTTTGGGATAGAACCTAGGTGAGCCGGACCGTTGTACCATAATTTTGTGATGATGTAATGTTTGTTATTGCCATCTACACTATCAATGGGTTGAAACTCTTTTCTGGGGTTATACATTCCGCTTGAACACATGTTTTTACCGACGAGAAATTTTTATTCTCAAAATGACGGTTGAAGTGCAAAGTTTAGCTTGTAAATAAAATAAAAAATTAGTCGGTTTATTCGGTCTTGCGTACAACGAACTCCAATACACAGGCCAAAGGGTAAGTGTCAGCGTATGGGAAAATAGTTTGACATTTTTATTAACAGGAAAACTGATGGACGATCATATTTCTTGTAGGGGGACTTCCAATGCAAATGTATGGAATTTTATAACTGTATGTATGGCTGGGAAGGTCCGAACTTCGGAATCACAAATTTCGATAATTTTGGACTCGCAATGCTCACCGTATTAGTTATTAGCATAACTTTGAGGGTTGGACCAAGAATCTACAATGTAAAGAATGCTAAAGTCTAAACCTAGTTATGCAGTGTAACTTGTTTTAATAATTTATTTTAATCGTGGAAGATCGACGATGCGATGGGTGTGTCCTTCAATTGGGTCTACTTCACTTCCAAGGTAGAGCATCACCCAGTAGGATACTTTAGGCATGTGACCTCCCGCGGTGCGTAATTTCACCTTGCCAGCCCGGTCCGAAAGTGAAGTTCAACGATAAAGCCCGCTTGGCATGCAGAAGCAAAGAAGGCCCGTAAATACCAGTTCGGCTTGTACATCCTTACAGCTAGAGCTAAATCATCTATCTAATGCAATTTTGCATTTCCGACTTTTAAAAATGAAATTGGTAATAGTTGAGATTGCTTCCATTCTTACAATTATGCTTTGCCATAGTTGACGACTCTATTTAACCCGCTCAAAGCCTTGGCTTACCCGCAAATTTTAAAAGTAGTTTGTAATGATGAAAGAATCATTCTAGTGAAGTTTTTTGTCGAAAAAACATATCTGCTTCAGCAATTTAAAATATTTTTCAACTTACTGGGTAAATCCATCGGTATTTCGATCTTTTAGGGAATTAAGCAAGCCTGACATTAATTGCAAGACGGGATTGTATTTTCATTGTGATTTCAGCTGGAACAAGTTCTCTTGCCTGCCGCGAGGAGTCCAAGCATGTTTTCATTGCATTAACGTTTAAATACAACGAAGGTTCAAGTGATTACCAAAGTCATTCAACAGTGTCTACAACATGAGAATCAAGTCTGGTATTTATAGACTAAGGTGAAACACACGCGGTGGTGGCAAAGGAGTCGAAGTATTTAAAGGACTGCTTACAAATGATCTATGCGCCTCCCAAACTGTTTGTATCAACCAATACGCTTTCCTTCCTCCGGGGCAGTTTGGATCAGTCCTGAACATATGGCATCACTAGTGCACCAATCACAGGCCAATTAACCCACTGGGTTGATAGGCTCCGTATTCTTGTCCAGTAATTCGTGTCCTTTATTCATCTATATGTTTGGTGAATGCAACCAGAAGTGCTGAAGAAATCATTTAATGATCTCATTAATTTGTATTCCTAAAGATTTTTCTTCATTTTTTTGGTTTACATTTTGCTTTCGTTTACAAATTAACTGTTTTATGAGAACTAAAAACAAAAGATCTCATCCCACCGATCCAACATTTTATCCAAACCCCTGGTTAACTCATAACTGTCCTCCGGGTTACAGTTCCATACCACAAGACGAGTTGAGAATTTTTAATTTAAGCGAATAGCTGATAATAACTTCAGTGGGGTGCTGAGTTTGGAGCATTTTAATGGGAAACAATTGGATATTAATTTATTTAGAGGTTTATTTTAGGTGGTGAAACGATCGACTGGTTCGATCGAATTTGAAAACTTGATTGTAAAAAGTGTTCGAACTGCTTTTCGTTGAATTTTGGAGCTACTACAATGCCTAAAATCGCAATATCGGATTCGCAGCTGAAGACGTTAAACAGTTCCAGAAAGAGAAATTTGAATATTACAGATTGGAGTGATAACAAAGCTAAACACAATCGTCAATCAGGACTGCCTTACGAAGGGCGAAACGGGCAGCGTCATTCTGCTATCAGCACACCTCTGGCTGAACGAATCTGTGGCAAACGTTGCAGATTTGACGGTTGTTGGCTACTCCCTGCACGCAAACTGGAATTGTGGGAAGATTTCTGGAAAGAACAAGTTGACAATTACAACCGTCAGCAAAGTATTCTATCCAGTTTGATGGATTTGGCGGGAGATAGCGACGAAGTAGTCGCATTTAATAAAGATAATTACAACTGGAAGTACTTCCTAAAAAACAGTGATGGAAGAAAGGTTCAATGTTGCTACAGGACGTTTTTGGAGATTTTCAAGGTTACTAGAAGTCGTATCGAGAATCTCCAAAAACGTATTCGGTTGGGCCACCTAAGCTTCGAAGACAAGCGAGGTTTACAGCCAAACCCACGAAAGCTTACAACAGAAAAAAGAGCTACAATTCTGGAGCATATCAATTCCTTTCCCACATATATCAGCCACTATTGTCGAGCTGTAATTATTATACAATTCTTACACTTGTGGAAGCAGTCAGTCTTTCACTATGGATAACTTTAGCGATGTTAAAAAAATACATTACAGAGATTATTTTATGACCCTTGTTTTACAGAATGGAGACCCTGAGCGGAAGTATCTCGATGCTGAACTGAATGTGTCCAAAATGCATGCTCTTTATTCTGAGATGTTTTTCGCAGCTATTGACAGCAATTCTGAGCCGGAGTGCTTGTCGACTTACCGAAGTATCTTTTTGGAGACAGGACTAAAATTTGGTCTACCAAAGACCGACACTTGCGATAGATGCGATAGCTTACATCGACGGCTCCGTGAAGTTTCGAACACAAACTTAATCGCAATTCGTCAAATAGAAGCTGAAATTGAGGAGCATCATTTGAAGGCTGATTCAGCATACACCCATCTCCGCATTGATACGGAATTAGCAAAAGCTTCAAGTCATGTTGTGACACTATGCATTGATATGCAAAAAGTATAATATCAACTAATGTTTTATAGTTGTATTATCTTTATTTCATAGCATTTTTGCATGCCTGTATGTATCATGAAGCTATGGTTTAACTTTTTTAATGGTTAGATTTTTTAGTTTCTTGTAGTATTTTTGCTCATGAGTATTTGCTTTATTTGAAAGGTGATGTTATCGCCTAAGATTTCAGCATCGGATTCCTATTATAGGACAAAGTTCTCAAGTTACAATGTGGCAGTCTCTGATCCCGCTGCCGAGAATTCCTATATGTATTTCTGGCATCAGACGGATGGTCGGCGTGGACAAATCGGAATTGCGTCAATTATTTACAAACACATTATTGGACACTTTACTCCGTTAGAACCTGGACAGACCAGAAAACTGAATTTTTGGTCCGATAGATGTGTTGCGCAGAATAACAACTACCAAATAGTAGCTCTGTTTAAATACCTTACGCTGATGCGTTACTTCACGGAAGTGCATCAAAAATTTCTGGTAACGGGACACTCTTTCCTTCCTTGTGACCGCGATTTCGCGGTGATTGAAAGGTATGCCAAGTATAAAAAGGCCAGTATTGCGGTACCAAGTGAATGGATGAAAGTGATTGCAAATTGCCGGCCACAATCACCATTTCCCATTGTGAAGTTGACGTATCAAGACTTTTTAGACTTTGAAATTTTGAAAACCCGGCTTCCAAAACCTGACTCTCTAAAGGTGACCCAGTTTCACGTAATATCTTCCGATATTACCAGACCGAACCTGTACTTCACTAAAAGGTCTCATGATGATCAGAATCCAACTCTTCATAATATCATCCAAACTGGGAATTTTAGCTTGACTAGTCTTGCAAATTTACGCTTTGTACTTGCGTATATTGCTGAATTCGTGGTTCCAGAAAGAAACGCAGATGACGTGAGATCGTTGCTTAGGTTTCTTAGCATAGAAGACCGGAATGAGTGGAATCGACTCTTGCCTGCTTTACCGCAGGTACAAACCCCTACTCCACGACCAGGGGCAGTCGAGGATCATTCTTACTCCGCTCAATCGCGAAGAGCACAAGATGATCATGATTATATTTAAGATTAAATTAGTTTGATGTTTATTCATTTGTTAATGGAATAAAAATCCAGGTTCATGTTAAAACAAAACAAAACGCGAACAGATGATTTGATCTTCTTAGAATGCTTATCAAAAATCATTAAAATAATGTGGTAACGCAAGCAGGTATATCGCTGTACCTAGATAATTTATCATAATGTAAATCATTTTTTTCTCTGGGGTTTAAAACTATTTAATCAAGAAATAATCTAGATTGTTGAATTTGTTGGACAAGTTTGACTTGTTGTACCCACCCATATTGTTGGTACGAAATGTGTAACAGGAAGTGTACGCCCATCAGCCAACCAATAGCCCTAACATAAGGTATACGGTACCAACCTTATGGGTGGGTACCAGTCACTATGTTAGGGATGATTATAGGTGGGGCTGTTGGTTGGCTGATTGGCTTGAACTGGGAACGCACGACCTGGATGCAGTCTACTAATCCATGTTAAATTTGTATCTACTTATATACATAATTGAACTATTCATGATACTTATTTGCTTTTTGTTTATTTATATATGGTAATAAAAGTGCCACATAACTTTCTTGGTTAATTCCCTTGATACTTAAGGAATGCCGGGGAAGTGGCTCACACCCGGAAAACAAAAACCCCTGGCCACACGTTCCTTAAGTTTAAAAGGGCCGGGTGTGATACCTCTAGGGTATAAAGGAGGTAGCCAAAAGCCTTTCCCATTACACATTTCTAGTATTCTACATTTTACTCTAAATATTACTGGTAAGAGAATTTGCTCATGTTTTCGTCTTCGCAGAGACAATTCATCTCTTGTATGTTCGGGTGTCTCTTATAACCAGAGTACACTACATAAGTATTGAATAATCGTGACGGGAACGGGGCACCTAGACGGAAAATATGTATAGTACGTTTCATATCATCTTGGGTATTTAGTTAACTAAAGTCACTACAATCTCAGAAACGATGTTGACCACCCGTAGTTAGTGGTAGCTGTTTCTTAGAAATAAATAAAAAAAAGCCTGCATAAGCTACGTTCCAACTTGGCCCAGAATGAAACGAATAAATTAATCAGTTGGTAGCCAGTATGTGTATTTATAGTGTACTCTCACTACAAAAGATCAGTAACAAAAGCTGCATTGACTCTCGTGTGCTTTTAGTATGAGAAAACAACATTTCGTTAAAATGACAATGCTTTCAAATATTTTTACACCTAAAGAAAGTTTACTTTTACAACGGAATATTATTTTGTAACTGTAGAATACTGTAATAATTACATAATGTTGCGAAGACAAGGTATTCTACGTAGCTCTAGGAGTACACAACGCTCATTTTTAGTACACAATAATCCTTCCCTAATAGTAACCAGTTGTATTGAAGGACTTCATTACATAACGTTTGGACTGGGCGTATGGTTTAGGGAGAATTGTGGGAATACAGAATCGAAAATCTCTATATTGCTTTACTTCAATTTTATATACATACTGTTGCATTTAGAGCTTGCACTGTCAATAATAATTACTGTCAGAATTTGTACATGCCTTACAAGAGGTATTGTCAGCACTGTGAAATAAATTATTTTATTGTTAAAAGGGAAGCACTGTTGCCTCATAATCTAGTCATAATTGTCCCGCACGCCCGAGATATCGTTCAAGTAATTACGACAGTTTAATGAACCGAATAAGCAGGCATTTCAGGATCATAATTGTAAGATTTTGATTTCATATTGAAAAAGTGCTGTTGTCATAATAAATAGTACATTACAGTGCCACTGAAGTCAGTTTGAAATAATTTTTCTTCCAGTGCTAACTGGATAGTACGGTAGTTACCGTCAGGGTAGGCAAGTACACGCCAAGACATTCGCAATATACACTATTTTAACTTCACACATAAGATCTAGCCAGGATTGCCAGCAAAGGTTTCTGCTTATTACATATGTAGGCTTACTGTTAGCTATTTGTAGGGTGGAAATATTTTTTTGAAGGGCATTGTACGAAAAATAAAGTAAGCGAATTTGCGCTAAACCAGGCCTACAAAGCAGGTAGGCACAGCCAACTTACTAACTGGAAGGCATGGGCAATAGGCGAATAATTTAGGAACATAGAAATTAACAGACCGGGTAAAAACAGATTACTTAATTATAATAATAATAATAATAATTAATTAATGAAAACAGCGGGTTATCCGAGCAATCCTCAAAATCAGATTCTGCGGTGACGAAACTACCGTTCTCATTCAAGTGGACATCGTCTCACACGTATAAATCTTGAACAATCGAATTCGGTGACTAATTTGATACTAAGCACTGTTTTGAGTTGGTATTTCGTATCGAAAGTTTCATTTTCTATAGTTGGTACAAGTACTGGATCTGTTTTGCACAATTCCAGTACTTATGAGATCTCATCTAGTTTTTTAATTCTATGCTTTTTACCGCCTCCATCGATTCCGTTATTTTCACTATTTATTATAAATGATTGCTGTTTCATTTATATACATTATTAAACCGGAAATGCGCAGGTGAGAAATGACATGAAGACTGCACCCACAATTATTGTTGATGGCGGTAACACATGTGCGCAATTGTGCATACTGTATAGATGGAATGTGCATACAAATTATGTTTCTAGTGAAGGAGCTTGCACAGGGAGCGCTGGTTAAGCCAATAATGCTTGTAAGCCATAGGGATGCCAATGGTCTGGTCCGGACCATTTACAATGGTCCGTTATTGGTCTGGTCCGGTCTGGTCCCAGATTTTTATGGTCTGGTCCCGTCTGATCCACCACTTGGACCAGACCAGATACAATTGGTCCAGCTTCAGGACCAGACCAGACCACAGGACCATGGTCTCAAAAAAGTTAAGTTAAAATAATCCCATGGAACAACTTAAAAACGTCATTTCTGGGGATAAAAGAAGAATTCGACAGGATATAATGTGATTATTTAATTGCTCACAATAGTATTCTGGACCATGGTCTTTGGTCTGGTCTGGTCCGAAAAACTGGACCAGACCAATGGTCTGGTGTGAGCTTTTTATTAGACAGTTTCATAAAATCTGGATCAGACCAGACCATTGGCATCACCAGTAAGCCATGTAGACGGATCCCTTTGTATAATTCTCATTTAGTGCGCTATAGAAGGCACAGTAGAAACAGGCCCCAATGTATGGAAATTGATATTTGCGAGACACCGATATTCTCGACACATTTGGCGATTTTTATCGCAAGTTGTATCGGTGGTAAAATGGCGATATTTCCGAGAATATCGTCTCGGCATTATCGTATTTGGCATCCTAGTAGTCTCCCTTAGCGGAACGGAATAGGTCAGGCGAAAAGAATAGCAGCCGGCCCCAGCTCTAATTCCGGGCAATCAACCCAATTATAATTTCTCTCCCTCCAGCCCAATAGTAAGTGCTCCTGCCTCAACATTCCAGATTACCATTAGTGAGTTCTCTAGCCCAATGGCCCTTTCGTGAGTTTCCGGCCTTCAGCCGTCCAGCCTATTGTGTACAGTTAAATCTCTGTATAACACTTTTTGACCCCCCGGCCCGTCCTGAGGCCGGGACGGGGGTCAAAATCAATGTCATGACCTTGTACGTTAAAGTTATGTGGAATAAAATAGGCTAAACGGTAGTTTGAAAATTTGTAAAGCCGAAAAACCTGAAAATCATTCAAAATATGGCAGGAATTACAAAAAACTTATTTTAGAAGAGGAAAAAATGTTGCAGAGGTGCATTGTATGAGAAACGCATAGTAAGACAGTAGAGCACCTCGGGCAGTTAAAATTTGTGGGTAAGCCCGTAAAAAGCCCGGCCCGCCCGGGATTCTGGCGAGTACGGGTAAAATTTATTCCACTTGACGGGTTACGGGCGGGTACGGTTTTTTCAATGCGGTTAAAAAAGCCCGTGAAAAAATTCATGTGTGGTGCATGCTGGATCGGGGGTTGTAAAAGTACATTAACTTGAATACTTGGAACGATTTTCAAACTTTTGCAATTTTACCTTCAAAACAAAGCCTTGACATTCAATGTCAACGACTTTATTACATGAAATAGTCGGAAGATTGCCAGGTTGGAAAACATTTAAACAGATACTAGTTGAACATAGGTGTCTATAAATTATGTGAGGTGCAACGAATGCAGGGATATTTTAGCAGGCTAAGGCTTCCATCCGACCGGATAAATCGAATATCCGATCCGAATCCGATCCGAACCGAAATTTTCGGATAAGTTTTCTTAATATCCGATCCGACCGTTACGGATTCGGATAAAAATTTTATTCATCCGTATCCGATCCGAAATTTTCTGATCGGATAAGTGCAGTATCCGATCCGATCCGCGGATATCCGAAATTATCCGAATTGATACCATTGGGTGATAAAAAAAAGTATTAGGAATTTTCACTGCAAAAATGCATTAGCTTTTTGCTACATCACAATATTAATAATTTTTGCATGCATTACGTCATATGTACAAACTGAAGAAAAACTTTACAAACAACGCTGTAAATGTGAAGCACAGAATTAAGAAGAAAACAAGTAAAAAGCGGCACAGTTACTCTTTGGACAAATTGTTGTTGCACACTTCGTTCTTATTGGTCGCTCGAACGCGCTAAAAATTTGATTTTCGGATATCCGTCGGATTATCCGATATTTATTATTTGTGATCCGAACCGATCGGATAAAGTCTTTTCCAAATCCGATCCGATCCGAATCCGATGACCGGATAAGGGGTACGTATCCGATCCGATCGGATTGTGTTCGGATCGGATAAGTATGTATCCGATCCGAAATTTCGGATATCCGATCTTCGGATATCCGAGGATCATCCGATCGGATGGAAGCCTTATAGCAGGCAATCGCGCCAAGGAGGTCCATCAACTCTGGTCAAACGCCTAACATAATTGTAAGAATTCTGCAGTGGAAGTAACCACAGCTCCTACCAATTTCATTCAAACAAAGGCGAAAATTAAAAATTGAATAAGAAAATTGTTCTGGGTCTATAGCTACGGATTTACAAGCTGGACTGGTATTAGCGGGCGGTCTACGGGCTTTTTTAAATTTTACGGGCCGGGCCGGGCTTTATTGTTGAAGTTTAATTTCGGGCCAGGCGGGCATGGGTAAACATTTACGGGCCATGGGCGGGTACGGGCCTAAAATATCCCACGGGGTTATGCTCTATAAGACAGTGAGTAGCTAAATTTGACCCTCCGTGAAATGCAGTTGACCCCCCTGAAATTTCATTTTTTTGGGGATTTTGACCCCCCTTGGAAAACACGCCTTGTACATGTATGGATGGGACAGTAAAGCATGTCTGGGCAGTCGAAATTATTTTCACAATGGGACCATTCCATTCAAACCAATTTTTATTTCCTTATCAGACTACACATTTTTTTGACACTTTAAATAGTTCATTCTCGGTGTACGATTTTGAATTGGTCACCACGGGACAATCCTGGGACCTAAATGTCCGTGTTATTTCGGGACGCATAAATATCTGTCTTCACAAATTAATCTCTAGACCACTTTGCCTTCAAGGTAACTGCTTGTAGTACATTTTGCATAACGTTATATCTTTGTCCCTAAAATCTCGGAACAAAAGTATGCGTCCCCGTCCCGAAAACACTGGGAATATAATTGAGTAAGGGAACTGTCCCGCCGCAAACAAAAACATAAGTAAAACAGGATAATTTACTGACAACTCTAATAGGCACTAATTTACAGGGTGATGCGAGGCGTTCATTACACTTTACTTGTATAATAGGGTATGTCGATTGAAAATGCCCTGCAGTATTTGCCCGCCCAGCTGAAAATGCCCAAAATGCCTGCCCACATGCCCAAAAACTGGGCATGTGGGCAGCTTTTGAAAATGCCCTGATTTTGGGCATTTTGGGCATTTTGGGCAGGGCAAGTTGGGCATTTTGGGCATTTTCATGGCACCAAAATTGGATTACTAGCATATATTCGGAGTATCCATCCAAATGCATGAAAGCGCAGCCAAGAAAAAGTTGCAAATGTGAATGTCTGGTTATTCGCTTATTCGCGTATATTTTAATGGCAAAAACAGTCAAATCAATTTAATTTCATTGACAAGAGGTGATATCATTTATCACTCCTATGAAAATAAATTTCACATATGCGTCACTGACGGGCGGGCAGAAGTTCGATTTTCTTTTAAAGCACGAACTCCTAAAGTAAAAGTCTGATAGCAATGGATCAGTCAAAATTTAAATGGGTGATGTAGCTGAATTTTATACTCATTTTATTCTACATCACTATTGTCTGCAGTTTGCAACGATCAGCCAAAAATGGCTCAAATAGAAACCAATATACATCCTCCAACCGGGTTCCCCAAATATTGTTGTTTGTAGTTTTTTGGTGTATAAAACAATTACCGTTATTACCATTACCGTATGGGTTCAAATTTTAACCGAAAAGACATTTAATTACATGTAATATACATACATGCATAGGGGTATGTGAATATTCCCAGGATGGTGGAAGTTAATTTTACATCGTCTGCAGTTTGGAAAAATGATTCCTAGAATATTTTAATTTATAGCCGTATCGTGTACTGTACAGGTGTTTCACAAATTGTAATGTTCAATATGACCTATGGTATCCAAACGTATTTCATCACCGGTTGAATTAACTTTGTCAAAATAATGACATACAAAATAAAATTTTCAAGATAATTTCGAACGCTTTTTCTCCAAAATTACAAAGAAATTTTCAAATTCATTGTCAAATTGTATAGATTGTTCTATTATATTCCACGATTCTGCCCAAAATGCCCAATTTTTCCTCGATGAAAATGCCCAAAATGCCCTTGCCCAATATGCCCTATTATGCCGCCCTGGCCCTAAAATGAAAATGCCCAAAATGCCCTGGCATTTTGGGCGGGCGAGTTGCCCAAAATGCCGGGCATTTTCAAATCGACATACTCTACTTGTATATAGTTCATTTTGTTTACTCTTAGAGATTTTTTTGTCACATTACCTTGTAATACTGTCCTGCTTGCTTACTACATTATTCAGGTCTTATTATGAAAAATATCCCCCCCCCCAAACGGACTGCAGTTAAACATAAACTCGTGGCTTCCCTCAGTCAACATGCATATTACAAATGAATTTCTCTTCCTCCACGTACGAGTTGAGCGATTTTGTGAATACATTTATTGGAAATATTTTAGAAGAGATTTTTCTCAATATTAGTTTAACGAAGTAGTTCTTTTGTAATCCATTCCCCCCTAGCGTACATTATGGTCATAGGGGGAAACCCTGATATGACAGAACAATTCGAGAACTCTCCGGCCGGAGGCCGCACATGGGTCTCATTTCTGACCACGGGTGTCCCGAAAGACACCAGCTTTTCCAGGGTGTCCGGACAAGGGTCTCATTTAAGACCCAGAGTGCCTCGAACGACCCCAGCTTTCCCACGATGTCGGGAGAAGGACCTTGGGTGTCCCGAAAGAGACACCAGCTCTATTGCAGTGTCCGGACAGGCGCCGTTGACCCTGGGGTGTCCGGACAGACCTCAGTTGACACTGGGGGTCCGAACAGGGACCTGGGGTGTCCCGAAAGAGACCCCAGCTCTCCCACGGTGTCCTGACACACCCCAGTTGACCCAGGGTGACCGGAGATGCCAGCAATCCCACAGTGTCTGAATATGATCCTCTCAAAGGGTCTCCGGAAAGACCCCAGCTGACCCAGAGTGCCCGGAAAGATCCCAGCTGACCTAGAGTGCCCGGAAAGACACCAGCTGATCCAGAGTGTTAAGATATGATCCCAGCTCTCACAGGTCTATGGACAGCCCAAAGTTGACCGGGGTCTCCCTGTTACAACTTCTCCAGGAGTCTGAAAAGACCTGACACATGAATTCGAACAGACCCCATGTGTCCTAGGGTGTCCGGGCAGACCCCAGTTAACCTAGGCTGTCAGGACGTGACCTTGTTATACGGTTAAATCTATTTTTCCGACCACGCATTCCATGGGACGTCTTAAAATAATTTCATTGAATTTTTGCGTTGCGTAATACCTCGATATTACGGAACAGAACAGAAGTTTGCAGTGACACGATGAACCATGATGGTGAACATGGCCGTTGGCATCTCTTATCTCCGATAATCATCCTTTCAGATACTCAATCTTCTACGCAATCAAACAGTGTCTCTCAAGCATTTAATATCAAAATTCTCGATCGAGAACGTAAGAAACTGCATTCAAATTTTAGTGTAATAAAAATCTGTTATTTTCTCCAAGATCTAGTGCCAGACTAAAACAAACAAGACCAGTAAGAAGCCATAATATATTCCCGGAAGAAAAGTGTTTAGAGCGAAGTACAGTCATTTCCATCAGTGGATCTACAATAATCGTAAGCTGGCTTCTATATTGTAAGCAAAGATCCCATGAGAAAATCGTCAATGAAGACGCAAAATGATTCAGATTCATCTTCGATTAATTCAAAATGGTTTACTAATCTTCTTGCTGTTAGGTCTAATTACAGAAGTGGCTGCTAGTCACGTTCAAGTTAAAATGGGTTACTTGCAATTTTAACAAAAATCAATATAAATTACATACATACATATTTTAATCGCATCATCATGTAGATCCCTTTGATTGATTAGAAACTGCATGTAGACCATTTTCCCTTACATTTTGAAACCAGGCAGTCCACTTTGAATCTTGAAAAGATTTGGCCCACGCAATTGTCGCTTTGATCAACAAAGCATCTATACTATTGTGGTTATTCTATAAGGATATTTTTTTCGTTTTAGTCAAATCCGTTTCTCATGACATTCCAATCAAATCCGATGGGACAGTAAAGAATGCCGGGGCAGACAAAATTATTTTCACAGTGGGACCATGCAAAATAAACTTGCATGACCTGATATGACCTGTATGAAGCTTTCGGGACCGTCTTAAATTGTTGTCAAAAATAATCTCTGAGGATAAGAAAAATGGTCCTGATGCATTCGAGATGTGAGCGAAAATTCGTACATACACTTGTACTCGTTGCAAAGTTGACCACGTCCATTACTGATTATAGGTAGTGACGCCAATGGTCTGGTCTGATCCAGATTTTATGAAACTGTCTAATAAAAAGCTCACACCAGACCATTGGGCTGGTCTAGTTTATCGGACCAGACCAATGGTCTGATCCACTCGTTCGGATCAGACCAGACCAAAGACCATGGTCCAGAAAATCATTAAGAGCAAATAAATAGTAATCACATTTTATGCAGTCAAATTTTTCTTTTATCCCCAGAAATGTCAGTTTTAATTGGTTCCATTCCATGGGATTTCCTTAACTCATAAATTTTTATTTTGCGAACTTTTGAGGCCATGGTCCTGTGGTCTGGTCTGGGCCTGAAGCTGGACTAATTGTATCTGGCCTGGTCCAAGTGTTGGATCAAACCGGACCAGACCAAAAACGAACCATTTATAATGTTCCGGACCAGACCATTGGCATTCCTAATTATAGGTATACCCCATGCTATTTGTCCACTACGTGTCTTCACAAATTAGTTAGTTACAAGTTCCTCTGGACCTTTTTGTATTTAAGGTCACTTGCTTGTATGGTTCTTTTTTCATAACGGTTGGAGCTTCTGTGGGGAACTAGTTTTGTGTTCCGCAGAAGGTTACGTCACGTCGCGATATCCTCGGAAGAAAAAAAACCTCCTTGTAAACTAAATGCAAATGAATTTCCAATTTTTCCTCCACGTTCGAGTCAAATGTTTTAGAGTAAACTTATTTCCGGGCTGACCGGAAAAAATCCATGAAGTCGGAAATGTTTTGGAATTTTCCCTGGCGGGGTTGCCGAAAAAAATCGACGCAGTCGGAAATATTTTGGAATTTTCCCTGGCGGTTTCGCCGGCAAAAATAGACGCAGTCGGCAAATGTCCGAAAATGTGGCTGGTGGGGTCGTCGGGAAAGTCGATGAAGTCGGTTTTTTTGGAATTCCGTCATGGTCGGAGATTTTAGATATCGGGGAAGTAATCAAATTTTTGGAAATTTGGCTGGAGGGGACGTCGGGAAATTCCGACGCAGTCGGAAAATTTTCGCAGATATGGCTGTCGGGGTCGTCGGGAAAACCCGGTGAAGTCGGATTTTTTAAAGCAAAATTTCGCAATTATTTGAGGTATTCTTGTAGAAATAAAGGAATGTGGAGCATTTCATAAGACTGGGATTATAACCGGGACGTCCCGTCCCGAGGTTTTCGGGACGGGACCGGGATTGGGACAGTTTCGGGACAAAAGTTTTGTCCCCATGTAATTTCGGGACTGAATCGGGACGATTTTTTTGTCCAGAGGATTTCGGGACGGGACAGAATTGCCACCGGGACAAAAATATTGTCCCCAGTAGAAGCCCTACTTCCAGTAGACTTCCCAAGTCCAATTTCCTCTAGTAAATCCAGAACGTCGTGTCTCTGTCTGTGTGTCGATATTCAAACCCACAGCGAATGCTGTCTACTCATGTGTTATGGTTATGGAATTCAATCTCCATGAATTAATTGCAATCTGATTATTTTGTCAAATCGAAGCCGAAAGGTCACAATGCTCTATCAATCAAACTAAATGTACTTTCTTATTTTCCAGACCTTAAGAATTTGAGGAGAGGAGAAATATAGTGACTGAACTTTGTGCCCATAAGTGTGGGTTTCCTATGAGGGAAAATCAAATGGAATTGAAAGTACTTATTGTAACACTATATTTACGTCAGTTAATTTCTCAAATACTGTATTGCTGAAGTTATTTGCTCACTATTTTTTAATTACTAGTCCTAACATGCACATTTGATCTTTATATCCCCTAAAATACCATTAGGCAATAAGGATTGATTTGTAGGAACCATGAATTTTAGTGATTGTAGCACGTGAAACGTGTTGCGCTTCTATCAATTCCTGTCATTTTTCCTATTTTAAATAATCAGTGCGTCCAGTGTTGGAGACATCAGTCACATTATTAGGGTACAACCGAGCTACATACAAATTATAATTAAATTATAAAAAATCACATTTGATCAGCACGTTATCCTGATCCACTAAGGGGCGAAGCACCATACAGTGTTGCAACAGCAAGATTTAATAACAATGGAATGTTGGTATTAAGTTGATTAAGCGATTATTTAAATTTTCCGTGTATAATATTGAGTTTGGGATAGAACCTAGGTGAGCCGTCTTAAATTGTTGTGTCAAATATAATCTCGTATATATCTCGTATATAGAAGGTTTATAATAGGTTGTCTATTTCTCGGAGGAAGAGTAAATTTTTTTGCCTTTAATTAGATTGACGGAAGCCGCGAGGGTCTATTCAACTGCAGTCGGATTTCGGATTGTGATTTTCGTGACTGCACAACATGACCTGATTAAAGTAGTAAGCTTTCGGGACCGTCTTAAATTGTTGTCAAAAATAATCTCTGAGGATAAGAAAAATGGTCCTGATGCATTCGAGATGTGAGCGAAAATTCGTACATACACTTGTACTCGTTGCAAAGTTGACCACGTCCATTACTGATTATAGGTAGTGACGCCAATGGTCTGGTCTGATCCAGATTTTATGAAACTGTCTAATAAAAAGCTCACACCAGACCATTGGGCTGGTCTAGTTTATCGGACCAGACCAATGGTCTGATCCACTCGTTCGGATCAGACCAGACCAAAGACCATGGTCCAGAAAATCATTAAGAGCAAATAAATAGTAATCACATTTTATGCAGTCAAATTTTTCTTTTATCCCCAGAAATGTCAGTTTTAATTGGTTCCATTCCATGGGATTTCCTTAACTCATAAATTTTTATTTTGCGAACTTTTGAGGCCATGGTCCTGTGGTCTGGTCTGGGCCTGAAGCTGGACTAATTGTATCTGTCCTGGTCCAAGTTTTGGATCAAACCGGACCAGACCAAAAATGAACCATTTATAATGTTCCGGACCAGACCATTGGCATTCCTAATTATAGGTATTCCCCAAGCGGGGTTGGAAAAAGTTCGGGAACCCGGGAACCCAGTTACTTGGCAAAAGAGCTAAGAAAGTTGACAAACGTTGGGTGATGGCTGAGTTGGAAAATTTTTGGATTAGTGCTCCGGTAAGGTAGTTGACAAGCGTTGGGTGAGTTGGCAATGATTTTGTAATAGGGCTCCGGTAAGGTAGTTGATAAATCCCAACGTAGTTGCCAAACGCTGGGTGAGTTGAAAAATTTTTGGAATAAGGCTCCAGTGGGGTAGTTGACAAAATCAGAAAAGTTGACAAAAATGTAGGGAATTTTCAATTAATGAGTTGCGAAACTAACATGGTTGACGACGATCAGAATTACTGTTTGAAATATTGGTTTCGATTTTTGATGTTAAGCTACCAAAATGAGTAAGAGTATCTAAACGAGACCACACGGAGGTTTAAAGGATCAGCAGAAATGGTTATGACCCTTTTACTGGTATATACCACTTTCAATGTAGAAATTCATAAATACGCAAGCAATTTTTGCAAGTATGTATATTATAGAACAAAAAATTTATGAATGAGTTGCAAGGTTGTAACTAGTACCAGAAAGTCAAGTTCGGTTCAGGTTCGGGTTGGGTATACCTCGGAAAATAACTAGTTATTTTTCAAGTACGAGTAGCAAAGTTATACATGAACCAAAATACCTGACAAGTAAGGTATAGTTTCGGACCCGAGGAGCTAAGTTCGGGTTGTCGATCGATTTTACATGAAATTTCAGGTACTGGTCCTGATCTATTGCTACCTAAAAGCTGCTGTTCAGGAAATCCTCGACGTTGCATTTGGAGTCAGAAATAGAGCTACTTTTGGGATCGGGATACACCCGGGAATTGGGTTCGGGATCGGGAGCGGGTTGGAGTTCGGGTGTCTAATTAATGTTCCCAAATACTTTGGGACCAGGTTCAGGAACATGTTCAGCATTTCGGGATCGGGACCGGGTTTGGGAACGGGTTCAAGCTTGATAAAGGTACATGTGCTCCTGTCGGGAACCGGGAACATCTTCGTTCCCACTCCCGTTACACGCTTCACGTTCCCGGGAACAACGCATTCATCTAGCGGAGAAAAAATGCAAAGCATGCACGGCTTCCCTCGTTAGTGTTGAGATAATAATTTTACGTAAGCGACTTGAGCGTCGCGTTTCGAATATTGTCAGTTGGGATCGCATAGTAGTGATTTCCGCCTACTCTAACTTGCAAGATGAGCAGACCTGCATTCGGGTCAAGTATTTTGAGGATCCGAACTTGAACTTGACCTGCACTTGAACTTTCAAGTAGATATTTGTCAGTACCCGAACTTGGCGTTTCGGGTCCCAGGAATTACTTGTCATACCAAGTCATCTTGCAAGTAATATTTCCTAAACCCGAACTTGATCTGATACTTGAATGTCGGGTCCATAAATCTTGCGAACCGAACTTGGAATTGACTTGGACTCGAACTTGGATTTCAAGTAATTACTTGAACCTTACAACTTTGTAGTATGAAGTCGGAAAAACACTCCAACGGGTGGAGCTAAGATTTTCAATTTCCGTCGTCTTTATTAAATTCAGATTCGGGTTCACTCATGGTTTTTTCCTTGTGTTACAGTCTCACCGGACAATTTACTTAAACAGTTATTCAAAAATGATGAAAAATTAGAAGAATAGTTTTAAGCACGACGATTTACAGAATACACAACAGTCACTCCAAATGAAAGTGAGCTCCAGTTTCTGTGCATATCTCTGCAGGCATGGTTTCTAGTAGGGACGCCAATGGTCTGGTCAGGACCATTTATAATGGTCCGTTATTGGTCTGGTTCGGGCTGGTCCCAGATTTGTATGATCTGGTCCGGTCTGATTCAACACTTGGACCACACCAAATACAATTGGTCCAGCTTCAGGACCAGACCAGACCTGACCACAGGACCATGGTCTCAAACGTACGCAAAATAAAAATTTATGAGTTAACGAAATCCCGTGGAATAAATTAAAACTACATTTCTTGGGGAAAAAGAAGAATTTGACGGGAAAAAATGTTATTATAATTATTATAGTTATTATAGTTATATTATAAATTGCTCTCAAAGGTTTTCTGCACCATGGTCCGGAGCATGGTCTGGTCTGGTCCGAACGACTGGATCAGACCAGTTTCATAAAATCTGGAGCAGAACAGACCATTGGCATATCTAGTTTCTAGAATTTCTAGAAAGAACAACCGAGGGAGTAAAACGCACAAAGGAAGCAATCGTTGGAACTAGCATACTTGAATCGGTACTTTAAATTTAAAGTTCGGGTTCAAGTAAAATCCATGCCCAGACCCGAACTTGAACTTTATCCTTAGTTCAAGTAAAATCTGTGGGCTTGCACTTGAACCAGAACCGACTTGAAGTTCCAAGTTCGGACCCAGGAAATACTTGAACTTGACCCGATTCAACCAAGTAGAAACGCTCATGATCCCGAACTTGCTCCGAACTTGACCTGACTTGATACTTGTCAAGTACTACGTAGACCAGACGGTTAGTTTGATGACCATTTTTAATAGTGCCTAAATCTATTGTAGCATGGTACGCATGCGCAAGTATTGCTACATCAATAAAAATGTGAAGAACAGAATGATTTAAACTAACTGCACTGGTCCCGGGAACGAGTCCGGGTTCAAGGGATTCGGGATTGGGAGCAAATTTTGTCTGATTTCGGGTTCGATATCGGCCTTGAAATCAACAATTCAAGCATATTTAATATCTGGGTTTTTGTGCATCCGATCCCAGTGTTTCGAGAACGGGTTCGGGTGTGAGTCCGAAAATATTGATGACCCGATTTTCGGGTTCGGGGTCAAACTTTTCGTTCCCACAAGTAGCTAATAAAAGGAATAGCCAACGAGCCAATAACAAACGAGAAGCGGGATCAGTTAGCGGGACGGCATAGAATGAGTCCAAGTGACGGGACGGTGGCATATGTTGGCGGAGTAGGATGGAAAATGAGAGCATGTGATGGGAAGGCTGAAGGCGGGACTAGATACAATGACGAATCCAAGTAACGGGAAAGAAAGATCAGCTGCTGGAACGGCTAGAATGAATCCAATGACGGGATGCGGGATCAGTTGACGGAACAGAATAAAAAGAGTTAAGATAAAAATCGATTGGAATCGGAATGCATCAAGGCTGATCGGCCACAATTATTAACATGTCACAACATTGCGGACCTGAAAAATGCATTTTCATAAGAATAGTAGCTGAAATACTTCTTAATACACGATAGCGCGTTACGAAATTAAGTATACGAGTGTTCCTAGTGAGTAACTCACGAGTGAGAGTAAGAGTAGTTCAAATTTGAAACTGCGGATGAGTAGGAGTAGTAATTCAAGGACAATGCGTGAGTACAAGTGCCTTTGAGTACCGTGAGTAGTTAGTGAGTAAGATTAGGAGTAGTAAAATAAGTCTCATGTATGAAAGATCCAAAGAAATATGAGTGAAAATCCAAGTGATATGTTGATGGACGCCTAGAGGGGATGGGATGATGAGCCCTAGTGTACGGATGGTGTGCCTGCATAGAATGATAAATACACGTAGACGTAACATGATGGTCACCAGAAGTCACACTGTATATGACTTTTACCTTCCATAAAGCTTTATTTGGCTGAAAAGGCCGTATGGCCTTCTCTGAAATCCTCCATGTTATGCCTCTTAATTTTTTAACAGTAGCATTCGAGTTGCTGCTTTACAGTATTAGCGATTAGAGTTCAAATCGTTTCACAAGAAACTTTTTGGTAAATAATAAAATTATAAAGAAAATATATGATATTTTAAAAATATAAAAATACTCAGTTGTTAGAATAGTAAATCATTTAATATTTTCACTATGGAAATGGAAATAAAAATTGTCCGTTCACGTTTTACTATGTTACTGACTAATAATAATGATTTAATAAATTATGAAAATTATTCTAAAAAAATTAAAAGCCTTATAAAGTAGCAAGGGCGGCGACATTGCACGGGCAGCCGTCCAGAACCAAGACGGCCTACTCACTCTTTCAAATTAGAAGAGAGAATCATTTTAAAAAATTTAAAGCAAAATTAAATGAAATAAACTATAGCAAAAAAAGCTTAAAGAGAAGTTGCTTTTGCGCTTTCAAAAGTTAAAAACAAGTTTTATTGTAAATCCTTTCAAAATAAATCTCAATATGTTACTGAAAATATTTAAAATTATTGAAATTACGAAAAGCAACGCCACGAACGATAAATTGTATAAAAACACTGTAACGTTGTATATATACTCATTTCAATATTATTCTTAAATGAGAATTTCTTAGATGCCTGTACTGTAATTTATATATCTCTATTACTTGGCAAATCCTCCAGGGTAGCATTAAAGTAAAGCTCCGTGCGTTACTCTTAAAATAAGCAAGCACGATTTAGGCATACCGCAAGTCTATTATGGATAATTTAAACTTAAATCTAATTCGGTAAACAATATATTGAATTTTGAAATTCAAATACGTTATGAGGTAGGTATTTATGCATTTTTGTTTTCGTGGCGTTGCTTTTCGTAATTTCAAAAATTTTAAATATTTTCAGTAACATATTGAGATTTATTTTGAAAGGATTTACAATAAAACTTGTTTTTAACTTTTGAAAGCGCAAAAGCAACTTCTCTTTAAGCTTTTTTTGCTATAGTTTATTTCGACCTTTTGAACTAGTAAAAACAATGCCTACATTATTGCTGGAAATATTCTGAACAAAAATGATTTTTTAGAAGTACAACTTATATTTATTATTTATATACCAATATAAACATTTTAGTACATATTTGCAACATTAACCAATATATATCCGTAAGTGAAAACTAAACACTACTATTTACTTATGAGATTTGAATTGCTTCTTAATCTCTGAATCTCCTCCAAAGCATGGGGATTAGCTTCGTCAATATGTTGGTTGCACAGTAGTAATCCTGTTCCATGAGTTGAAGCAAGTACTCCTTGACAGGAGGGCTTAAAGTTGAATTTTTACTTATAAGCTTTTGTCGCGCCTTTATCAAATTAAGTTTCGCCATTTTCATGGATTTGTCCATCCTTTCAATAACCCAGAAATCACAATGGTTTTTACTTCCAACAGAATTCTGTTACAGTTTCTCCCAGAGACTATAGTCATTCTCAGTAAGTGTAATTGTGATGTGATTGTCAAGTAGAGCTACTTTTGGGATCGGGATACACCCGGGAATTGGGTTCGGGATCGGGAACGGGTTCGAGTTCGGGTGTCTAATTAATGTTCCCAAATACTTTGGGACCAGGTTCAGGAACACAACTCAGTAGAACCGGGATTTCGGGATCAGGACCGGGTTTGGGAACGGGTTCAAGCTTGATGAAGGTATTTGTGGTCCCGTCGGGAACCGGGAACATCTTCGTTCCCACACCCGTTACACGCTTCACGTTCCCGGGAACTACGCATCCATCTAGCGGAGAAAAAAATACAAAGCATAACGGCTTTCCTCGTTAAAGTTGAGATAATAATTTGAATAGTTTTACGTAAGCGGTTTGAACCGTTTCGCATATTGTCCGTTGAGTAGTGATTTCCGCCTACTCTAACTTGCAAGATGAAAGTCATTACAAAACTCACTGTGGGAATCGTTTAAGCAGTCTTCCTGCAGCTTTTTCGGCAACGCAGACCAGACGTTTAGTTTGATGACCACTTTTAATAGTGCCTAAATCTATTGTTGCATGGTTCGCATGCATAAGTATTGCTAAATCAATAAAAATGTGAAGAAAAAAATTGATTCACACTAACTGCACTGGTCCCGGGAACGAGCCCGGGTTCAAGGGATTCGGGATCGGGATTGGGAGCAAATTTTATCTGATATCGGGTTCGGGATCGGGATCGGGTTTGAGATCAACGATTGAAGCATATTTGATATCTGGGTTTTTTTGCACCCAATCCCAGTATTTCGGGAACGGGTTCGGGTGTGAGTCCGAAAATATTCATGACCCGATTTTCGGGATCGGGTTCGGGAATGGGATCAAACCTTTCGTTCCCACAAGTAGCTCTATTGTCAAGTAACCTTTGTTTTCATTCTTCATCGCATTCCCCATCTCCTTGCTCCGACTTAATAATATTATCCCTTAGATTTTCAATAATTTGCTATTTGATGATAATAATTATTATTTTTTTCAAAAACGTTGGTAGATATTGTCAAGGACCAATCAGCAACAATGTAATTCTATAACAACTGGTAATCCAACTTAAGGATTCAACGAATATTTAAGGGGTGATCCCTTAAAGATCCCAACTCCAAAATTTGGCATTGACATCCTAGTTATGAAAAGCGTCTCATTAATAAATTTCATGCAAATCCAATTAGTGGAACACCCTCAAATATTTTCCAATGCTAAATGAACGGTATACATGCAGCTGAAATTCTCCATTTGCCTCTAATTTTTGTTTATTTTTGCGAAGGGCTCTACGACTTTAAGGATCACATAAACACAAATATTCATGGAGATTCGCCTTTGTCTCCCATTAACTTTAAGCTTTTGATACTGGAATAACATCAAACTGTTCAGGAGATATCGGGTAAAGTCACTTTTTAAGGTATGGGTGAAAGCATAGAGGTTGCTTTTTTAGGGATTCTGGACAGACCTGGCCATGCACGCCGACCTGGGCACGTAACCTTTTAAAGCAACTTCTCAAAAATGGTTTTACCGTACATTAGTCTACACATTTACTAGGGTTGTGCATACAACTGTTATTTACTGTCTACCCTTTTTACATTTTCCTCGCTATGCCAGCAATTTGCTGGCTGTGCAGTGCTCGTGGGCTCTTAAAAGCTTCTAATTGGATGCCTGCAAAGGCTTAAGTTCGACTGAACGAATTTCGTTTCTCAAGTAGTATGTAAATTAATAAATATTAAAATGCCACTGTATCTTATTATTATAAATGTAAATCTAACCCTTGGGGAAATTTAGCATGCCAATGTAAAAGAAAGCTGTCCAGTAGGAAACCACCGTACCGGAAAATCACTGCACGTTGAATATTTGTATGGTTTGGATTTCTAATTTCAGTGAGGAACATAGAAATCTCATCTTCCAACTGTAAATCCGGGACTACTGTGGACCCAACAAGCTTCCAATTATCCACGTTTGTAATTATACTTAGTTTTGCTTCTTTTCAATATCAATTGGTGCCTCGTCTACAATGGGCAAGTGGAGAAGAGCGAAATATTTTCTGAACATATCTATAATACATACACATAGTTATGTTGGATGAGTATGCTGCAAAATACGAGACACGAATGACCTTCACCTTTCCAGAACGTGCTTCCCCCATTCAAGTGACACAAAGCATTATGGGAATAAAACCTCTAATTAATTCAAATTATTCCCATTAAAGAATTTCTATAGGTTTTTACATTACTGTAGGCTTAAAAGTGTGCACCTACATGTCTCAAATGTATCTGAAATGCCACTGGACTGTGAATCCAAAACATTCTATTATTTACAAACTACAGGGACAACGCCATAAAATCTGTGAGGCCCCAATTTTAAACTGCAGTGTTTTGCATAATAATTTTCCATACTTTGTCACACTTAACACTTTGGTCCGTATCGAAGTTCATCAATTCCAGTTCCACAACGATGTTCTATTTTACTTTTTTTGAAAACAATTTTTGCAGATAATGTTTTTTAAACATGCATAGAAAAAACAAATTTTCAGTAAAAATAAGCATTCAAGGAAGCCATCCGTCAAGACTGATGAAAAATGTAGATATTAAACGAATTAAATATCACAAGTTTAACTTACCAGTAATAGCATGTAAAAATTGCATTTGTATATAAGCGATTTTTTATACATGAAAATGTTGAGGCATTGGTGGGTGCGAGGTCCAGCGCTGAACCGAGAGCGCAGCGGTCCGTGCTTCAAATCCCCAATGCCGGTGGTAAAAAAATGTTGAGTGATATTGCGCAGGGTGTGTTACAACCTTTTTGCAACTTTTTAACCCTTACGCCACTATATGTTCGCTCGTGGGATAGAACTCGCTCACTTCAACCTTAGGAGAAGAAGTCAGCACCATTCCACCACCCATGGCCAACGAGTAATATGGAGAAAGAAAGGGAACATGGCATACAAGTTATCAACAAAAATTAACAGTGCAAGCTAGCCGTCAATGCACTCATGTACATAATTTATCCGATGGTAACAGCTGTAAGGACAAGCTGGCCGATTACCGAATAAAATCAGTCCTAATAATGCTATTAATTAGTAACAATGCTACTAATTACTAATAATGCTAGTAATTACTGACAATGCTATTAATTAATAACACTACTAATTAATAATAATGCTACCATTTAATAATAGTTAAAAATTATTAATTCAAATTAATTAAATGCTTTAATTAAGGCTTCTTAATTGGGATCTCATATCAGCGCTCGGACTGGGTACAGAAACCGTGTACCCGTACCCATATTGTTGCGTTACTGTTGTCAACGACGATGTATTTAGGAAAATAACTTAATTCGGAAAACAACTTATTCAATTTTAGAAATATTAGAATTAACTAATGCGTTTATGATTTTGTCATGAGAATGTATTGAAGGATAGTCTTAAGAACTGACTTGAACTGAGGAACTAACTACTCTGAAATAAAGTTGATCACTCCGGTTTTGGCATTCAAACTGACCGGAAGTACTTATAATTACTCTTGGCCACAGTGCCCTTTTCTGAGCTACACTCACCATCCCTCTACTGTTTTCCCTCCTCCTACAAGGTGCGGAGTTCCTTACCCATCCTGCTCCGGGAAGAAAAAGTGTTTTCGCTACTCCGAGAAAAAAGTGTTTTCGCTAACTGACGACGTAATTTTTTTTATTTATTATTCAATACCTTCTACCAAATTACTTATTTCACGCAATTGGTCTCAATTTGCTCATTGGTTTGGTCATTGGTTAATTGTACTTATATATCAGACTCGTACCAAAATTATTATTTCTAATGGTTAGAGTTAGTGGTTAGCTATTACAGCGTACCAGACTCGTACCAATTGATTAATATTTTACTGGTTAGAGTTAATGGTTATATTTTATTATTTACCAGACCAGTACCAGAGAAAATAATACTTTTACCCCCCCACCTCTACTATAATAATAATTAATATTTTTTTTCTCTGTGGTTTGGATTCTTGGTTTGGCCTTACCGCCGTACCAGATCCGTACCAAAAATAGTACAGCGTACCCCAAAATATTTTGTGGTTGTGACTAGTGGTTTGACTATAAAGTCGTACCTAGTCCGTACCATAACACCCAAACAAAAGTGTACAATTTAGGGGGAACCCCTGCCAAAAATTTTCTTAAATTTAAAATACTTTAAAATAAAATTACAAGTGTAAAAATAGAACAGACCCCTGCCCAAATTTTTCTTAAGTGTGAAAAACTTTAAATTAATTTTACAAAAGTGTTAAAATAGAACAAACCCCTGCTCAAATTTTTCTAAAAATTACATAAACTTAGAATTATTTTTTGAGTGGAAGTTACGGAAGACTCCGACCCTCACTGCCAAGTGTCATTAATGGTGTTTATTAATATTATTACTTTTGTTTATCCTGACGAGTACCACTACCAAGACTACGTAATAATTAAACATTTTGAATTTCCTACTGACCCCTCTCTTGAAATTAATATTTATATACCTATCGTCGACACCATCTTTTATACTGATTATCAAAATAATACAGTTACGATTAAACTTCACTGCACTACCTTCAACGATCTCCAAGTACTACAAAATACTACTATAACTTCCACATACCATACTTTGGAAGAATTTACCAACAACCCAATACTACCAAATATTGACGTTTGTGATCCGGACGGACTCGAGTGGATGTACCGATATTGACATCAAAATGACAGCATTTCTACCAAATCAAATCTTTTCGAACATCCCAACGTACAACGGAGAGACCTCCTGTTCAACATGGCTAGAAACCCTTAATGCAAGGTGTACTCACTTCAAATTGGCAGACAAGTGGAAATTAGAAAATATGAAATTCCTACTAATAGAAGAAGCACTACACTGGTGGATTTTCTCTAACCGAGAATTACTTGACAACCTAACAGCTGCTAATGGTCAAATTAAATTTAAAGAGTTCGAAGAAAAATTACAAGGCGCTTTCCCAGAAGTTGATGATCAGGCCCTCGCAGAAGCAGAAAACCTTTCAACAACTTTTGAAACAACAACTACCGGAAGACAATATGTTTACAAGAAATTAAGCATTTTCATGCGTATGAACCCCAATATGACTGAAGCACAAAAGCTAAAATACTTATACCTAGGATTACCTAATGATCTACGCTGGAATATCAAAACGAAACTCGGATCTCGTGGTACTATAGCAGAATTTCAAGAACAACTAGAATTCGTCACAACAGAATTAAAGAATAATAGCATACAATTACAACAAGGACCATCTGCACATCCTATTGACATGACAAAGCTCTACCAAATTCCAAACCTACCATCACTAGTGTCACAATCAATCAACACACAGTCTACCAAAAATCTCAGCCAACCACTCCTTCAACAAGAACCACGTTCAACTTGCGGATTTTGCAACACCAACACCCATACCCTACGACAATGCTTCTCATTCGACAACTGGCTAAGATCTAAACAACCAAACGATCCATATACCACCAATTACAACCCACATCAAATCAATCATATCAATACTATATTCGATTCAAACAGTGGACAATACCCTTCAAGCCAGATTCAAGGCTGGCAATCGGAAAACTAAATAGCCTGGTGAAGAAGGGAAATCATCAGGCTAAGCAGTTAGTTAACACGGAAGCCTCCCACCGTATAAAAAAATCAATAACATCTCAAACTCCGTTTATGAATTCTCTTAAAGTTAATCCAAAACCAATCCCACTAATGTCAATTGTATTTGATACTCCTCCCACTCCCCCACTAAAACGACTTCGCCCACCCTCAAAGCTATCCCTCATTCCCAAAACGTTTTATAACTCCCCATTTACCCCGGATTACCCCCGTTTCTTCCCAAGACAAGGATTTGATCCACGACATCACCGATTTCATTCTACTACCAACCGAAGCATCGTTAACCCACGTTGTTCGAACACCCAACTTCCCCTACCCTCTCTAGAAGATCTTCACCATCGCAAGATCAAAAGTCATGCGCCACCCCACCCAAATTTCAGGGATAGTAAACCCACGAAGAGAATGATTAATCACTCCCCATTTCCCAATAATTCCTACAGTCCTTCCCAAATAAACAATTTTATAGAACTCAACAAACGGCAGAGATGTAACCACCAATGTAAATACCATCATCAGAAGAACTTCAATAAAAGACCAGACAACTATTCGAGAAAATACTTCCAACAACGAAGCCACTTCAATAACCGTTACCCAGAAGACAGAAAGACCATTCCAATTTACCCCAACCTAAATCGAAACCAACCAAACGTCTGGGACAACAACGTCTCCGTTTCTACAAACAAAACCCCCGCCCCTAGGAAGAGATGGTGTTGCGTTACTGTTGTCAACGACGATGTATTTAGGAAAACAACTTAATTCGGAAAACAACTTATTCAATTTTAGAAATATTAGAATTAACTAATGCGTTTATGATTTTGTCATGAGAATGTATTGAAGGATAGTCTTAAGAACTGACTTGAACTGAGGAACTAACTACTCTGAAATAAAGTTGATCACTCCGGTTTTGGCATTCAAACTGACCGGAAGTACTTATAATTACTCTTGGCCACAGTGCTTCTGAGCTACACTCACCATCCCTCTACTGGTTTCCCTCCTCCTACAATATATAGGGTACGACAAAATGCTGTACCTGTACCCGTACCCACACCCGAGTACCCGGGTAAATTATTTCAGTACCCGTACCCGCACCTGAAACTACAATGTAGTAACGGTCCCCACAATTTACCCGTACCCGTAATGTACCAAAAATCTGTACCCGTACCCGTCCACCTATTGTTTGTACCCGGGTATACTATTTATTAATTAATAACAATTACAAATGTTACTAATTAATAAGACTGCTATTAATCATTAACAATGCTACTAATTACTAATAATGCTAGTAATTACTAACAATGCTTTAATTAATAATGCTACCAATTAATAGTAATGCTACCAATTAATAATAATCCTATTAATTATTAATATTACTACTAATTAATAATAATCCTATTAATTATTAATATTACTACTAATTAATAATAATCCTATTAATTATTAATATTACTACTAATTAATAATAATGCTACTAACTAATAATAATCCTATTATTTATAATGCTACTAATTAATAATAAGGCTATTATTTATTAATAATGCTTCTAATTAATTATTATGCTATTAATTATTAACAATGCTACTAATTACTAATAATGATAGTAACTACTAACAATTCTATTAAGTAATAATACTAAAATTTAAAAAAATTAACTACTAATTAATACTGATAGTAATTAATAATAATGCTAATAAATATTACAAATGTTATTAACTGATAATAATGCTACTAATTAATAATAATGCTATTAATTAATAATAATTTTATTAATCATTAACAATGATATTAATTAGTAACAATGATAGAAATTAATAATAATTGTATTAATCATTCACAATGATATAAATTAATAACAATGCTATTTATTAATAATAATTTTATTAATCATTAACAATGCTATTAATTAATAATAATTTTATTAATCATTACCAATGATATTAATTAGTAACAATGATAGAAATTAATATCAATACTATGAATTAATAATAATTTATTAATCAATAACAATGATATTAATTAGTAACAAGGATAGAAATTAAAACCAATGCTATTAATTTATATATAGCACGTTTAGCTGTATATATATGTAACAGTAATAATTTAATAATTCCTGGAATTCCGATTGCGGCAAAAAGATTCGAACGGAAGTTGTACCAACAGGGCTAAAAACTATTGCCGTTGTTAAGCAGGTAATGTTCAGTGATATACAGGGACCTAATTGTACAGTTAATTAAATACCTACAATTTAATATTTCAGCGATGTAGACGAACTACTGTAAATTCTTTTTAGCATTTGCAAATTCTACCCATACTCAGCAGCACCCACTTTCCCGTGGAAGTTGCCATCTATTGATGCATGTTTTAGTATAAGCTCTTGCTTATGCTAAAATATACATTGCTGCTGAGGTACTAACTAACTACTACTAACTACTACTAACTAATACTTACTACCAATTTCTATCGAGTTGCTGTACATTAGTACTTTCCACATTCCATGATGGGAATCCTGCAAAGCAAAACAAAATATCAATTGACATAAAATGTTTTGAAATAATGGGCCCCTATCCTACCCACCCATCCCCACCAAACACCCGAGGTGTTATCTCTAGCTACAGTAGTTATTGGTGTTCTGATAGCAATTTTTAATGAAAACAACCAACTTTTAATAATTCTTGTATTAAATATTTTTAATGAAATACATAAAACCCAAATCAAAATTACTGGAGCTAGCATAGCCACCTCTACCCTGACTATCATACCTTTTCTAATTTACCGTTACCGAGTTACCAGTGTTAAAAAATGTCTAATGAGTGTTTGGTTTTGTAAGGTAAACATTCATGCAGAATATTACAGTTTACGCTACTTGGTTCAATTAAATCATATTATGTTATAATTAAACCTATTAAGTGTTCGGATTGAATCAAACGGAAACATTTATTATTAGCTATATAAATAATGCTGATGAGATGATTCCATGATCGTAACTACATGTTTACGAGAGTTTGAACGTTGAAGAAAATGTCATTTAATACACAAATTTTGTGTGATAAGAAGTTCAATGACAAGCTTGGTACAGTTATTGTTAGAAAATATATGTAAGCATGAGGAAATATAACAATTCAACAAAAATAAAGTTACAAGTTGGGTGATCGCTTGAGTTTACTGCCGGTGACATAATGCTAGTTTCTGCGTGCCCTAATCAAACAAAATTATTGTGATTAAAAATGCCGACAAATATATAGCTTTCAAAAATAAAGTGTACTAAAGTTACCGGACATCTAACAGATTTGCACCAATATTTTCGGCCGGAAACTTAAGATTTCTTTCGTGGCGGCCGATCACAAAGTACCACAGCACCGGCATTATATGTGAACAGCACCCTAATGTTCTGGCACCTGCTTGGCACATGCAATAGTAGCCGCGTATGCTCCCAGCACCTCGTCCGTGAGAAAAGTAATGCACCCACAATGTGTGAACGGTACCACGTCTAAATCGACTTTCCATTTTCACTCGAATCAGGTCTTGTAATTCGCGGTGAATCTTTTCGTTTGAACCGCCAAAACACATTGCATTGTGTTTAATTATCTTCCTTTTTATTAGTTCTGATTTCTGATGAAGTCATATTTGAATATTTACCTGGAACTGGTATTCTCCTTCTTCAATGTGCAGGGCAGCATAACTTTTGGCCATCCTGATTTGGTATATTCCCATACTAATTTCATGAAGATTCTCCATGGTAAGCCTCGGAAAGTTGTCCAATTGCTCCATGTCCATTGTCATATAATTCGCTCGCGACTTTAGCCACCCTCGTCCGACAATTAGTTCTTGAAGGAGGTTTGAAATCTGAGCTTTATCCTTAATTATTCGAGCTCGCTCCAAGTCCCCCTCTTTATCAGGTGCTATCAGCGGCGAATACTTATTAAGCAGCGCGCATGCTATCTTAACAAGTTTCATCAGGAAGTTGTTATCCAAGTAACAGTTAGATATCCGGTCGCGGAAAAACTTGTGCTTATTTTTCAACCGGCCGTTGACCGCTTCAATCACCCATCTGACCATGGTGATTAGTCGACTCTCGTTTGCTTCGATGTCATCAAACTGCCGTTTGCCATTTGTAAGGAGATTAGGCATAATCATCCGGATGCCGGCTTCCTCAAGCTCTGTCTGGTTGTCTCGAAAACCTCGGTCAAGAATCAGCACATCTTCTTCTTGCACGAAATTAGCGAAATCCGATCCAGGTAAAAGCATAGTGCTCAAAATGCAAGCATCATTGTTGTTTCCATAAAACAAACCTTCAGCATCATAGATATAACCATCCATTCCAGTCACAAATAACGGATTCACAAGGTTATAATGTTTTTGACCAGAAAAATTATCGTGTTGAACTTGGAAATTGCTGGACTTTTCAACTTCAAGGTAAGTTCCATCTAAAATCATCATGCACGAGTCTGGCTGCTGATCGAAAAATACGGATGCCAATGTTCTGGAGTGGTCACGAATGAATTCCTGTCTTGACATGTGGTCGTATCCCAAATACTGAGGCACGAAATTGGAATGCAGAGCTTCAGCTACTTGGTGAAAGACTTCAGAAATCCGTGGCTGGTCCATTCCAAACAAGCAGCCCAATGCTTCCTGCGAAAGATTCATGCGGAGCTTGCATAAAAAGATTGCAAGGGCATTCATCTTGGTTCGATTAATAGAATCGTGGACACGGCCAGATAGAAACGATAGTAAATCATCAAAGTGAATCCTAGAGAGTCCCGTGTAACACAAATATTCCTTTTCAGTCATATCGGGTGAGTCAAAATCCAAGACAGGCTTAGAAACGGTCGGAATACATTCGACAGCACGTGAAAGTAATTCTGTCATGTTTTTCAACAGTTCCTTTGCCATTGGTTGGTCTCTTGATCTGTTAAAACGAATTAGTATTGCACTAACTGCGTTTAAAATATATACTATATAGAACAGATTTTTTATTATTCTGCTACCGTCTTGCCAAAGACTCTACAGCATCCCGAAGCCGTTGGTTCTGAACGTGCAACTTGCAAACCTTGTTTTTAGGCGGAATAAGAGTTGCTTCGCCAACCCACGTGAAGGCAGATAAAAGTTCACCTACTATTTGCGTTGGCATATCAGTTCGTCCGCACACGCTGCAAATCCGTCTGGTTTTCCCAACAGTTCTTACCAAAACTTCTCCTGGAGCAGGTTCTTGTAAAGGAACAGGAGCAGGCGCTGGTGCATCAATCATACGTTCCGGTATCATCACGTGATTGTATACCTCTTGGTAGCACCTTGGACACATCCGCCCTCCGTCTACCAACTGCGGTGCGCCTGGCGGTCTAACCATTGTATGAAACTCCCAAAATGGAGAAATTCTTCGCAGAACTTTCGAGTCTCCAGTTTTGGCTTCAAGGCATACCGTACCCGAAAATGCTGGCATGTCTAATATAAACATACACATTTTGACACACGTAAACCATGTTGATTTTGACATGCTGATTTTATATTACAGAACGAGCCTATTCTTGTTTCCCTGAAATATGACTGCATTGGGAATAACATCTATCATGACCACACCCGAAGATTCGGAAAATATTTTGGAAAATAAGTTGGAAACCGTGATGGTTTTTTGAAATCGAGAAGGTCTAACTTTGCAATAAATTTTGGGTACACACAGAGTTGGGGTTTCAGTTAATTTAATTTTTTTATTTTTATACTAAATAGCTTTTCCGCAGGTTATAATTATTCAGGCTAATTTTTTATTTGAGGCTCAAAAGTACCGTGGGAATTTTTATTTAAGGTTCAAAGGTATCGTGGAAATTTTTATTTGAGGCTCAAAGGTAATGCGAAAATTTTTATTTGAGGCTCAAAGGTAATTTGCGAATTTTTATTTGAGGCTCAAAGGTAATGTGGGAATTTTTACTTGAGCCTCAAATGTAATGTGGGAATGTTTATTTGAGGTTCAAAGGTATCGAAGAAATTTTTATTTGAGGCTCAAAGTTAATGCGGAAATTTTTATTTGAGGCTCAAAGGTAATTTGAGAAGTTTTATTTGAGGCTCAAAGGTAATGTGGGAATTTTTATTTGAGGCTCAAATGTAATGTGGGAATGTTGATTTGAGGTTCAGAGGTAATGTGGGAATTTTTATTTGAGGCTCAAAGTTAATGCGGAAATTTTTATTTGAGGCTCAAAGGTAATTTGAGAATTTTTATTTGAGGTACAAATGTAATTGTGGGAATGTTTATTTGAGGTTCAAAGGTATCGTGAAAATTTTTATTTGAGGCTCAAAGTTAATGCGGAAATTTTTATTTGAGGTTCAAAGGTAATGTGGGAATTTGTATTTGAGGCTCAAAGGTACCTTGGAAATGTTTATTTGAGGTTCAAAGGTATCGTGGAAATTTTTATTTGAGGCTCAAAGTTAATGCGGAAATTTTTATTTGAGGCTCAAAGGTAATGTGGGAATTTTTATTTGAGGCTCAAATGTAATGTAGGAATGTTTATTTGAGGTTCAAAGGTATCGTGAAAATTTTTATTTGAGGCTCAAAGTTAATGCGGAAATTTTTATTTGAGGCTCAAAGGTAATTTGAGAATTTTTATTTGAGGCTCAAAGGTAATGTGGGAATTTTTATTTGAGGCTCAAATGTAATGTGGGAATGTTTATTTGAGGTTCAAAGGTATCGAAGAAATTTTTATTTGAGGCTCAAAGTTAATGCGGAAATTTTTATTTCAGGCTCAAAGGTAATTTGAGAAGTTTTATTTGAGGCTCAAAGGTAATGTGGGAATTTTTATTTGAGGCTCAAATGTAATGTGGGAATGTTGATTTGAGGTTCAGAGGTAATGTGGGAATTTTTATTTGAGGCTCAAAGTTAATGCGGAAATTTTTATTTGAGGCTCAAAGGTAATTTGAGAATTTTTATTTGAGGTACAAATGTAATTGTGGGAATGTTTATTTGAGGTTCAAAGGTATCGTGAAAATTTTTATTTGAGGCTCAAAGTTAATGCGGAAATTTTTATTTGAGGCTCAAAGGTAATGTGGGAATTTGTATTTGAGGCTCAAAGGTACCTTGGAAATGTTTATTTGAGGTTCAAAGGTATCGTGGAAATTTTTATTTGAGGCTCAAAGTTAATGCGGAAATTTTTATTTGAGGCTCAAAGGTAATGTGGGAATTTTTATTTGAGGCTCAAATGTAATGTAGGAATGTTTATTTGAGGTTCAAAGGTATCGTGAAAATTTTTATTTGAGGCTCAAAGTTAATGCGGAAATTTTTATTTGAGGCTCAAAGGTAATTTGAGAATTTTTATTTGAGGCTCAAAGGTAATGTGGGAATTTTTATTTGAGGCTCAAATGTAATGTGGGAATGTTTATTTGAGGTTCAAAGGTATCGTGAAAATTTTTATTTGAGGCTCAAAGTTAATGCGGAAATTTTTATTTGAGGCTCAAAGGTAATTTGAGAATTTTTATTTGAGGCTCAAGGTAATGTGGGAATTTTTATTTGAGGCTCAAATGTAATGTGGGAATGTGTATTTGAGGTTCAAAGGTATCGTGAAAATTTTTATTTGAGGCTCAAAGTTAATGCGGAAATTTTTATTTGAGGCTCAAAGGTAATTTGAGAATTTTTATTTGAGGCTCAAATGTAATGTGGGAATGTTTATTTCAGGTTCAAAGGTAATGTGGGAATTTTTATTTGAGGCTCAATGTTAATGTGGGAATTTGTATTTGAGGCTCAAAAGTACCTTGGAATTGTTTATTTGAGGTTCAAAGGTATCTTGGAAATTTTTATTTGGGGCTCCAATGTAATGCGGAAATTTTAATTTGAGGCTCAAAGGTACCTTGGGAATGTTTATTTGAGGTTCAAAGGTTTTGTGGAAATTTTTATTTGAGGCTCAAAGGTAATGCGGAAATTTTTATTTGAGGCTCAAAGATAATTTGGGAATTTTTATTTGAGGCTCAAAGGTAATGTGGGAATTTTTATTTGAGGCTCAAATGTAATGTGGGAATGTTGATTTGAGGTTCAAAGGTAATGTGGGAATTTTTATTTGAGGCTCAAAGTTAATGCGGAAATTTTTATTTGAGGCTCAAAGGTAATTTGAGAATTTTTATTCGAGGTTCAAATGTATTTGTGGGAATGTTTATTTGAGGTTCAAAGGTATCGTGAAAATTTTTATTTGAGGCTCAAAGTTAATGCGGAAATTTTTATTTGAGGCTCAAAGGTAATATGAGAATTTTTATTTGAGGCTCAAAGGTAATGTAGGAATTTTTATTTGAGGCTCAAATGTAATGTGGGAATGTTTATTTGAGGTTCAAAGGTATCGTGAAAATTTTTATTTGAGGCTCAAAGTTAATGCGGAAATTTTTATTTGAGGCTCAAAGGTAATTTGAGAATTTTTATTTGAGGCTCAAAGGTAATGTGGGCATTTTTATTTGAGGCTCAAATGTAATGTGGGAATGTTTATTTGAGGTTCAAAGGTATCGTGAAAATTTTTATTTGAGGCTCAAAGTTAATGCGGAAATTTTTATTTGAGGCTCAAAGGTTATTTGAGAATTTTTATTTAAAGCTCAAAGGTAATGTGGGAATTTTTATTTGAGGCTCAAATGTAATGTGGGAATGTTTATTTGAGGTTCAAAGGTATCGTGAAAATTTTTATTTGAGGCTCAAAGTTAATGCGGAAATTTTTATTTGAGGCTCAAAGGTAATTTGAGAATTTTTATTTGAGGCTCAAAGGTAATTTGGGAATTTTTATTTGAGGCTCAAATGTAATGTGGGAATGTTTATTTGAGGTTCTAAAGTAATGTGGGAATTTTTTTTGAGGCTCAAAGGTAATGCGGAAATTTTAATTTGAGGCTCAAAGGTACCTTGGGAATGTTTATTTGAGGCTCAAAGGTATCGTGGAATTTTTTATTTGAGGTTTAAAGGTAATGCGGAAATTTTTATTTGAGGCTCAAAGATAATTTGGGAATTTTTATTTGAGGCTCAAAGGTAATGTGGGAAGTTTTATTTGAGGCTCAAATGTAATGTGGGAATGTTTATTTCAGGTTCAAAGGTAATGTGGGAATTTTTATTTGAGGCTCAATGTTAATGTGGGAATTTGTATTTGAGGCTCAGAAGTACCTTGGAATTGTTTATTTGAGGTTCAAAGGTATCGTGGAAATTTTTATTTGGGGCTGCAATGTAATGCGGAAATTTTTATTTGAGGCTCAAAGGTAATGTGGGAAGTTCTATTTGAGCCTCAAATGAAATGTGGGAATGTTTATTTGAGGTTCAAAGGTGTCGAGGAAATTTTTGTTTGAGGCTCAAAGTTAATGCGGAAATTTTTATTTGAGGCTCAAAGGTAATTTGAGAAGTTTTATTTGAGGCTCAAAGGTAATGTGGGAATTTCTATTTGAGGCTCGAATGTAATGTGGGAATGTTTATTTGAGGTTCAAAGTTAATGCGGAAATTTTTATTTGAGGCTCAAAGGTAATTTGAGAATTTTTATTTGAGGCTCAAAGGTAATGTGGGAATGTTTATTTGAGGTTCAAAGGTATCGTGGAAATTTTTATTTGAGGCTCAAAGTTAATGCGGAAATTTTTATTTGATGCTCAAAGGTAATTTTAGAATTTTTATTTGAGGTTCAAATGTAATTGTGGGAATGTTTATTTGAGGTTCAAAGGTATCGTGAAAATTTTTATTTGAGGCTCAAAGTTAATGCGGAAATTTTTATTTGAGGCTCAAAGGTAATTTGAGAATTTTTATTCGAGGTTCAAATGTAATTGTGGGAATGTTTATTTGAGGTTCAAAGGTATCGTGAAAATTTTTATTTGAGGCTCAAAGTTAATGCGGAAATTTTTATTTGAGGCTCAAAGGTAATATGAGAATTTTTATTTGAGGCTCAAAGGTAATGTAGGAATTTTTATTTGAGGCTCAAATGTAATGTGGGAATGTTTATTTGAGGTTCAAAGGTATCGTGAAAATTTTTATTTGAGGCTCAAAGTTAATGCGGAAATTTTTATTTGAGGCTCAAAGGTAATTTGAGAATTTTTATTTGAGGCTCAAAGGTAATGTGGGAATTTTTATTTGAGGCTCAAATGTAATGTGGGAATGTTTATTTGAGGTTCAAAGGTATCGTGAAAATTTTTATTTGAGGCTCAAAGTTAATGCAGAAATTTTTATTTGAGGCTTAAAGGTAATATGAGAATTTTTATTTGAGGCTCAAAGGTAATGTGGGAATTTTTATTTGAGGCTCAAATGTAATGTGGGAATGTTTATTTGAGGTTCAAAGGTATCGTGGAAATTTTTATTTGGGGCTCCAATGTAATGCGGAAATTTTTATTTGAGGCTCAAAGGTAATGTGGGAATTTCTATTTGAGCCTCAAATGAAATGTGGGAATGTTTATTTGAGGTTCAAAGGTATCGAGGAAATTTTTATTTGAGGCTCAAAGTTAATGCGGAAATTTTTATTTGAGGCTCAAAGGTAATTTGAGAAGTTTTATTTGAGGCTCAAATGTAATGTGGGAATGTTTATTTCAGGTTCAAAGGTAATGTGGGAATTTTTATTTGAGGCCCAATGTTAATGTTGGAATTTGTATTTGAGGCTTAAAAGTACCTTGGAATTGTTTATTTGAGGTTCAAAGGTATCGTGGAAATTTTTATTTGGGGCTCCAATGTAATGCGGAAATTTTAATTTGAGGCTCAAAGGTACCTTGGGAATGTTTATTTGAGGTTCAAAGGTTTTGTGGAAATTTTTATTTGAGGCTCAAAGGTAATGCGGAAATTTTTATTTGAGGCTCAAAGATAATTTGGGAATTTTGATTTGAGGCTCAAAGGTAATGTGGGAATTTCTATTTGAGGCTCGAATGTAATGTGGGAATGTTTATTTGAGGTTCAAAGTTAATGCGGAAATTTTTATTTGAGGCTCAAAGGTAATTTGAGAATTTTTATTTGAGGCTCAAAGGTAATGTGGGAATGTTTATTTGAGGTTCAAAGGTATCGTGGAAATTTTTATTTGAGGCTCAAAGTTAATGCGGAAATTTTTATTTGATGCTCAAAGGTAATTTTAGAATTTTTATTTGAGGTTCAAATGTAATTGTGGGAATGTTTATTTGAGGTTCAAAGGTATCGTGAAAATTTTTATTTGAGGCTCAAAGTTAATGCGGAAATTTTTATTTGAGGCTCAAAGGTAATTTGAGAATTTTTATTAGAGGCTCAAAGGTAATTTGAGAAGTTTTAATTGAGGCTCAAAGGTAATGTGGGAATTTTTATTTGAGGCTCAAATGTAATGTGGGAATGTTTATTTGAGGTTCAAAGGTAATGTGGGAATTTTTATTTGAGGCTCAATGTTAATGTGGGAATTTGTATTTGAGGCTCAGAAGTACCTTGGAATTGTTTATTTGAGGTTCAAAGGTATCGTGGAAATTTTTATTTGGGGCTCCAATGTAATGCGGAAATTTTTATTTGAGGCTGAAAGGTAATGTGGGAATTTCTATTTGAGCCTCAAATGAAATGTGGGAATGTTTATTTGAGGTTCAAAGGTATCGAGGAAATTTTTATTTGAGGCTCAAAGTTAATGCGGAAATTTTTTTTTGAGGCTCAAAGGTAATTTGAGAATTTTTATTAGAGGCTCAAAGGTAATTTGAGAAGTTTTAATTGAGGCTCAAAGGTAATGTGGGAATTTTTATTTGAGGCTCAAATGTAATGTGGGAATGTTTATTTGAGGTTCAAAGGTATCGTGAAAATTTTTATTTGAGGCTCAAAGTTAATGCGGAAATTTTTATTTGAGGCTCAAAGGTAATTTGAGAATTTTTATTTGAGGCTCAAAGGTAATGTGGGAATTTTTATTTGAGGCTCAAATGTAATGTGGGAATGTTTATTTGAGGTTCTAAAGTAATGTGGGAATTTTTTTTGAGGCTCAAAGGTAATGCGGAAATTTTAATTTGAGGCTCAAAGGTACCTTGGGAATTTTTATTTGAGGCTCAAATGTAATGTGGGAATGTTTATTTCAGGTTCAAAGGTAATGTGGGAATTTTTATTTGAGGCCCAATGTTAATGTTGGAATTTGTATTTGAGGCTCAAAAGTACCTTGGAATTGTTTATTTGAGGTTCAAAGGTATCGTGGAAATTTTTATTTGGGGCTCCAATGTAATGCGGAAATTTTAATTTGAGGCTCAAAGGTACCTTGGGAATGTTTATTTGAGGTTCAAAGGTATCGTGGAAATTTTTATTTGAGGCTCAAAGGTAATGCGGAAATTTTTATTTGAGGCTCAAAGATAATTTGGGAATTTTTATTTGAGGCTCAAAGGTAATGTGGGAATTTTTATTTGAGGCTCAAATGTAATGTGGGAATGTTGATTTGAGGTTCAAAGGTAATGTGGGAATTTTTATTTGAGGCTCAAATTTAATGCGGAAATTTTTATTTGAGGCCCAAAGGTAATTTGAGAATTTATATTCGAGGTTCAAATGTAATTGTGGGAATGTTTATTTGAGGTTCAAAGGTATCGTGAAAATTTTTATTTGAGGCTCAAAGTTAATGCAGAAATTTTTATTTGAGGCTTAAAGGTAATATGAGAATTTTTATTTGAGGCTCAAAGGTAATGTGGGAATTTTTATTTGAGGCTCAAATGTAATGTGGGAATGTTTATTTGAGGTTCAAAGGTATCGTGAAAATTTTTATTTGAGGCTCAAAGTTAATGCGGAAATTTTTATTTGAGGCTCAAAGGTAATTTGAGAATTTTTATTTGAGGCTCAAAGGTAATGTGGGAATTTTTATTTGAGGCTCAAATGTAATGTGGGAATGTTTATTTGAGGTTCAAAGGTATCGTGAAAATTTTTATTTGAGGCTCAAAGTTAATGCGGAAATTTTTATTTGAGGCTCAAAGGTAATTTGAGAATTTTTATTTGAGGCTCAAAGGTAATGTGGGAATTTTTATTTGAGGCTCAAATGTAATGTGGGAATGTTTATTTGAGGTTCTAAAGTAATGTGGGAATTTTTTTTGAGGCTCAAAGGTAATGCGGAAATTTTAATTTGAGGCTCAAAGGTACATTAGGAATGTTTAGTTGAGGCTCAAAGGTATCGTGGAATTTTTTATTTGAGGTTTAAAGGTAATGCGGAAATTTTTATTTGAGGCTCAAAGATAATTTGGGAATTTTTATTTGAGTCTCAAAGGTAATGTGGGAAGTTTTATTTGAGGCTCAAATGTAATGTGGGAATGTTTATTTCAGGTTCAAAGGTAATGTGGGAATTTTTATTTGAGGCTCAAATTTAATGCGGAAATTTTTATTTGAGGCTCAAATGTATTTTGAGAATTTATATTCGAGGTTCAAATGTAATTGTGGGAATGTTTTTTTGAGGCTCAATGTTAATGTGGGAATTTGTATTTGAGGCTCAGAAGTACCTTGGAATTGTTTATTTGAGGTTCAAAGGTAATGTGGGAATTTTTATTTGAGGCTCCAATGTAATGCGGAAATTTTTATTTGAGGCTCAAAGGTAATGTGGGAATTTCTATTTGAGCCTCAAATGAAATGTGGGAATGTTTATTTGAGGTTCAAAGGTATCGAGGAAATTTTTATTTGAGGCTCAAAGTTAATGCGGAAATTTTTATTTGAGGCTCAAAGGTAATTTGAGAAGTTTTATTTGAGGCTCAAAGGTAATGTGGGAATTTCTATTTGAGGCTCGAATATAATGTGGGAATGTTTATTTGAGGTTCAGAGGTAATGTGGGAATTTTTATTTGAGGCTCAAAGGTAATTTGAGAAGTTTTATTTGAGGCTCAAAGGTAATGTGGGAATTTTTATTTGAGGCTCAAATGTAATGTGGGAATGTTTATTTGAGGTTCAAAGGTAATGTGGGAGTTTTTTTTTGAGGCTCAAATGTAATGTGGGAATGTTTATTTGAGGTTCTAAAGTAATGTGGGAATTTTTTTTGAGGCTCAAAGGTAATGCGGAAATTTTAATTTGAGGCTCAAAGGTACCTTGGGAATGTTTATTTGAGGCTCAAAGGTATCGTGGAATTTTTTATTTCAGGTTTAAAGGTAATGCGGAAATTTTTATTTGAGGCTCAAAGATAATTTGGGAATTTTTATTTGAGGCTCAAAGGTAATGTGGGAAGTTTTATTTGAGGCTCAAATGTAATGTGGGAATGTTTATTTCAGGTTCAAAGGTAATGTGGGAATTTTTATTTGAGGCTCAATGTTAATGTGGGAATTTGTATTTGAGGCTCAGAAGTACCTTGGAATTGTTTATTTGAGGTTTAAAGGTATCGTGGAAATTTTTATTTGGGGCTCCAATGTAATGCGGAAATTTTTATTTGAGGCTCAAAGTTAATGTGGGAATTTCTATTTGAGCCTCAAATGAAATGTGGGAATGTTTATTTGAGGTTCAAAGGTATCGAGGAAATTTTTATTTGAGGCTCAAAGTTAATGCGGAAATTTTTATTTGAGGCTCAAAGGTAATTTGAGAAGTTTTATTTGAGGCTCAAAGGTAATATGGGAATTTCTATTTGAGGCTCGAATATAATGTGGGAATGTTTATTTGAGGTTCAAAGGTAATGTGGGAATTTTTATTTGAGGCTCAAAGGTAATGCGGAAATTTTTATTTGAGGCTCAAAGATAATTTGGGAATTTTTATTCGAGGTTCAAATGTAATTGTGGGAATGTTTATTTGAGGTTCAAAGGTATCGTGAAAATTTTTATTTGAGGCTCAAAGTTAATGCGGAAATTTTTATTTGAGGCTCAAAGGTAATATGAGAATTTTTATTTGAGGCTCAAAGGTAATGTGGGAATTTTTATTTGAGGCTCAAATGTGATGTGGGAATGTTTATTTGAGGTTCAAAGGTATCGTGAAAATTTTTATTTGAGGCTCAAAGTTAATGCGGAAATTTTTATTTGAGGCTCAAAGGTAATTTGAGAATTTTTATTTGAGGCTCAAAGGTAATGTGGGAATTTTTATTTGAGGCTCAAATGTAATGTGGGAATGTTTATTTCAGGTTCAAAGGTAATGTGGGAATTTTTATTTGAGGCTCAATGTTAATGTGGGAATTTGTATTTGAGGCTCAGAAGTACCTTGGAATTGTTTATTTGAGGTTCAAAGGTATCGTGGAAATTTTTATTTGGGGCTCCAATGTAATGCGGAAATTTTTATTTGAGGCTCAAAGTTAATGTGGGAATTTCTATTTGAGCCTCAAATGAAATGTGGGAATGTTTATTTGAGGTTCAAAGGTATCGAGGAAATTTTTATTTGAGGCTCAAAGTTAATGCGGAAATTTTTATTTGAGGCTCAAAGGTAATTTGAGAAGTTTTATTTGAGGCTCAAAGGTAATATGGGAATTTCTACTTGAGGCTCGAATATAATGTGGGAATGTTTATTTGAGGTTCAAAGGTAATGTGGGAATTTTTATTTGAGACTCAAAGGTAATGCGGAAATTTTTATTTGAGGCTCAAAGATAATTTGGGAATTTTTATTTGAGGCTCAAAGGTAATGTGGGAATTTTTATTTGAGGCTCAAATGTAATGTTGGAATGTTGATTTGATGTTCAAAGGTAATGTGGGAATTTTTATTTGAGGCTCAAAGTTAATGCGGAAATTTTTATTTGAGGCTCAAAGGTAATATGAGAATTTTTATTTGAGGCTCAAAGGTAATGTGGGAATTTTTATTTGAGGCTCAAATGTAATGTGGGAATGTTTATTTGAGGTTCAAAGGTATCGTGAAAATTTTTATTTGAGGCTCAAAGTTAATGCGGAAATTTTTATTTGAGGCTCAAAGGTAATTTGAGAATTTTTATTTGAGGCTCAAAGGTAATGTGGGAATTTTTATTTGAGGCTCAAATGTAATGTGGGAATGTTTATTTGAGGTTCTAAAGTAATGTGGGAATTTTTTTTGAGGCTCAAATGTAATGCGGAAATTTTAATTTGAGGCTCAAAGGTACATTAGGAATGTTTATTTGAGGCTCAAAGGTATCGTGGAATTTTTTATTTGAGGTTTAAAGGTAATGCGGAAATTTTTATTTGAGGCTCAAAGATAATTTGGGAATTTTTATTTGAGGGTCAAAGGTAATGTGGGAAGTTTTATTTGAGGCTCAATGTTAATGTGGGAATTTGTATTTGAGGCTCAGAAGTACCTTGGAATTGTTTATTTGAGGTTCAAAGGTATCGTGGAAATTTTTATTTGGGGCTCCAATGTAATGCGGAAATTTTTATTTGAGGCTCAAAGGTAATGTGTGAATTTCTATTTGAGCCTCAAATGAAATGTGGGAATGTTTATTTGAGGCTCAAAGTTAATGCGGAAATTTTTATTTGAGGCTCAAAGGTAATTTGAGAATTTTTATTTGAGGCTAAAAGGTAATGTGGGAATTTTTATTTGAGGCTCAAAGGTAATGTGGGAATTTTTATTTGAGGCTCAAATGTAATGTGGGAATGTTTATTTGAGGTTCAAAGGTATCGTGAAAATTTTTATTTGAGGCTCAAAGTTAATGCGGAAATTTTTATTTGAGGCTCAAAGGTTATTTGAGAATTTTTATTTGAGGCTCAAAGGTAATGTGGGAATTTTTATTTGAGGCTCAAATGTAATGTGGGAATGTTTATTTGAGGTTCAAAGGTATCGTGAAAATTTTTATTTGAGGCTCAAAGTTAATGCGGAAATTTTTATTTGAAGCTCAAAGGTAATTTGAGAATTTTTATTTGAGGCTCAAAGGTAATGTGGGAATTTTTATTTGAGGCTCAAATGTAATGTGGGAATGTTTATTTGAGGTTCTAAAGTAATGTGGGAATTTTTTTTGAGGCTCAAAGGTAATGCGGAAATTTTAATTTGAGGCTCAAAGGTACCTTGGGAATGTTTATTTGAGGCTCAAAGGTATCGTGGAATTTTTTATTTGAGGTTTAAAGGTAATGCGGAAATTTTTATTTGAGGCTCAAAGATAATTTGGGAATTTTTATTTGAGGCTCAAAGGTAATGTGGGAAGTTTTATTTGAGGCTCAAATGTAATGTGGGAATGTTTATTTCAGGTTCAAAGGTAATGTGGGAATTTTTATTTGAGGCTCAATGTTAATGTGGGAATTTGTATTTGAGGCTCAGAAGTACCTTGGAATTGTTTATTTGAGGTTTAAAGGTATCGTGGAAATTTTTATTTGGGGCTCCAATGTAATGCGGAAATTTTTATTTGAGGCTCAAAGGTAATGTAGGAATTTCTATTTGAGCCTCAAATGAAATGTGGGAATGTTTATTTGAGGCTCAAAGTTAATGCGGAAATTTTTATTTGAGGCTCAAAGGTAATTTGAGAAGTTTTATTTGAGGCTCAAAGGTAATGTGGGAATTTCTATTTGAGGCTCGAATGTAATGTGGGAATGTTTATTTGAGGTTCAAAAGTAATGTGGGAATTTTTATTGGAGGCTCAAAGTTAATGCGGAAATTTTTATTTGAGGCTCAAAGGTAATTTGAGAATTTTTATTTGAGGCTCAAAGGTAATGTGGGAATGTTTATTTGAGGTTCAAAGGTATCGTGGAAATTTTTATTTGAGGCTCAAAGTTAATGCGGAAATTTTTATTTGATGCTCAAAGGTAATTTTAGAATTTTTATTTGAGGCTCAAAGGTATCGTGGAATTTTTTATTTGAGGTTTAAAGGTAATGCGGAAATTTTTATTTGAGGCTCAAAGATAATTTGGGAATTTTTATTTGAGGCTCAAAGGTAATGTGGGAAGTTTTATTTGAGGCTCAAATGTAATGTGGGAATGTTTATTTCAGGTTCAAAGGTAATGTGGGAATTTTTATTTGAGGCTCAATGTTAATGTGGGAATTTGTATTTGAGGCTCAGAAGTACCTTGGAATTGTTTATTTGAGGTTCAAAGGTATCGTGGAAATTTTTATTTGGGGCTCCAATGTAATGCGGAAATTTTTATTTGAGGCTCAAAGGTAATGTGTGAATTTCTATTTGAGCCTCAAATGAAATGTGGGAATGTTTATTTGAGGCTCAAAGTTAATGCGGAAATTTTTATTTGAGGCTCAAAGGTAATTTGAGAATTTTTATTTGAGGCTAAAAGGTAATGTGGGAATTTTTATTTGAGGCTCAAAGGTAATGTGGGAATTTTTATTTGAGGCTCAAATGTACTGTGGGAATGTTTATTTGAGGTTCAAAGGTATCGTGAAAATTTTTATTTGAGGCTCAAAGTTAATGCGGAAATTTTTATTTGAGGCTCAAAGGTTATTTGAGAATTTTTATTTGAGGCTCAAAGGTAATGTGGGAATTTTTATTTGAGGCTCAAATGTAATGTGGGAATGTTTATTTGAGGTTCAAAGGTATCGTGAAAATTTTTATTTGAGGCTCAAAGTTAATGCGGAAATTTTTATTTGAAGCTCAAAGGTAATTTGAGAATTTTTATTTGAGGCTCAAAGGTAATGTGGGAATTTTTATTTGAGGCTCAAATGTAATGTGGGAATGTTTATTTGAGGTTCTAAAGTAATGTGGGAATTTTTTTTGAGGCTCAAAGGTAATGCGGAAATTTTAATTTGAGGCTCAAAGGTACCTTGGGAATGTTTATTTGAGGCTCAAAGGTATCGTGGAATTTTTTATTTGAGGTTTAAAGGTAATGCGGAAATTTTTATTTGAGGCTCAAAGATAATTTGGGAATTTTTATTTGAGGCTCAAAGGTAATGTGGGAAGTTTTATTTGAGGCTCAAATGTAATGTGGGAATGTTTATTTCAGGTTCAAAGGTAATGTGGGAATTTTTATTTGAGGCTCAATGTTAATGTGGGAATTTGTATTTGAGGCTCAGAAGTACCTTGGAATTGTTTATTTGACGTTCAAAGGTATCGTGGAAATTTTTATTTGGGGCTCCAATGTAATGCGGAAATTTTTATTTGAGGCTCAAAGGTAATGTAGGAATTTCTATTTGAGCCTCAAATGAAATGTGGGAATGTTTATTTGAGGCTCAAAGTTAATGCGGAAATTTTTATTTGAGGCTCAAAGGTAATTTAAAAAGTTTTATTTGAGGCTCAAAGGTAATGTGGGAATTTCTATTTGAGGCTCGAATGTAATGTGGGAATGTTTATTTGAGGTTCAAAAGTAATGTGGGAATTTTTATTTGAGGCTCAAAGTTAATGCGGAAATTTTTATTTGAGGCTCAAAGGTAATTTGAGAATTTTTATTTGAGGCTCAAAGGTAATGTGGGAATGTTTATTTGAGGTTCAAAGGTATCGTGGAAATTTTTATTTGAGGCTCAAAGTTAATGCGGAAATTTTTATTTGATGCTCAAAGGTAATTTTAGAATTTTTATTTGAGGTTCAAATGTAATTGTGGGAATGTTTATTTGAGGCTCAAAGGTAATTTGAGAATTTTTATTTGAGGCTCAAAGGTAATGTGGGAATTTTTATTTGAGGCTCAAATGTAATGTATGAATGTTTATTTGAGGTTCAAAGGTAATGTGGGAATTTGTATTTGAGGCTCAAAGGTACCTTGGAAATGTTTATTTGAGGTTCAAAGGTATCGTGGAAATTTTTATTTGAGGCTCCAAGGTAATGCGGAAATTTTTATTTGAGGCTCAAAGGTAATTTGGGAATTTTTATTTAAAGTTTAAAGGTATTGTGGGAATTTCTATTTGAGGCTCAAAGGTAATGTGGGAATTTCTATTTGAGGCCCAAAGGTAATGTGGGAATTTTTATTTGAGGCTCAAAGTTAATGCGGAAATTTTTATTTGAGGTTCAAAGGTAATTTGAGAATTTTTATTTGAGGCTCAAAGGTAATTTGAGAATTTATATTTGAGGCTCAAAAGTAATGTGGGAATTTTTATTTGAGGCTCAAAGGTAATGTGGGAATTTTTACTTGAGCCTCAAATGTAATGTGGGAATGTTTATTTGAGGTTCGAAGGTATCGAGGAAATTTTTATTTGAGGCTCAAAGTTAATGCGGAAATTTTTATTTGAGGCTCAAAGGTAATTTAAAAAGTTTTATTTGAGGCTCAAAGGTAATTTAAAAAGTTTTATTTGAGGCTCAAAGGTAATTTAAAAAGTTTTATTTGAGGCTCAAATGTAATGTGGGAATGTTTATTTGAGGTTCAAAGGTAATGTGGGAATTTTTATTTGAGGCTCAAATGTAATGTGGGAATGTTTATTTGAGGTTAAAAGGTAATGTGGGAATTTTTATTTGAGGCTCAAAGTTAATGCGGAAATTTTTATGTGAGGCTCACAGGTAATGTGGGAATTTTTATTTGAGGCTCAAATGTAATGTGGAAATGTTTATTTGAGGTTCAAAGGTAATGTGGGAATTTGTATTTGAGGCTCAAAGGTACCTTGGAAATGTTTATTTGAGGTTCAAAGGTATCGTGGAAATTTTTATTTGAGGCTCAAAGGTAATGCGGAAATTTTTATTTGAGGCTCAAAGGTAATTTGGGAATTTTTATTTAAAGTTTAAAGGTATTGTGGGAATTTCTATTTGAGGCTCAAAGGTAATGTGGGAATTTCTATTTGAGGCCCAAAGGTAATGTGGGAATTTTTATTTGAGGCTCAAAGTTAATGCGGAAATTTTTATTTGAGGTTCAAAGGTAATTTGAGAATTTTTATTTGAGGCTCAAAGGTAATGTAGGAATCTTTATTTGAGGCTCAAAGGTAATTTGAGAATTTATATTTGAGGCTCAAAAGTAATGTGGGAATTTTTACTTGAGCCTCAAATGTAATGTGGGAATGTTTATTTGAGGTTCGAAGGTATCGAGGAAATTTTTATTTGAGGCTCAAAGTTAATGCGGAAATTTTTATTTGAGGCTCAAAGGTAATTTAAAAAGTTTTATTTGAGGCTCAAAGGTAATGTGGGAATTTTTATTTGAGGCTCAAATGTAATGTGGGAATGTTTATTTGAGGTTCAAAGGTAATGTGGGAATTTTTATTTGAGGCTCAAATGTAATGTGGGAATGGTTATTTGAGGTTCAAAGGTAATGTGCGAATTTTTATTTGAGGCTCAAAGTTAATGCGGAAATTTTTATGTGAGGCTCATAGGTAATGTGGGAATTTTTATTTGAGGCTCAAATGTAATGTGGAAATGTTTATTTGAGGTTCAAAGGTAATGTGGGAATTTGTATTTGAGGCTCAAAGGTACCTTGGAAATGTTTATTTGAGGTTCAAGGGTATCGTGGAAATTTTTATTTGAGGCTCCAAGGTAATGCGGAAATTTTTATTTGAGGCTCAAAGGTAATTTGGGAATTTTTATTTAAAGTTTAAAGGTATTGTGGGAATTTCTATTTGAGGCTCAAAGGTAATGTGGGAATTTCTATTTGAGGCCCAAAGGTAATGTGGGAATTTTTATTTGAGGCTCAAAGTTAATGCGGAAATTTTTATTTGAGGTTCAAAGGTAATTTGAGAATTTTTATTTGAGGCTCAAAGGTAATGTAGGAATCTTTATTTGAGGCTCAAAGGTAATTTGAGAATTTATATTTGAGGCTCAAAAGTAATGTGGGAATTTTTATTTGAGGCTCAAAGGTAATGTGGGAATTTTTACTTGAGCCTCAAATGTAATGTGGGAATGTTTATTTGAGGTTCGAAGGTATCGAGGAAATTTTTATTTGAGGCTCAAAGTTAATGCGGAAATTTTTATTTGAGGCTCAAAGGTAATTTGAAAAGTTTTATTTGAGGCTCAAAGGTAATGTGGGAATTTTTATTTGAGGCTCAAATGTAATGTGGGAATGTTTATTTGAGGTTCAAAGGTAATGTGGGAATTTTTATTTGAGGCTCAAATGTAATGTGGGAATGTTTATTTGAGGTTCAAAGGTAATGTGGGAATTTTTATTTGAGGCTCAAAGTTAATGCGGAAATTTTTATGTGAGGCTCACAGGTAATTTGAGAAATTTTATTTGAAGCTCAAAGGTAATGTGGGAATGTTTATTTGACGTTCAAAGGTATCGTGGAAATTTTTATTTGAGGCTCAAAGTTAATGCGGAAATTTTTATTTGAGGCTCAAAGGTAATTTGAGAATTTTTATTTGAGGTTCAAATGTAATTGTGGGAATGTTTATTTGAGGTTCAAAGGTATCGTGAAAATTTTTATTTGAGGCTCAAAGTTAATGCGGAAATTTTTATTTGAGGCTCAAATGTAATTTGATAATTTTTATTTGAGGCTCAAAGGTAATGTGGGAATTTTTATTTGAGGCTCAAAGGTAATGTGGGAATTTTTATTTGAGGCTCAAATATAATGTGGGAATGTTTATTTGAGGTTCGAAGGTATCGAGGAAATTTTTATTTGAGGCTCAAAGTTAATGCGGAAATTTTTATTTGAGGCTCAAAGGTAATTTAAAAAGTTTTATTTGAGGCTCAAAGGTAATGTGGGAATTTTTATTTGAGGCTCAAATGTAATGTGGGAATGTTTATTTGAGGTTCAAAGGTAATGTGGGAATTTTTATTTGAGGCTCAAATGTAATGTGGGAATGTTTATTTGAGGTTCAAAGGTAATGTGGGAATTTTTATTTGAGGCTCAAAGTTAATGCGGAAATTTTTATGTGAGGCTCACAGGTAATTTGAGAATTTTTATTTGAGGCTCAAAGGTAATGTGGGAATGTTTATTTGAGGTTCAAAGGTATCGTGGAAATTTTTATTTGAGGCTCAAAGTTAATGCGGAAATTTTTATTTGAGGCTCAAAGGTAATTTGAGAATTTTTATTTGAGGTTCAAATGTAATTGTGGGAATGTTTATTTGAGGCTCAAAGTTAATGCGGAAATTTTTATTTGAGGCTCAAAGGTAATTTGAGAATTTTTATTTGAGGCTCAAAGGTAATGTGGGAATTTTTATTTGAGGCTCAAATGTAATGTGGGAATGTTTATTTGAGGTTCAAAGGTACCTTGGGAATGTTTATTTGAGGTTCAAAGGTATCGTGGAAATTTTTATTTGAGGCTCAAAGGTAATGTGGGAATTTTTATTTGAGGCTCAAATGTAATGTGGGAATTTTTATTTGAGGCTCAAAGTTAATGTGGAAATTTTTATTTGAGGCTCACAGGTAATTTGAGAATTTTTATTTGAGGCTCAAAGGTAATGTGGGAATGTTTATTTGAGGTTCAAAGGTATCGTGGAAATTTTTATTTGAGGCTCAAAGTTAATGCGGAAATTTTTATTTGAGGTTTAAAGGTAATTTGAGAATTTTTATTTGAGGCTCAAAGGTAATGTCGGAATGTTTATTTGAGGTTCAAAGGTATCGTAGAAATTTTTATTTGAGGCTCAAAGTTAATGCGGAAATTTTTATTTGAGGCTCAAAGGTAATTTGAGAATTTTTATTTGAGGTTCAAATGTAATTATGGGAATGTTTATTTGAGGTTCAAAGGTATCGTGAAAATTTTTATTTGAGGCTCAAAGTTAATGCGGAAATTTTTATTTGAGGCTCAAAGGTAATTTGAGAATTTTTATTTGAGGCTCAAAGGTAATGTGGGAATTTTTATTTGAGGCTCAAATGTAATGTGGGAATGTTTATTTGAGGTTCAAAGGTATCGTGAAAATTTGTATTTGAGGCTCAAATATAATGCGGAAATTTTTATTTGAGGCTCAAAGGTAATTTGAGAATTTTTATTTGAGGCTCAAAGGTAATGTGGGAATTTTTATTTGAGGCTCAAATGTAATGTGGGAATTTTTATTTGAGGCTCAAATGTAATGTGGGAATGTTTATTTGAGGTTCAAAGGTATCTTGAAAATTTTTTTTTGAGGCTCAAAGTTAATGCGGAAATTTTTATTTGAGGCTCAAAGGTAATTTAAGAATTTTTATTTGAGGCTCAAAGGTAATGTGGGAATTTTTATTTGAGGCTCAAATGTAATGTGGAAATGTTTATTTGAGGTTCAAAGGTAATGTAGGAATTTGTATTTGAGGCTCAAATGTACCTTGGAAATGTTTATTTCAGGTTCAAAGGTATCGTGGAAATTTTTATTTGAGGCTCCAAGGTAATGCGGAAATTTTTATTTGAGGCTCAAAGGTAATTTGGGAATTTTTATTTAAAGCTCAAAGGTATTGTGGGAATTTCTATTTGAGGCTCAAAGGTAATTTGGGAATTTCTATTTGAGGCCCAAAGGTAATGTGGGAATTTTTATTTGAGGCTCAAAGTTAATGCGGAAATTTATATTTGAGGTTCAAAGGTAATTTGAGAATTTTTATTTGAGGCTCAAAAGTAATGTGGGAATTTTTATTTGAGGCTCAAAGGTAATGTAGGAATCTTTATTTGAGGCTCAAAGGTAATTTGAGAATTTATATTTGAGGCTCAAAAGTAATGTGGGAATTTTTATTTGAGGCTCAAAGGTAATGTGGGAATTTTTACTTGAGCCTCAAATGTAATGTGGGAATGTTTATTTGAGGTTCGAAGGTATCGAGGAAATTTTTATTTGAGGCTCAAAGTTAATGCGGAAATTTTTATTTGAGGCTCAAAGGTAATTTAAAAAGTTTTATTTGAGGCTCAAAGGTAATGTGGGAATGTTTATTTGAGGTTCAAAGGTATCGTGGAAATTTTTATTTGAGGCTCAAAGTTAATGCGGAAATTTTTATTTGAGGCTCAAAGGTAATTTGAGAATTTTTATTTGAGGTTCAAATGTAATTGTGGGAATGTTTATTTGAGGCTCAAAGTTAATGCGGAAATTTTTATTTGAGGCTCAAAGGTAATTTGAGAATTTTTATTTGAGGCTCAAAGGTAATGTGGGAATTTTTATTTGAGGCTCAAATGTAATGTGGGAATGTTTATTTGAGGTTCAAAGGTACCTTGGGAATGTTTATTTGAGGTTCAAAGGTATCGTGGAAATTTTTATTTGAGGCTCAAAGGTAATGTGGGAATTTTTATTTGAGGCTCAAATGTAATGTGGGAATTTTTATTTGAGGCTCAAAGTTAATGTGGAAATTTTTATTTGAGGCTCACAGGTAATTTGAGAATTTTTATTTGAGGCTCAAAGGTAATGTGGGAATGTTTATTTGAGGTTCAAAGGTATCGTGGAAATTTTTATTTGAGGCTCAAAGTTAATGCGGAAATTTTTATTTGAGGCTCAAAGGTAATTTGAGAATTTTTATTTGAGGCTCAAAGGTAATGTCGGAATGTTTATTTGAGGTTCAAAGGTATCGTAGAAATTTTTATTTGAGGCTCAAAGTTAATGCGGAAATTTTTATTTGAGGCTCAAAGGTAATTTGAGAATTTTTATTTGAGGTTCAAATGTAATTATGGGAATGTTTATTTGAGGTTCAAAGGTATCGTGAAAATTTTTATTTGAGGCTCAAAGTTAATGCGGAAATTTTTATTTGAGGCTCAAAGGTAATTTGAGAATTTTTATTTGAGGCTCAAAGGTAATGTGGGAATTTTTATTTGAGGCTCAAATGTAATGTGGGAATGTTTATTTGAGGTTCAAAGGTATCGTGAAAATTTGTATTTGAGGCTCAAATATAATGCGGAAATTTTTATTTGAGGCTCAAAGGTAATTTGAGAATTTTTATTTGAGGCTCAAAGGTAATGTGGGAATTTTTATTTGAGGCTCAAATGTAATGTGGGAATTTTTATTTGAGGCTCAAATGTAATGTGGGAATGTTTATTTGAGGTTCAAAGGTATCTTGAAAATTTTTTTTTGAGGCTCAAAGTTAATGTGGGAATTTTTATTTGAGGCTCAAATGTAATGTGGAAATGTTTATTTGAGGTTCAAAGGTAATGTAGGAATTTGTATTTGAGGCTCAAATGTACCTTGGAAATGTTTATTTCAGGTTCAAAGGTATCGTGGAAATTTTTATTTGAGGCTCCAAGGTAATGCGGAAATTTTTATTTGAGGCTCAAAGGTAATTTGGGAATTTTTATTTAAAGCTCAAAGGTATTGTGGGAATTTCTATTTGAGGCTCAAAGGTAATTTGGGAATTTCTATTTGAGGCCCAAAGGTAATGTGGGAATTTTTATTTGAGGCTCAAAGTTAATGCGGAAATTTATATTTGAGGTTCAAAGGTAATTTGAGAATTTTTATTTGAGGCTCAAAAGTAATGTGGGAATTTTTATTTGAGGCTCAAAGGTAATGTAGGAATCTTTATTTGAGGCTCAAAGGTAATTTGAGAATTTATATTTGAGGCTCAAAAGTAATGTGGGAATTTTTATTTGAGGCTCAAAGGTAATGTGGGAATTTTTACTTGAGCCTCAAATGTAATGTGGGAATGTTTATTTGAGGTTCAAAGGTAATGTGGGAATTTTAATTTGAGGCTCAAATGTAATGTGGGAATGTTTATTTGAGGTTCAAAGGTAATGTGGGAATTTTTATTTGAGGCTCAAAGTTAATGCGGAAATTTTTATGTGAGGCTCACAGGTAATTTGAGAAATTTTATTTGAAGCTCAAAGGTAATGTGGGAATGTTTATTTGACGTTCAAAGGTATCGTGGAAATTTTTATTTGAGGCTCAAAGTTAATGCGGAAATTTTTATTTGAGGCTCAAAGGTAATTTGAGAATTTTTATTTGAGGTTCAAATGTAATTGTGGGAATGTTTATTTGAGGTTCAAAGGTATCGTGAAAATTTTTATTTGAGGCTCAAAGTTAATGCGGAAATTTTTATTTGAGGCTCAAAGGTAATTTGATAATTTTTATTTGAGGCTCAAAGGTAATGTGGGAATTTTTATTTGAGGCTCAAAGGTAATGTGGGAATTTTTATTTGAGGCTCAAATGTAATGTGGGAATGTTTATTTGAGGTTCGAAGGTATCGAGGAAATTTTTATTTGAGGCTCAAAGTTAATGCGGAAATTTTTATTTGAGGCTCAAAGGTAATTTAAAAAGTTTTATTTGAGGCTCAAAGGTAATGTGGGAATTTTTATTTGAGGCTCAAATGTAATGTGGGAATGTTTATTTGAGGTTCAAAGGTAATGTGGGAATTTTTATTTGAGGCTCAAATGTAATGTGGGAATGTTTATTTGAGGTTCAAAGGTAATGTGGGAATTTTTATTTGAGGCTCAAAGTTAATGCGGAAATTTTTATGTGAGGCTCACAGGTAATTTGAGAATTTTTATTTGAGGCTCAAAGGTAATGTGGGAATGTTTATTTGAGGTTCAAAGGTATCGTGGAAATTTTTATTTGAGGCTCAAAGTTAATGCGGAAATTTTTATTTGAGGCTCAAAGGTAATTTGAGAATTTTTATTTGAGGTTCAAATGTAATTGTGGGAATGTTTATTTGAGGCTCAAAGTTAATGCGGAAATTTTTATTTGAGGCTCAAAGGTAATTTGAGAATTTTTATTTGAGGCTCAAAGGTAATGTGGGAATTTTTATTTGAGGCTCAAATGTAATGTGGGAATGTTTATTTGAGGTTCAAAGGTACCTTGGGAATGTTTATTTGAGGTTCAAAGGTATCGTGGAAATTTTTATTTGAGGCTCAAAGGTAATGTGGGAATTTTTATTTGAGGCTCAAATGTAATGTGGGAATTTTTATTTGAGGCTCAAAGTTAATGTGGAAATTTTTATTTGAGGCTCACAGGTAATTTGAGAATTTTTATTTGAGGCTCAAAGGTAATGTGGGAATGTTTATTTGAGGTTCAAAGGTATCGTGGAAATTTTTATTTGAGGCTCAAAGTTAATGCGGAAATTTTTATTTGAGGCTCAAAGTTAATGCGGAAATTTTTATTTGAGGCTCAAAGGTAATTTGAGAATTTTTATTTGAGGTTCAAATGTAATTATGGGAATGTTTATTTGAGGTTCAAAGGTATCGTGAAAATTTTTATTTGAGGCTCAAAGTTAATGCGGAAATTTTTATTTGAGGCTCAAAGGTAATTTGAGAATTTTTATTTGAGGCTCAAAGGTAATGTGGGAATTTTTATTTGAGGCTCAAATGTAATGTGGGAATGTTTATTTGAGGTTCAAAGGTATCGTGAAAATTTGTATTTGAGGCTCAAATATAATGCGGAAATTTTTATTTGAGGCTCAAAGGTAATTTGAGAATTTTTATTTGAGGCTCAAAGGTAATGTGGGAATTTTTATTTGAGGCTCAAATGTAATGTGGGAATTTTTATTTGAGGCTCAAATGTAATGTGGGAATGTTTATTTGAGGTTCAAAGGTATCTTGAAAATTTTTTTTTGAGGCTCAAAGTTAATGCGGAAATTTTTATTTGAGGCTCAAAGGTAATTTAAGAATTTTTATTTGAGGCTCAAAGGTAATGTGGGAATTTTTATTTGAGGCTCAAATGTAATGTGGAAATGTTTATTTGAGGTTCAAAGGTAATGTAGGAATTTGTATTTGAGGCTCAAATGTACCTTGGAAATGTTTATTTGAGGTTCAAAGGTATCGTGGAAATTTTTATTTGAGGCTCCAAGGTAATGCGGAAATTTTTATTTGAGGCTCAAAGCTAATTTGGGAATTTTTATTTGAGGCCCAAAGGTAATGTGGGAATTTTTATTTGAGGCTCAAAGTTAATGCGGAAATTTATATTTGAGGTTCAAAGGTAATTTGAGAATTTTTATTTGAGGCTAAAAGGTAATGTAGGAATCTTTATTTGAGGCTCAAAGGTAATTTGAGAATTTATATTTGAGGCTCAAAAGTAATGTGGGAATTTTTATTTGAGGCTCAAAGGTAATGTAGGAATCTTTATTTGAGGCTCAAAGGTAATTTGAGAATTTATATTTGAGGCTCAAAAGTAATGTGGGAATTTTTATTTGAGGCTCAAAGGTAATGTGGGAATTTTTACTTGAGCCTCAAATGTAATGTGGGAATGTTTATTTGAGGTTCGAAGGTATCGAGGAAATTTTTATTTGAGGCTCAAAGTTAATGCGGAAATTTTTATTTGAGGCTCAAAGGTAATTTAAAAAGTTTTATTTGAGGCTCAAAGGTAATGTGGGAATTTTTATTTGAGGCTCAAATGTAATGTCGGAATGTTTATTTGAGGTTCAAAGGTATCGTAGAAATTTTTATTTGAGGCTCAAAGTTAATGTGGAAATTTTTTTTTGAGGCTCAAAGGTAATTTGAGAATTTTTAATTGAGGCTCAAAGGTAATGTGGGAATTTTTATTTGAGGCTCAAATGTAATGTCGGAATGTTTATTTGAGGTTCAAAGGTATCGTGAAAATTTGTATTTGAGGCTCAAATATAATGCGGAAATTTTTATTTGAGGCTCAAAGGTAATTTGAGAATTTTTATTTGAGGCTCAAAGGTAATGTGGGAATTTTTATTTGAGGCTCAAATGTAATGTGAGAATTTTTATTTGAGGCTCAAATGTAATGTGGGAATGTTTATTTGAGGTTTAAATATATCTTGAAAATTTTTTTTTGAGGCTCAAAGTTAATGCGGAAATTTTTATTTGAGGCTCAAAGGTAATTTAAGAATTTTTATTTGAGGCTCAAAGGTAATGTGGGAATTTTTATTTGAGGCTCAAATGTAATGTGGAAATGTTTATTTGAGGTTCAAAGGTAATGTGGGAATTTGTATTTGAGGCTCAAAGGTACCTTGGAAATGTTTATTTGAGGTTCAAAGGTATCGTGGAAATTTTTATTTGAGGCTCCAAGGTAATGCGGAAATTTTTATTTGAGGCTCAAAGGTAATTTGGGAATTTTTATTTAAAGCTCAAAGGTATTGTGGGAATTTCTATTTGAGGCTCAAAGGTAATGTGGGAATTTCTATTTGAGGCCCAAAGGTAATGTGGGAATTTTTATTTGAGGCTCAAAGTTAATGCGGAAATTTTTATTTGAGGTTCAAAGGTAATTTGAGAATTTTTATTTGAGGCTCAAAGGTAATGTAGGAATCTTTATTTGAGGCTCAAAGGTAATTTGAGAATTTATATTTGAGGCTCAAAAGTAATGTGGGAATTTTTATTTGAGGCTCAAAGGTAATGTGGGAATTTTTACTTGAGCCTCAAATGTAATGTGGGAATGTTTATTTGAGGTTCGAAGGTATCGAGGAAATTTTTATTTGAGGCTCAAAGTTAATGCGGAAATTTTTATTTGAGGCTCAAAGGTAATTTAAAAAGTTTTATTTGAGGCTCAAAGGTAATGTGGGAATTTTTATTTGAGGCTCAAATGTAATGTGGGAATGTTTATTTGAGGTTCAAAGGTAATGTGGGAATTTTTATTTGAGGCTCAAATGTAATGTGGGAATGTTTATTTGAGGTTCAAAGGTAATGTGGGAATTTCTATTTGAGGCTCAAAGGTAATGTGGGAATTTTTATTTGAGGCTCAAAGTTAATGCGGAAATTTTTATGTGAGGCTCACAGGTAATTTGAGAAATTTTATTTGAAGCTCAAAGGTAATGTGGGAATGTTTATTTGAGGTTCAAAGGAATCGTGGAAATTTTTATTTGAGGCTCAAAGTTAATGCGGAAATTTTTATTTGAGGCTCAAAGGTAATTTGAGAATTTTTATTTGAGGTTCAAATGTAATTGTGGGAATGTTTATTTGAGGTTCAAAGGTATCGTGAAAATTTTTATTTGAGGCTCAAAGTTAATGCGGAAATTTTTATTTGAGGCTCAAAGGTAATTTGAGAATTTTTATTTGAGGCTCAAAGGTAATGTGGGAATTTTTATTTGAGGCTCAAATGTAATGTGGGAATGTTTATTTGAGGTTCAAAGGTAATGTGGGAATTTTTATTTGAGGCTCAAAGGTAATGCGGAAATTTTAATTTGAGGCTCAAAGGTACCTTGGGAATGTTTATTTGAGGTTCAAAGGTATCGTGGAAATTTTCATTTGAGGCTCAAAGGTAATGTGGGAATTTTTATTTGAGGCTCCAATGTAATGTGGGAATGTTTATTTGAGGTTCAAAGGTAATGTGGGAATTTTTATTTGAGGCTCAAAGTTAATGTGGAAATTTTTATTTGAGGCTCACAGGTAATTTGAGAATTTTTATTTGAGGCTCAAAGGTAATGTGGGAATGTTTATTTGAGGTTCAAAGGTATCGTGAAAATTTTTATTTGAGGCTCAAAGTTAATGCGGAAATTTTTATTTGAGGCTCAAAGGTAATTTGAGAATTTTTATTTGAGGCTCAAAGGTAATGTCGGAATGTTTATTTGAGGTTCAAAGGTATCGTAGAAATTTTTATTTGAGGCTCAAAGTTAATGCGGAAATTTTTATTTGAGGCTCAAAGGTAATTTGAGAATTTTTATTTGAGGTTTAAATGTAATTGTGGGAATGTTTATTTGAGGTTCAAAGGTATCGTGAAAATTTTTATTTGAGGCTCAAAGTTAATGCGGAAATTTTTATTTGAGGCTCAAAGGTAATTTGAGAAATTTTATTTGAGGCTCAAAGGTAATGTGGGAATTTTTATTTGAGGCTCAAATGTAATGTGGGAATGTTTATTTGAGGTTCAAAGGTATCGTGAAAATTTGTATTTGAGGCTCAAATATAATGCGGAAATTTTTATTTGAGGCTCAAAGGTAATTTGAGAATTTTTATTTGAGGCTCAAAGGTAATGTGGGAATTTTTATTTGAGGCTCAAATGTAATGTGGGAATTTTTATTTGAGGCTCAAATGTAATGTGGGAATGTTTATTTGAGGTTCAAAGGTATCTTGAAAACTTTTTTTTGAGGCTCAAAGTTAATGCGGAAATTTTTATTTGAGGCTCAAAGGTAATTTAAGAATTTTTATTTGAGGCTCAAAGGTAATGTGGGTATTTTTATTTGAGGCTCAAATGTAATGTGGAAATGTTTAATTGAGGTTCAAAGGTAATGTGGGAATTTGTATTTGAGGCTCAAAGGTACCTTGGAAATGTTTATTTGAGGTTCAAAGGTATCGTAGAAATTTTTTTTTGAGGCTCAAAGTTAATGCGGAAATTTTTATTTGAGGCTCAAAGGTAATTTGGGAATTTTTATTTGAGGCTCAAAGTTAATGCGGAAATTTTTATTTGAGGCTCAAAGGTAATTTGAGAATTTTTATTTGAGGTTTAAATGTAATTGTGGGAATGTTTATTTGAGGTTCAAAGGTATCGTGAAAATTTTTATTTGAGGCTCAAAGTTAATGCGGAAATTTTTATTTGAGGCTCAAAGGTAATTTGAGAAATTTTATTTGAGGCTCAAAGGTAATGTGGGAATTTTTATTTGAGGCTCAAATGTAATGTGGGAATGTTTATTTGAGGTTCAAAGGTATCGTGAAAATTTGTATTTGAGGCTCAAATATAATGCGGAAATTTTTATTTGAGGCTCAAAGGTAATTTGAGAATTTTTATTTGAGGCTCAAAGGTAATGTGGGAATTTTTATTTGAGGCTCAAATGTAATGTGGGAATTTTTATTTGAGGCTCAAATGTAATGTGGGAATGTTTATTTGAGGTTCAAAGGTATCTTGAAAACTTTTTTTTGAGGCTCAAAGTTAATGCGGAAATTTTTATTTGAGGCTCAAATGTAATGTGGGTATTTTTATTTGAGGCTCAAATGTAATGTGGAAATGTTTAATTGAGGTTCAAAGGTAATGTGGGAATTTGTATTTGAGGCTCAAAGGTACCTTGGAAATGTTTATTTGAGGTTCAAAGGTATCGTAGAAATTTTTTTTTGAGGCTCAAAGTTAATGCGGAAATTTTTATTTGAGGCTCAAAGGTAATTTAAGAATTTTTATTTGAGGCTCAAAGGTAATGTGGGAATTTTTATTTGAGGCTCAAATGTAATGTGGAAATGTTTATTTGAGGTTCAAAGGTAATGTAGGAATTTGTATTTGAGGCTCAAATGTACCTTGGAAATGTTTATTTGAGGTTCAAAGGTATCGTGGAAATTTTTATTTGAGGCTCCAAGGTAATGCGGAAATTTTTATTTGAGGCTCAAAGGTAATTTGGGAATTTTTATTTAAAGCTCAAAGGTATTGTGGGAATTTCTATTTGAGGCTCAAAGGTAATTTGGGAATTTCTATTTGAGGCCCAAAGGTAATGTGGGAATTTTTATTTGAGGCTCAAAGTTAATGCGGAAATTTATATTTGAGGTTCAAAGGTAATTTGAGAATTTTTATTTGAGGCTAAAAGGTAATGTAGGAATCTTTATTTGAGGCTCAAAGGTAATTTGAGAATTTATATTTGAGGCTCAAAAGTAATGTGGGAATTTTTATTTGAGGCTCAAAGGTAATGTAGGAATCTTTATTTGAGGCTCAAAGGTAATTTGAGAATTTATATTTGAGGCTCAAAAGTAATGTGGGAATTTTTATATGAGGCTCAAAGGTAATGTGGGAATTTTTACTTGAGCCTCAAATGTAATGTGGGAATGTTTATTTGAGGTTCGAAGGTATCGAGGAAATTTTTATTTGAGGCTCAAAGTTAATGCGGAAATTTTTATTTGAGGCTCAAAGGTAATTTAAAAAGTTTTATTTGAGGCTCAAAGGTAATGTGGGAATTTTTATTTGAGGCTCAAATGTAATGTCGGAATGTTTATTTGAGGTTCAAAGGTATCGTAGAAATTTTTATTTGAGGCTCAAAGTTAATGTGGAAATTTTTATTTGAGGCTCAAAGGTAATTTGAGAATTTTTAATTGAGGCTCAAAGGTAATGTGGGAATTTGTATTTGAGGCTCAAATGTAATGTCGGAATGTTTATTTGAGGTTCAAAGGTATCGTGAAAATTTGTATTTGAGGCTCAAATATAATGCGGAAATTTTTATTTGAGGCTCAAAGGTAATTTGAGAATTTTTATTTGAGGCTCAAAGGTAATGTGGGAATTTTTATTTGAGGCTCAAATGTAATGTGAGAATTTTTATTTGAGGCTCAAATGTAATGTGGGAATGTTTATTTGAGGTTCAAAGGTATCTTGAAAATTTTTTTTTGAGGCTCAAAGTTAATGCGGAAATTTTTATTTGAGGCTCAAAGGTAATTTAAGAATTTTTATTTGAGGCTCAAAGGTAATGTGGGAATTTTTATTTGAGGCTCAAATGTAATGTGGAAATGTTTATTTGAGGTTCAAAGGTAATGTGGGAATTTGTATTTGAGGCTCAAAGGTACCTTGGAAATGTTTATTTGAGGTTCAAAGGTATCGTGGAAATTTTTATTTGAGGCTCCAAGGTAATGCGGAAATTTTTATTTGAGGCTCAAAGGTAATTTGGGAATTTTTATTTAAAGCTCAAAGGTATTGTGGGAATTTCTATTTGAGGCTCAAAGGTAATGTGGGAATTTCTATTTGAGGCCCAAAGGTAATGTGGGAATTTTTATTTGAGGCTCAAAGTTAATGCGGAAATTTTTATTTGAGGTTCAAAGGTAATTTGAGAATTTTTATTTGAGGCTCAAAGGTAATGTAGGAATCTTTATTTGAGGCTCAAAGGTAATTTGAGAATTTATATTTGAGGCTCAAAAGTAATGTGGGAATTTTTATTTGAGGCTCAAAGGTAATGTGGGAATTTTTACTTGAGCCTCAAATGTAATGTGGGAATGTTTATTTGAGGTTCGAAGGTATCGAGGAAATTTTTATTTGAGGCTCAAAGTTAATGCGGAAATTTTTATTTGAGGCTCAAAGGTAATTTAAAAAGTTTTATTTGAGGCTCAAAGGTAATGTGGGAATTTTTATTTGAGGCTCAAATGTAATGTGGGAATGTTTATTTGAGGTTCAAAGGTAATGTGGGAATTTTTATTTGAGGCTCAAATGTAATGTGGGAATGTTTATTTGAGGTTCAAAGGTAATGTGGGAATTTCTATTTGAGGCTCAAAGGTAATGTGGGAATTTTTATTTGAGGCTCAAAGTTAATGCGGAAATTTTTATGTGAGGCTCACAGGTAATTTGAGAAATTTTATTTGAAGCTCAAAGGTAATGTGGGAATGTTTATTTGAGGTTCAAAGGAATCGTGGAAATTTTTATTTGAGGCTCAAAGTTAATGCGGAAATTTTTATTTGAGGCTCAAAGGTAATTTGAGAATTTTTATTTGAGGTTCAAATGTAATTGTGGGAATGTTTATTTGAGGTTCAAAGGTATCGTGAAAATTTTTATTTGAGGCTCAAAGTTAATGCGGAAATTTTTATTTGAGGCTCAAAGGTAATTTGAGAATTTTTATTTGAGGCTCAAAGGTAATGTGGGAATTTTTATTTGAGGCTCAAATGTAATGTGGGAATGTTTATTTGAGGTTCAAAGGTAATGTGGGAATTTTTATTTGAGGCTCAAAGGTAATGCGGAAATTTTAATTTGAGGCTCAAAGGTACCTTGGGAATGTTTATTTGAGGTTCAAAGGTATCGTGGAAATTTTCATTTGAGGCTCAAAGGTAATGTGGGAATTTTTATTTGAGGCTCAAATGTAATGTGGGAATGTTTATTTGAGGTTCAAAGGTAATGTGGGAATTTTTATTTGAGGCTCAAAGTTAATGTGGAAATTTTTATTTGAGGCTCACAGGTAATTTGAGAATTTTTATTTGAGGCTCAAAGGTAATGTGGGAATGTTTATTTGAGGTTCAAAGGTATCGTGAAAATTTTTATTTGAGGCTCAAAGTTAATGCGGAAATTTTTATTTGAGGCTCAAAGGTAATTTGAGAATTTTTATTTGAGGCTCAAAGGTAATGTCGGAATGTTTATTTGAGGTTCAAAGGTATCGTAGAAATTTTTATTTGAGGCTCAAAGTTAATGCGGAAATTTTTATTTGAGGCTCAAAGGTAATTTGAGAATTTTTATTTGAGGTTTAAATGTAATTGTGGGAATGTTTATTTGAGGTTCAAAGGTATCGTGAAAATTTTTATTTGAGGCTCAAAGTTAATGCGGAAATTTTTATTTGAGGCTCAAAGGTAATTTGAGAAATTTTATTTGAGGCTCAAAGGTAATGTGGGAATTTTTATTTGAGGTTTAAAAGTAATTGTGGGAATGTTTATTTGAGGTTCAAAGGTATCGTGAAAATTTTTATTTGAGGCTCAAAGTTAATGCGGAAATTTTTATTTGAGGCTCAAAGGTAATTTGAGAATTTTTATTTGAGGCTCAAAGGTAATGTGGGAATTTTTATTTGAGGCTCAAATGTAATGTGGGAATTTTTATTTGAGGCTCAAATGTAATGTGGGAATGTTTATTTGAGGTTCAAAGGTATCTTGAAAACTTTTTTTTGAGGCTCAAAGTTAATGCGGAAATTTTTATTTGAGGCTCAAAGGTAATTTAAGAATTTTTATTTGAGGCTCAAAGGTAATGTGGGAATTTTTATTTGAGGCTCAAATGTAATGTGGAAATGTTTAATTGAGGTTCAAAGGTAATGTGGGAATTTGTATTTGAGGCTCAAAGGTACCTTGGAAATGTTTATTTGAGGTTCAAAGGTATCGTGGAAATTTTTATTTGAGGCTCCAAGGTAATGCGGAAATTTTTATTTGAGGCTCAAAGGTAATTTGGGAATTTTTATTTAAAGCTCAAAGGTATTGTGGGAATTTCTATTTGAGGCTCAAAGGTAATGTGGGAATTTCTATTTGAGGCCCAAAGGTAATGTAGGAATCTTTATTTGAGGCTTAAAGGTAATTTGAGAATTTATATTTGAGGCTCAAAAGTAATGTGGGAATTTTTATTTGAGGCCCAAAGGTAATGTGGGAATTTTTATTTGAGGCTCAAAGTTAATGCGGAAATTTTTATTTGAGGCTCAAAGGTAATGTAGGAATCTTTATTTGAGGCTCAAAGGTAATTTGAGAATTTATATTTGAGGCTCAAAAGTAATGTGGGAATTTTTATTTGAGGCTTAAAGGTAATGTGGGAATTTTTACTTGAGCCTCAAATGTAATGTCGGAATGTTTATTTGAGGTTCGAAGGTATCGAGGAAATTTTTATTTGAGGCTCAAAGTTAATGCGGAAATTTTTATTTGAGGCTCAAAGGTAATTTAAAAAATTTTATTTGAGGCTCAAAGGTAATGTGGGAATTTTTATTTGAGGCTCAAATGTAATGTGGGAATGTTTATTTGAGGTTCAAAGGTAATGTGGGAATTTTTATTTGAGGCTCAAATGTAATGTGGGAATGTTTATTTGAGGTTCAAAGGTAATGTGGGAATTTTTATTTGAGGCTCAAAGTTAATGCGGAAATTTTTATGTGAGGCTCACAGGTAATTTGAGAATTTTTATTTGAGGCTCAAAGGTATTGTGGGAATGTTTATTTGAGGTTCAAAGGTATCGTGGAAATTTTTATTTGAGGCTCAAAGTTAATGCGGAAATTTTTATTTGAGGCTCAAAGGTAATTTGAGAATTTTTATTTGAGGTTCAAATGTAATTGTGGGAATGTTTATTTGAGGTTCAAAGGTATCGTGAAAATATTTATTTGAGGCTCAAAGTTAATGCGGAAATTTTTATTTGAGGCTCAAAGGTAATTTGAGAATTTTTATTTGAGGCTCAAAGGTAATGTGGGAATTTTTATTTGAGGCTCAAATGTAATGTGGGAATGTTTATTTGAGGCTCAAATGTAATGTGGAAATGTTTAATTGAGGTTCAAAGGTAATGTGGGAATTTGTATTTGAGGCTCAAAGGTACCTTGGAAATGTTTATTTGAGGTTCAAAGGTATCGTGGAAATTTTTATTTGAGGCTCCAAGGTAATGCGGAAATTTTTATTTGAGGCTCAAAGGTAATTTGGGAATTTTTATTTAAAGCTCAAAGGTATTGTGGGAATTTCTATTTGAGGCTCAAAGGTAATGTGGGAATTTCTATTTGAGGCCCAAAGGTAATGTAGGAATCTTTATTTGAGGCTCAAAGGTAATTTGAGAATTTATATTTGAGGCTCAAAAGTAATGTGGGAATTTTTATTTGAGGCCCAAAGGTAATGTGGGAATTTTTATTTGAGGCTCAAAGTTAATGCGGAAATTTTTATTTGAGGCTCAAAGGTAATGTAGGAATCTTTATTTGAGGCTCAAAGGTAATTTGAGAATTTATATTTGAGGCTCAAAAGTAATGTGGGAATTTTTATTTGAGGCTTAAAGGTAATGTGGGAATTTTTACTTGAGCCTCAAATGTAATGTCGGAATGTTTATTTGAGGTTCGAAGGTATCGAGGAAATTTTTATTTGAGGCTCAAAGTTAATGCGGAAATTTTTATTTGAGGCTCAAAGGTAATTTAAAAAATTTTATTTGAGGCTCAAAGGTAATGTGGGAATTTTTATTTGAGGCTCAAATGTAATGTGGGAATGTTTATTTGAGGTTCAAAGGTAATGTGGGAATTTTTATTTGAGGCTCAAATGTAATGTGGGAATGTTTATTTGAGGTTCAAAGGTAATGTGGGAATTTTTATTTGAGGCTCAAAGTTAATGCGGAAATTTTTATGTGAGGCTCACAGGTAATTTGAGAATTTTTATTTGAGGCTCAAAGGTAATGTGGGAATGTTTATTTGAGGTTCAAAGGTATCGTGGAAATTTTTATTTGAGGCTCAAAGTTAATGCGGAAATTTTTATTTGAGGCTCAAAGGTAATTTGAGAATTTTTATTTGAGGTTCAAATGTAATTGTGGGAATGTTTATTTGAGGTTCAAAGGTATCGTGAAAATATTTATTTGAGGCTCAAAGTTAATGCGGAAATTTTTATTTGAGGCTCAAAGGTAATTTGAGAATTTTTATTTGAGGCTCAAAGGTAATGTGGGAATTTTTATTTGAGGCTCAAATGTAATGTGGGAATGTTTATTTGAGGTTCAAAGGTAATGTGGGAATTTTTATTTGAGGCTCAAAGGTAATGCGGAAATTTTAATTTGAGGCTCAAAGGTACCTTGGGAATGTTTATTTGAGGTTCAAAGGTATCGTGGAAATTTTTATTTGAGGCTCAAAGGTAATGTGGGAATTTTTATTTGAGGCTCAAATGTAATGTGGGAATGTTTATTTGAGGTTCAAAGGTAATGTGGGAATTTTAATTTGAGGTTTAAAGTTAATGTGGAAATTTTTATTTGAGGCTCACAGGTAATTTGAGAATTTTTATTTGAGGCTCAAAGGTAATGTGGGAATGTTTATTTGAGGTTCAAAGGTATCGTGGAAATTTTTATTTGAGGCTCAAAGTTAATGCGGATATTTTTATTTGAGGCTCAAAGGTAATTTGAGAATTTTTATTTGAGGCTCAAAGGTAATGTCGGAATGTTTATTTGAGGTTCAAAGGTATCGTAGAAATTTTTATTTGAGGCTCAAAGTTAATGCGGAAATTTTTATTTGAGGCTCAAAGGTAATTTGAGAATTTTTATTTGAGGTTCAAATGTAATTGTGGGAATGTTTATTTGAGGTTCAAAGGTATCGTGAAAATTTTTATTTGAGGCTCAAAGTTAATGCGGAAATTTTTATTTGAGGCTCAAAGGTAATTTGAGAATTTTTATTTGAGGCTCAAAGGTAATGTGGGAATTTTTATTTGAGGCTCAAATGTAATGTGGGAATGTTAATTTGAGGTTCAAAGGTAATGTGGGAATTTTTATTTGAGGCTCAAATGTAATGTGGGAATGTTTATTTGAGGTTCAAAGGTAATGTGGGAATTTTTATTTGAGGCTCAAAGTTAATGCGGAAATTTTTATGTGAGGCTCACAGGTAATTTGAGAATTTTTATTTGAGGCTCAAAGGTAATGTGGGAATGTTTATTTGAGGTTCAAAGGTATCGTGGAAATTTTTATTTGAGGCTCAAAGTTAATGCGGAAATTTTTATTTGAGGCTCAAAGGTAATTCGAGAATTTTTATTTGAGGTTCAAATGTAATTGTGGGAATGTTTATTTGAGGTTCAAAGGTATCGTGAAAATTTTTATTTGAGGCTCAAAGTTAATGCGGAAATTTTTATTTGAGGCTCAAAGGTAATTTGAGAATTTTTATTTGAGGCTCAAAGGTAATGTGGGAATTTTTATTTGAGGCTCAAATGTAATGTGGGAATGTTTATTTGAGGTTCAAAGGTAATGTGGGAATTTTTATTTGAGGCTCAAAGGTAATGCGGAAATTTTAATTTGAGGCTCAAAGGTACCTTGGGAATGTTTATTTGAGGTTCAAAGGTAATGTGGGAATTTTTATTTGAGGCTCAAAGGTAATGCGGAAATTTTAATTTGAGGCTCAAAGGTACCTTGGGAATGTTTATTTGAGGTTCAAAGGTATCGTGGAAATTTTTATTTGAGGCTCAAAGGTAATGTGGGAATTTTTATTTAAAGCTCAAATGTAATGTGGGAATGTTTATTTGAGGTTCAAAGGTAATGTGGGAATTTTTATTTGAGGCTCAAAGTTAATGTGGAAATTTGTATTTGAGGCTCACAGGTAATTTGAGAATTTTTATTTGAGGCTCAAAGGTAATGTGGGAATGTTTATTTGAGGTTCAAAGGTATCGTGGAAATTTTTATTTGAGGCTCAAAGTTAATGCGGATATTTTTATTTGAGGCTCAAAGGTAATTTGAGAATTTTTATTTGAGGCTCAAAGGTAATGTCGGAATGTTTATTTGAGGTTCAAAGGTATCGTAGAAATTTTTATTTGAGGCTCAAAGTTAATGCGGAAATTTTTATTTGAGGCTCAAAGGTAATTTGAGAATTTTTATTTGAGGTTCAAATGTAATTGTGGGAATGTTTATTTGAGGTTCAAAGGTATCGTGAAAATTTTTATTTGACGCTCAAAGTTAATGCGGAAATTTTTATTTGAGGCTCAAAGGTAATTTGAGAATTTTTATTTGAGGCTCAAAGGTAATGTGGGAATTTTTATTTGAGGCTCAAATGTAATGTGGGAATGTTAATTTGAGGTTCAAAGGTAATGTGGGAATTTTTATTTGAGGCTCAAATGTAATGTGGGAATGTTTATTTGAGGTTCAAAGGTAATGTGGGAATTTTTATTTGAGGCTCAAAGTTAATGCGGAAATTTTTATGTGAGGCTTACAGGTAATTTGAGAATTTTTATTTGAGGCTCAAAGGTAATGTGGGAATGTTTATTTGAGGTTCAAAGGTATCGTGGAAATTTTTATTTGAGGCTCAAAGTTAATGCGGAAATTTTTATTTGAGGCTCAAAGGTAATTCGAGAATTTTTATTTGAGGTTCAAATGTAATTGTGGGAATGTTTATTTGAGGTTCAAAGGTATCGTGAAAATTTTTATTTGAGGCTCAAAGTTAATGCGGAAATTTTTATTTGAGGCTCAAAGGTAATTTGAGAATTTTTATTTGAGGCTCAAAGGTAATGTGGGAATTTTTATTTGAGGCTCAAATGTAATGTGGGAATGTTTATTTGAGGTTCAAAGGTAATGTGGGAATTTTTATTTGAGGCTCAAAGGTAATGCGGAAATTTTAATTTGAGGCTCAAAGGTACCTTGGGAATGTTTATTTGAGGTTCAAAGGTATCGTGGAAATTTTTATTTGAGGCTCAAAGGTAATGTGGGAATTTTTATTTAAAGCTCAAATGTAATGTGGGAATGTTTATTTGAGGTTCAAAGGTAATGTGGGAATTTTTATTTGAGGCTCAAAGTTAATGTGGAAATTTGTATTTGAGGCTCACAGGTAATTTGAGAATTTTTATTTGAGGCTCGAAGGTAATGTGGGAATGTTTATTTGAGGTTCAAAGGTATCGTGGAAATTTTTATTTGAGGCTCAAAGTTAATGCGGAAATTTTTATTTGAGGCTCAAAGGTAATTTGAGAATTTTTATTTGAGACTCAAAGGTAATTTGAGAATTTTTATTTGAGGCTCAAAGGTAATGTCGGAATGTTTATTTGAGGTTCAAAGGTATCGTAAAAATTTTTATTAGAGGCTCAAAGGTAATTTGAGATATTTTTTTTGAGGTTCAAATGTAATTGTGGGAATGTTTATTTGAGGTTCAAAGGTATCGTGAAAATTTTTATTTGAGGCTCAAAGTTAATGCGGAAATTTTTATTTGAGGCTCAAAGGTAATTTGAGAATTTTTATTTGAGGCTCAAAGGTAATGTGGGAATTTTTATTTGAGGCTCAAATGTAATGTGGGAATGTTTATTTGAGGTTCAAAGGTAATGTGGGAATTTTTATTTGAGGCTCAAAGTTAATGTGGAAATTTGTATTTGAGGCTCACAGGTAATTTGAGAATTTTTATTTGAGGCTCAAAGGTAATGTGGGAATGTTTATTTGAGGTTCAAAGGTATCGTGGAAATTTTTATTTGAGGCTCAAAGTTAATGCGGAAATTTTTATTTGAGGCTCAAAGGTAATTTGAGAATTTTTATTTGAGACTCAAAGGTAATTTGAGAATTTTTATTTGAGGCTCAAAGGTAATGTCGGAATGTTTATTTGAGGTTCAAAGGTATCGTAAAAATTTTTATTAGAGGCTCAAAGGTAATTTGAGATATTTTTTTTGAGGTTCAAATGTAATTGTGGGAATGTTTATTTGAGGTTCAAAGGTATCGTGAAAATTTTTATTTGAGGCTCAAAGTTAATGCGGAAATTTTTATTTGAGGCTCAAAGGTAATTTGAGAATTTTTATTTGAGGCTCAAAGGTAATGTGGGAATTTTTATTTGAGGCTCAAATGTAATGTGGGAATGTTTATTTGAGGTTCAAAGGTATCGTGAAAATTTGTATTTGAGGCTCAAATATAATGCGGAAATTTTTATTTGAGGCTCAAAGGTAATTTGAGAATTTTTATTTGAGGCTCAAAGGTAATGTGGGAATTTTTATTTCAGGCTCAAATGTAATGTGGGAATTTTTATTTGAGGCTCAAATGTAATGTGGGAATGTTTATTTGAGGTTCAAAGGTATCTTGAAAATTTTTTTTGAGGCTCAAAGTTAATGCGGAAATTTTTATTTGAGGCTCAAAGGTAATTTAAGAATTTTTATTTGAGGCTCAAAGGTAATGTGGGAATTTTTATTTGAGGCTCAAATGTAATGTGGAAATGTTTATTTGAGGTTCAAAGGTAATGTGGGAATTTGTATTTGAGGCTCAAAGGTACCTTGGAAATGTTTATTTGAGGTTCAAAGGTATCGTGGAAATTTTTATTTGAGGCTCCAAGGTAATGCGGAAATTTTTATTTGAGGCTCAAAGGTAATTTAGGAATTTTTATTTAAAGCTCAAAGGTATTGTGGGAATTTCTATTTGAGGCTCAAAGGTAATGTGGGAATTTCTATTTGAGGCCCAAAGGTAATGTGGGAATTTTTATTTGAGGCTCAAAGTTAATGCGGAAATTTTTATTTGAGGTTCAAAGGTAATTTGAGAATTTTTATTTGAGGCTCAAAGGTAATGTAGGAATCTTTATTTGAGGCTCAAAGGTAATTTGAGAATTTATATTTGAGGCTCAAAAGTAATGTGGGAATTTTTATTTGAGGCTCAAAGGTAATGTGGGAATTTTTACTTGAGCCTCAAATGTAATGTGGGAATGTTTATTTGAGGTTCGAAGGTATCGAGGAAATTTTTATTTGAGGCTCAAAGTTAATGCGGAAATTTTTATTTGAGGCTCAAAGGTAATTTAAAAAGTTTTATTTGAGGCTCAAAGGTAATGTGGGAATTTTTATTTGAGGCTCAAATGTAATGTGGGAATGTTTATTTGAGGTTCAAAGGTAATGTGGGAATTTTTATTTGAGGCTCAAATGTAATGTGGGAATGTTTATTTGAGGTTCAAAGGTAATGTGGGAATTTTTATTTGAGGCTCAAAGTTAATGCGGAAATTTTTATGTGAGGCTCACAGGTAATTTGAGAATTTTTATTTGAGGCTCAAAGGTAATGTGGGAATGTTTATTTGAGGTTCAAAGGTATCGTGGAAATTTTTATTTGAGGCTCAAAGTTAATGCGGAAATTTTTATTTGAGGCTCAAAGGTAATTTGAGAATTTTTATTTGAGGCTCAAAGGTAATGTGGGAATTTTTATTTGAGGCTCAAAGGTAATGTGGGAATTTTTATTTGAGGCTCAAATGTAATGTGGGAATTTTTATTTGAGGTTCAAAGGTAATGTGGGAATTTTTATTTGAGGCTCAAAGGTAATGCGGAAATTTTAATTTAAGGCTCAAAGGTACCTTGGGAATGTTTATTTGAGGTTCAAAGGTATCGTGGAAATTTTTATTTGAGGCTCAAAGGTAATGTGGGAATTTTTATTTGAGGCTCAAATGTAATGTGGGAATGTTTATTTGAGGTTCAAAGGTAATGTGGGAATTTTTATTTGAGGCTCAAAGTTAATGTGGAAATTTTTATTTGAGGCTCACAGGTAATTTGAGAATTTTTATTTGAGGCTCAAAGGTAATGTGGGAATGTTTATTTGAGGTTCAACGGTATCGTGGAAATTTTTATTTGAGGCTCAAAGTTAATGCGGAAATTTTTATTTGAGGCTCAAAGGTAATTTGAGAATTTTTATTTGAGGCTCAAAGGTAATGTCGGAATGTTTATTTGAGGTTCAAAGGTATCGTAGAAATTTTTATTTGAGGCTCAAAGTTAATGCGGAAATTTTTATTTGAGGCTCAAAGGTAATTTGAGAATTTTTATTTGAGGTTCAAATGTAATTGTGGGAATGTTTATTTGAGGTTCAAAGGTATCGTGAAAATTTTTATTTGAGGCTCAAAGTTAATGCGGAAATTTTTATTTGAGGCTCAAAGGTAATTTGAGAATTTTTATTTGAGGCTCAAAGGTAATGTGGGAATTTTTATTTGAGGCTCAAATGTAATGTGGGAATGTTTATTTGAGGTTCAAAGGTATCTTGAAAATTTTTTTTGAGGCTCAAAGTTAATGCGGAAATTTTTATTTGAGGCTCAAAGGTAATTTAAGAATTTTTATTTGAGGCTCAAAGGTAATGTGGGAATTTTTATTTGAGGCTCAAATGTAATGTGGAAATGTTTATTTGAGGTTCAAAGGTAATTTGGGAATTTGTATTTGAGGCTCAAAGGTACCTTGGAAATGTTTATTTGAGGTTCAAAGGTATCGTGGAAATTTTTATTTGAGGCTCCAAGGTAATGCGGAAATTTTTATTTGAGGCTCAAAGGTAATTTAGGAATTTTTATTTAAAGCTCAAAGGTATTGTGGGAATTTCTATTTGAGGCTCAAAGGTAATGTGGGAATTTCTATTTGAGGCCCAAAGGTAATGTGGGAATTTTTATTTGAGGCTCAAAGTTAATGCGGAAATTTTTATTTGAGGTTCAAAGGTAATTTGAGAATTTTTATTTGAGGCTCAAAGGTAATGTAGGAATCTTTATTTGAGGCTCAAAGGTAATTTGAGAATTTATATTTGAGGCTCAAAAGTAATGTAAGAATTTTTATTTGAGGCTCAAAGGTAATGTGGGAATTTTTACTTGAGCCTCAAATGTAATGTGGGAATGTTTATTTGAGGTTCGAAGGTATCGAGGAAATTTTTATTTGAGGCTCAAAGTTAATGCGGAAATTTTTATTTGAGGCTCAAAGGTATCGTAAAAATTTTTATTAGAGGCTCAAAGGTAATTTGAGATATTTTTTTTGAGGTTCAAATGTAATTGTGGGAATGTTTATTTGAGGTTCAAAGGTATCGTGAAAATTTTTATTTGAGGCTCAAAGTTAATGCGGAAATTTTTATTTGAGGCTCAAAGGTAATTTGAGAATTTTTATTTGAGGCTCAAAGGTAATGTGGGAATTTTTATTTGAGGCTCAAATGTAATGTGGGAATGTTTATTTGAGGTTCAAAGGTATCGTGAAAATTTGTATTTGAGGCTCAAATATAATGCGGAAATTTTTATTTGAGGCTCAAAGGTAATTTGAGAATTTTTATTTGAGGCTCAAAGGTAATGTGGGAATTTTTATTTCAGGCTCAAATGTAATGTGGGAATTTTTATTTGAGGCTCAAATGTAATGTGGGAATGTTTATTTGAGGTTCAAAGGTATCTTGAAAATTTTTTTTGAGGCTCAAAGTTAATGCGGAAATTTTTATTTGAGGCTCAAAGGTAATTTAAGAATTTTTATTTGAGGCTCAAAGGTAATGTGGGAATTTTTATTTGAGGCTCAAATGTAATGTGGAAATGTTTATTTGAGGTTCAAAGGTAATTTGGGAATTTGTATTTGAGGCTCAAAGGTACCTTGGAAATGTTTATTTGAGGTTCAAAGGTATCGTGGAAATTTTTATTTGAGGCTCCAAGGTAATGCGGAAATTTTTATTTGAGGCTCAAAGGTAATTTAGGAATTTTTATTTAAAGCTCAAAGGTATTGTGGGAATTTCTATTTGAGGCTCAAAGGTAATGTGGGAATTTCTATTTGAGGCCCAAAGGTAATGTGGGAATTTTTATTTGAGGCTCAAAGTTAATGCGGAAATTTTTATTTGAGGTTCAAAGGTAATTTGAGAATTTTTATTTGAGGCTCAAAGGTAATGTAGGAATCTTTATTTGAGGCTCAAAGGTAATTTGAGAATTTATATTTGAGGCTCAAAAGTAATGTGGGAATTTTTATTTGAGGCTCAAAGGTAATGTGGGAATTTTTACTTGAGCCTCAAATGTAATGTGGGAATGTTTATTTGAGGTTCGAAGGTATCGAGGAAATTTTTATTTGAGGCTCAAAGTTAATGCGGAAATTTTTATTTGAGGCTCAAAGGTAATTTAAAAAGTTTTATTTGAGGCTCAAAGGTAATGTGGGAATTTTTATTTGAGGCTCAAATGTAATGTGGGAATGTTTATTTGAGGTTCAAAGGTAATGTGGGAATTTTTATTTGAGGCTCAAATGTAATGTGGGAATGTTTATTTGAGGTTCAAAGGTAATGTGGGAATTTTTATTTGAGGCTCAAAGTTAATGCGGAAATTTTTATGTGAGGCTCACAGGTAATTTGAGAATTTTTATTTGAGGCTCAAAGGTAATGTGGGAATGTTTATTTGAGGTTCAAAGGTATCGTGGAAATTTTTATTTGAGGCTCAAAGTTAATGCGGAAATTTTTATTTGAGGCTCAAAGGTAATTTGAGAATTTTTATTTGAGGCTCAAAGGTAATGTGGGAATTTTTATTTGAGGCTCAAAGGTAATGTGGGAATTTTTATTTGAGGCTCAAATGTAATGTGGGAATGTTTATTTGAGGTTCAAAGGTAATGTGGGAATTTTTATTTGAGGCTCAAAGGTAATGCGGAAATTTTAATTTAAGGCTCAAAGGTACCTTGGGAATGTTTATTTGAGGTTCAAAGGTATCGTGGAAATTTTTATTTGAGGCTCAAAGGTAATGTGGGAATTTTTATTTGAGGCTCAAATGTAATGTGGGAATGTTTATTTGAGGTTCAAAGGTAATGTGGGAATTTTTATTTGAGGCTCAAAGTTAATGTGGAAATTTTTATTTGAGGCTCACAGGTAATTTGAGAATTTTTATTTGAGGCTCAAAGGTAATGTGGGAATGTTTATTTGAGGTTCAAAGGTATCGTGGAAATTTTTATTTGAGGCTCAAAGTTAATGCGGAAATTTTTATTTGAGGCTCAAAGGTAATTTGAGAATTTTTATTTGAGGCTCAAAGGTAATGTCGGAATGTTTATTTGAGGTTCAAAGGTATCGTAGAAATTTTTATTTGAGGCTCAAAGTTAATGCGGAAATTTTTATTTGAGGCTCAAAGGTAATTTGAGAATTTTTATTTGAGGTTCAAATGTAATTGTGGGAATGTTTATTTGAGGTTCAAATGTAATTGTGGGAATGTTTATTTGAGGTTCAAAGGTATCGTGAAAATTTTTATTTGAGGCTCAAAGTTAATGCGGAAATTTTTATTTGAGGCTCAAAGGTAATTTGAGAATTTTTATTTGAGGCTCAAAGGTAATGTGGGAATTTTTATTTGAGGCTCAAATGTAATGTGGGAATGTTTATTTGAGGTTCAAAGGTATCGTGAAAATTTGTATTTGAGGCTCAAATATAATGCGGAAATTTTTATTTGAGGCTCAAAGGTAATTTGAGAATTTTTATTTGAGGTTCAAAGGTAATTTGGGAATTTTTATTTGAGGCTCAAATGTAATGTGGGAATTTTTATTTGAGGCTCAAATGTAATGTGGGAATGTTTATTTGAGGTTCAAAGGTATCTTGAAAATTTTTTTTTGAGGCTCAAAGTTAATGCGGAAATTTTTATTTGAGGCTCAAAGGTAATTTAAGAATTTTTATTTGAGGCTCAAAGGTAATGTGGGAATTTTTATTTGAGGCTCAAATGTAATGTGGGAATGTTTATTTGAGGTTCAAAGGTAATGTGGGAATTTGTATTTGAGGCTCAAAGGTACCTTGGAAATGTTTATTTGAGGTTCAAAGGTATCGTGGAAATTTTTATTTGAGGCTCCAAGGAAATGCGGAAATTTTTATTTGAGGCTCAAAGGTAATTTGGGAATTTTTATTTAAAGCTCAAAGGTATTGTGGGAATTTCTATTTGAGGCTCAAAGGTAATGTGGGAATTTCTATTTGAGGCTCAAAGGTAATGTGGGAATTTTTATTTGAGGCTCAAAGTTAATGCGGAAATTTTTATTTGAGGCTCAAAGGTAATTTGAGAATTTTTATTTGAGGCTCAAAGGTAATGTAGGAATCTTTATTTGAGGCTCAAAGGTAATTTGAGAATTTATATTTGAGGCTCAAAGGTAATGTGGGAATTTTAATTTGAGGCTCAAAGGTAATGTGGGAATTTTTACTTGAGCCTCAAATGTAATGTGGGAATGTTTATTTGAGGTTCGAAGGTATCGAGGAAATTTTTATTTGAGGCTCAAAGTTAATGCGGAAATTTTTATTTGAGGCTCAAAGGTAATTTGAGAAGTTTTATTTGAGGCTCAAAGGTAATGTGGGAATTTTTATTTGAGGCTCAAATGTAATGTGGGAATGTTTATTTGAGGTTCAAAGGTAATGTGGGAATTTTTATTTGAGGCTCAAATGTAATGTGGGAATGTTTATTTGAGGTTCAAAGGTAATGTGGGAATTTTTATTTGAGGCTCAAAGTTAATGCAGAAATTTTTATTTGAGGCTCACAGGTAATTTGAGAATTTTTATTTGAGGCTCAAAGGTAATGTGGGAATGTTTATTTGAGGTTCAAAGGTATCGTGGAAATTTTTATTTGAGGCCATACCTCGGCGAACTCATGAGTTCTGAGGTCCGAACTCGAACTCAGCTCACATGCGAGTTCCATAAAATCTGGGTTTGAGTGCGAGTTCCGGGTTGTTTTAAATACAGCCGCGACTTGAGGCTGAGAGCCAATCACTTATGGCAGAACTCAAATGAATGAGGGCGAGTTCGAAATGTGGACTGTGGACCTCACCAACACCAACCTCCTATCCTAATTCCATCTATCGGAAAATATTTGTATATTCGAATAACGATAGTTGTGCATGCTTGCCTATTCTTATCAAATTCGGTATTTCGGTCGCGTGTGCAAAGTAGTGGTTTAGGGGTTTAAAATAAAATGAATAAAAACCGAAAGCATATTTTAAAAAATCGGGAAACTGAACCCGAAATGCAGGTCCGAAAAAAGAGCAAAGTGACAGACAGATCATCTTTAACTAAACAGACAACTCTACAGATCGCTGCAAATTCATCAAAAAAGGCAACATTATTACAAAATAAGCTCAACTTTTTAGCGGTTTCAAGTAGCAACCAAGATCAGTCACCTTCATCATCTTTAGTTTGCAATGACAAATATGATACGGACCAAGAATCAGAAGCTCGTCCTTCTATAAATGACATTGGTGATTCAGAAATAATAGACCCAAATTCAGAAGATGAATTTGTCCGAGCGGATGCTATTGAGCCCAATGAAGAAATACAATTAAAAGAAAGTGAACACATTTTCAAGAGACCAGTATTCAATGTTCCAGCAGATATTTTGGAGCATTTCGATTATGTTGGCCATGTAATTGGTAGCAACACCCAAAAGGATATAGTCCTCATGAACTGTAAAATATGTGAAGCAAAAAATCAGAAATATGTTGTACGAGGACCGGCATTTTTTAACTGCAGGAGACACATTCAGGTGATAGACGCCTCTAGATTTGTTCTTGTAAAACGTTATTTTTATTTTTAATTACTCAATTTTAATTGTTGTAGGCTGCTCATCCTGACTTTGCGAAAGGCGGCAAGGTTGATTCGAGCAAATTCTTAAATGCCGGATGTTCTAACAGCAAAAGCCTCTTCACTACGAAAAAATTGACCAAAGCTACAAACAAGAATGCATTTAGTAAATGTCATCCGGTGCAAAAGCAATTTGTACAAGATCTACTTGACTGCATTGCAATTGACATGCTTCCCTTGGACTTCATTGAACGACCAACGTTCATCAAGCTGGTCAGAAACCTAAACAGAAGTATTCGTTTGGTATCGGCTAGAACTTTAGGTCGTAGATTTGTAGATGCTTATAGCGAGGTAATATTTAATATATTTACAGGCTTATTTGCCCTTTTACAGATGTGGTGCGAATATGTATTTAATTAAACATTCATTTCTCTTTATAAAATTCCGTCTTAATCCTCGTAATCTTTTTCAAAGGCTTTTGCTTAAATCTATAAATATAAGTATTTGCTATGTATGAAAATGAAATAGAATGTATGAAATTTGACCTTAGAATTATGTGGGTGTTGTCTTGTTCCCTTCGGAGAGATATAATTCATTTTTAATTAAATGTTCTTATTCGGTTTTTTCTTTCAGTTTAAACAACGTATGAAAGGAACGGTTAAAAATGTGGACGACAACACTTTTCACATTATTCTGGATATGTGGACTGATCGACAGAAAAGTTCAATGATTGGATTTCGAAGTCAGTTTATCACACCCACCTGGAAACTTCATAATTCTACTTTAGCGTTTCGCCATTTTAAGGAACAACATTCAGGAAGAGATATACGTCGTATGGTGGACAGCGTTTTAAAAGATACTTTTACTTTAGACAGAAGTAAGGTAAATTGTTTTTCTCAATACTGTTGCAAAATTTGAATCTTTATTTAATATTTTTTTGCATAACAAATTACTCTGACATTATAATGAAGGGTGAACGAACAGGTATTTGATCTTACATTTCGAATCCCAAAAAATTGAATTGTTTCCAAATTATAGCAGAATACAGCGAATTTCATATATAGTGGTTCCCAAGTGATGGCAAAATACCTGCCAGTATATGGCGATGCCGCTTTATCCTACTACAAAGCAAAGTAAATGTAATCCTATGGAAATTTTAGACATGCCCATATACAATGCTGCCTAAGAGGAAACCACTATATAGGAAATTTACAGTGACACGCTTAAAATATGCATACATAATATATATTGTCACGATATACATATGTATAACATATGTTAAGATAAAAACCTGAAAATATTTTTTGTTTCGAAAATTTTAATAATAGATTGGGTTTGTCGTCGGCGATAACGCCAGCAATGTTAAAGCTGCTTTTGATTGTACTAACTGCGAGCGTTATATTGCAAGCTATGCAAGTGAAATTATTGAAGAAATAAGCGATGAAGATGAAAACGAGTGGGAGGATTTTGACGATTACTTCGACAGCTCGGAAGACTCTGAAAATGAAATTTCATCTGAAGATGACGAGACTATCAATTTGAGAATTATACAAGACGAGTTGCAATCTTGGCTTTCCACTCCTTTGATTAAGCTTCCGTGTTACTTTCACCTGCAACTAATTCTAAAAGATGCGATGAATTCAATTCCAGCAATTAAGGATTTGATTAAAAATCTCAAAGCTGTTAAAAGGTTTTTCCGGTCATCACCCTATTGGTACGACAAATTTAAGATGAGAGCAGGAAAAGGTCTTAGGCACCAAGAGGATACACGATGGAACTCTGTGTGGAACGTTTTGGATAGAGTAACAGAAGTAAATAAAAATTTAATTGATATTACGTATATTATGTATTAAGTATGAATGTTAAGTATGCACATGTACATATTTGCTGAAATTATAATTTATAGCCAAAAGTTCAAGCAGCTTTGATCTCTACACTTAACGAAACAAGGCGAACAATTAGACCTTGTAATGTTAATTTCACAAGTCAGGATTTTGAGAAAATGGAAGAAATTGCAAAAATATTGGAACCAGTGATGGAATTAACAAATATTCTGCAGGCAAATAAAGTAACATCTTCAATGGTTATTCCAGGAATTTCCAGTACCTACAAAGGTATACTTTATTTTATTGGTTTCTTTAAAAAATATTTGTCATCCTGTGTAAAGTGAAAATTGTAATGTATTGAACACAACAGTTTCAGGAATTTCATCTATTAACGTGAAAGATGTTGATGCCAAACCTTGCAGGCAAAGCTTTTAAATTCGTTTAGAGAAAGATTTTGTTCAAATGTTCTTGGGAATGCAAACAGAGAACAAACGAAGCGACTAAATAGAATTTCAAGAGATGAGATATACAAGAACAAACACCTGATTCTGGCAACTATGCTCGATCCCCGCTTCAAGACTTTTCCGTTCGAATGTAAGAGTTTGAGTTGCAAATCCAAACTATCATATAGTTTTTGAATGCTTCAGGCAAAACTTATAATTATTTTTTTCCAAACAAAGCGGAAAGTTGCAAGATTAATGATGGTTTTTGCTCCAAATTAATCGCACTCAAAATTCTTGAAGACGAGGTAGCTTCTAAAGCAAAAGACATGGGTATAACACAGAAGCCAGTTCTACAACATTCCATTGTTGAACGCTCTGCGAAGAAGTCCATTTTTGATCACTTATTAGCAGCTAAAGCATCAGCAATTTCCACCTGTGCTCAAAGCACCAAAGGAGAAATTGATATGTACATAGAATTACCATACGAAGATGTACATAGAAACCCCTTGTTATTCTGGAAAAATAATGAACAGAAATTTCCGATTTTATCAAACTTGGCCAAAATTTTCCTAGGGTTTCCAGCGTCCTCAGGTAGCGTGGAAAGGCTATTTAGCATAGCTGGAGCTCTTCAAAGATCTCGACGAAGCAGCTTAAAATGGAATAAAATTGAAACTATTCTGTGCGTTCGTGACCTGAGGTTAGAGGAAATATTTGGGAACTAAATACTGTATCATATTTTCAGTTTTGATTTTGTTCTGATTAATTAAATTGTGTCGCCTTTCGTAGAAAGAATAGAAGTGTGAAGGAAATGAAAGTACATTGGCGAATGAGTGCTCTTTATGTAAAATTGTATTTTGTGGTAATTGGTTGTAAAAATATTTAAAATCAATATGACGAGTTTGAGCATTTTGTAAACAAAGAATTTTACAAGTAACGCACTATACTTTTATTGGCTACTTGGGTATACTGAATTGTCGAATTTAGTAGCTACATTTTGAAAATATGCAAAATTATTTAGCAGCTAAATTTTTACGAATCAACCACTCAATTGTTTTATTTCATTTTGGTGCTCTACTAATGTTCGTTTGATTTTTGTAGATACATAAATTATATTATTTTACTCCCGTTCTTATTACTGCGAAGAGTTGAAATACAAAATATGTGGGAAAAACATGTTTTTAATTGAATTGATGTATTTCATTCATTCATAAATTATTTAAACGGCAGCATTCTTTGCTTTACGAAACTGGATATTGAGGCATAGGTGAGTTCGAGGCTGAGTTCCAAAGGGTAATAAACGAGCCTCAGAGTTCGAGTTCGAGGTAAAGAATTTCATAGAGCCTAATTACTCTATGAGTTCGAGGCTTACACATCTTGCACGTGTTAAGCTGAGTGCGAGTCTGAGTTCTAAATTTTTGCCGGGGTATGTTTGAGGCTCAAAGTTAATGCGGAAATTTTTATTTGAGGCTCAAAGGTAATTTGAGAATTTTTATTTGAGGTTCAAATGTAATTGTGGGAATGTTTATTTGAGGTTCAAAGGTATCGTGAAAATTTTTATTTGAGGCTCAAAGGTAATGTGGGAATTTTTATTTGAGGCTCAAATGTAATGTGGGAATGTTTATTTGAGGTTCAAACGTATCGTGAAAATTTGTATTTGAGGCTCAAATGTAATGTGGGAATGTTTATTTGAGGTTCAAAGGTAATGTGGGAATTTTTATTTGAGGCTCAAAGGTAATGCGGAAATTTTAATTTGAGGCTCAAAGGTACCTTGGGAATGTTTATTTGAGGTTCAAAGGTATCGTGGAAATTTTTATTTGAGGCTCAAAGGTAATGCGGAAATTTTTATTTGAGGCTCAAAGGTAATTTGAGAATTTTTATTTGAGGCTCAAAGGTAATGTGTGAATTTTTATTTGAGGCTCAAATGTAATGTGGGAATGTTTATTTGAGGTTCAAAGGTAATGTGGGAATTTTTATTTGAGGCTCAAAGGTAATGCGGAAATTTTAATTTGAGGCTCAAAGGTACCTTGGGAATGTTTATTTGAGGTTCAAAGGTATCGTGAAAATTTTTATTTGAGGCTCAAAGGTAATGCGGAAATTTTTATTTGAGGCTCAAAGATAATTTGGGAATTTTTATTTGAGGCTCAAAGGTAATGTGGGAAGTTTTATTTGAGGCTCAAATGTAATGTGGGAATGTTTATTTCAGGTTCAAAGGTAATGTGGGAATTTTTATTTGAGGCTCAATGTTAATGTGGGAATTTGTATTTGAGGCTCAAAGAGACCTTGGAAATGTTTATTTGAGGTTCAAAGGTATCGTGGAAATTTTTATTTGAGGCTCCAAGGTAATGCGGAAATTTTTATTTGAGGCTCAAAGGTAATTTGGGAATTTTTATTTAAAGCTCAAAGGTATATTGAGGCAATTCCTATTTGAGGCTCAAAGGTAATGTGGGAATGTTTATTTGAGGTTCAGAGGTAATGTGGGAATTTTTATTTGAGGCTCAAAGTTAATGCGGAAATTTTTATTTAAAGCTCAAAGGTATTGTGGGAATTTCTATTTGAGGCTCAAAGGTAATGTGGGAATTTCTATTTGAGGCTCAAAGGTAATGTGGGAATTTTTATTTGAGGCTCAAAGGTACCTCAGGAATTTTTATTTGAGGCTCAAAGGTACCGTGGGAATCTTTATTTGAGGCTCAAAGGTTCCGTGGGAATTTTTATTTGAGGCTTTAAGGTACCTCGGGAATTTTTATTTGAGGCTTAAAGGTACCGTGGGAATTTTAATTTGAGGCTCAAAGGTACCGCGGGAATTTTTATTTGAGGCTCAAAGGTACCGTGGGAATTTTTATTTGAGGCTCAAAGGTACCGGGGGAATTTTTATTTGAGGCTCAAAGGTACCGTGGGAATTTTTATTTGGGGCTCAAAGGTACCGTGGGAATATTTATTAGAGGCTCAAAAGTACCGTGGGAATTTTTATTTGAGGCTCAAAGGTAATGTGGGAAGCTAACTAATGTCTGTACATTCCATTGGCAGAACCAAAGCTATTTTTCGAGCAACTTAGAAGGAAAATGTTAAAGTAGCTATTAACACGGAAGACCAAGGAAAATGTCACTTACACATTTAACTGTGTCTATCCAAGCAATGTAATATGTTAAAAGTTATTATCACCATGAATAACTTCATCGGTGGGATTACCATCCGCATTTGCGGATGGCTTTACTGCTAGTTTTACATATCTTGTTACCTTATCTTCAGTCCAGCCAGAGAAACAAGAAATCAGCACTGGTGTTGCTCTACTTACCTCTGGCTGCTTGACTTTGACGCCAGCTAGTTTATTTACAAGTATAATGTAAACCAAAGTACAAGATGATATTGCTCAGGGTGTGTTACCAAAACCGTGATAATTATTTATCAATAATTAATAGTTACTTGCAATAATACAGGTAGAACTAATTTCACAACATGAAATAACTTGTAGCGTATCTAATTGCTTTAATGCCAGCAGTAAAGTATTGTGGTAGTATTGACAAGAAATGTCTATAATTCGAAAATATGAAAATTAGCTGTTATGCAATATGAACTTTTTTTATTAATTCTTGATCGGAACATAAATAAATGCAGTTAAATTAGTGGAACCAATAACAACAAAAGACATAGAACATCGTTGTTGTACTGCAGTTGATGAACTCCGATACGGATTCGAAAACAATTCGAATCATGTTTATGCTACAGTCGCTGGAAATTGTGCAATATACATATTTTATAGAGCACGTTGAATGGAAAAGCATAGCTTGACTTTGCGTGATGTAAAAGCCTATATAAATTCTTTAGTCGGAATAATTTGAATTATTAGAGGTTTTATTTCTATAACGCTCTGTGTCACTAGGCTGTGGAAACATCATTTTGGAAAGGTAAAGGTCAAATATGTCTCGTGGTTTGCAGTATATTCCCCTAACATAATTATGTAGTTACCTATATGTGTATAGATATAATTGTTCAGAAAATATTTCCCTCTTCCCCACTTGTCAATGCTTAAATGTAGACAAAAAGCTTCCTGGGCCCTATTTCATAAACATTACAATCCGACAATTACAGGTGAAAAGTGACAAATTGTCAATTGTCAACTGAAATATGATTTCATAAACCGTAGTGTGACAATGACCAGTGACAGGAAAAATCGACTGACAATGACAGGAAATTGTAAATGATTTACAATTATTGCGTTTCATATACCAGCGTAATTACAAGTGACTTACAATTGTCGCTCGAAAGTGACAGTACCTTAAACCACTGTCAAATTGTAATTAGAGTATATAAAATTGCTTGGATATAAATATAGAGATATATTGTAAATAAATAATATTGATTTAGACAGATTTTAAACAGTTAACTATGAATTTTTTACTCGATACAAGTAGTGAAAGTGACCAAAATGATCCTCGTGAAAGAGCAAGGAGAAAATTTAAACCCCGATTCAATTTTGAAAATCACAATTCATTCTACTTTATCGAATAAGTCAGAATATCCAAATGCACATTTAAATATATTGTGACTAAAATTGGTGGAGCAACAGATCTTGACTGTAATGACATGGTTTAGAAACGGGTCATAGTACCATGGGATTGGGCGTCAGCACGGTTTATCAAACTGACAATGAATACTTGAATTGGCTTATATACTGTATGACAATTCCCGGGTCTTGGATATTACTCCTCAATGACAACTTGTAAATATGCACCAGTAATTACGGTTGGTTTGAGAATTGTTTATGAAACGCCTGTACTTGTAAATTGTCAATAATACAATTGTACTTGTAAAATTGTCATTGTCGGGTTGTATTATTTATGAAATAGGGCCCTGGTGTGTTTCAGGGAAATTTCGTACGAAAACAGGCAATTTTAGATTGGTTTACTTTATTTTTCAGGGATTTTTCGTCTCGTAGGGAATTTTAATTTCCCAGAAGCGATTCTGAAAATCGTTGACTTTTTTCAACAAAGATGTTTGAAATCATTGCGGTTCTCCCTGCAGGGACATACGATTCAGTATGGAAAATCAGAATCTTTGTAAATCTCCCTGGGAGATTTACAAAAAAATTAACCCCTCGTCATAAGTAACTGACAAAGAGCATACGCATCTGTAGAATAACCTAGACAAATAAAATGCAAGTTTGTGCAAAACCTGTCAAGCTTTAGTAATGAGCCCTTCGTGATTATTGAGAAGATAGTACTTATAAATGACCAAATAACTTTCAAGGATACATCTGGACTGCTTGTAAGCACATACTTACATACTTCTCAAGTAACAAAATACTAAGATGACAAAAATTCCAGGTAAAGTTTTTGGTAACCCGAAATTGACCATTCAAACCCGAATTTTGAACAACCGACAAATGACAACAATTGACATGTGTATAACCATTAGAGCTTCCAATATGTTCAACATTTCTGTTCCGTAGGAAATTACGTTCCGTTCCGAGACCTACAGAAAATATTGTTCCCGGTTTCGTTCCGATTTTTGGGACATCTGAACATTTTAATTGAAATCGTTCGGAACAAAGAAGTAAAGTTTTGTTTACGTCACAGTTTGTGTTCCGTTCCGGATTATGCTAGTTTTTCTGTTCCGAATCCGATCCGTTCCGAAACATCCCGGAAGTTTTCACTGCATGTACATAAAATGCAATAATACTACCTGTAATATTTCTACAACTATAATGATGTGCAAGTTTGGTATTTGATTGTAAATAATTTCTATTCTGTATTTTAAAATACGGATTTTAGGATAATTAGGATTTTATTATAATTATGGAACGACAATCAATAATAATTATTGAAATAACGAGCTGCACTACTTAGAACTGCACATTTTCTTTGCAATAAATTGAATTTTTTCCATAGTAAAAGTCTTCGAGCCTTAAAGCCAAGGCTTAAAGCAAATTAAATTAGCCGTGATTCCGTTAATTTTTATGAAAATCGATACTCACATTATATATCTGCAGTTTCGCGGGTTTCGCGAAGATTTATGCAAATAAAATGAATGATATATGATTCTGTATCATGATGTATAATGTATGATTTTTATTATGGATATCTTAAAACCTTATATAATAGTGATACTGGCTGTGAGCTGAAACTAATAGGAACTGACACAGATAGTCTTATGGTGCATATTGAGAGTGGTAATCATACTTTAGATGTATACAGGGATATGCTTGAAAATCATGAGTTGTTTGACCTTTCTAATTTTAAACCATCCAATATAGTACCTAGAGTAGACCCCGAATGGGCACCATATTTTAAAGATGAAAATAAAAAAGTGAGAGGGGTAATGAAAGATGTATCTGCAGGCCATCCCATAAAGTCCATGAGATTTTTAAAAGCTAAAATGTATACATACATATCTCAGGATGGTATAGTTGACAAAAAAGCTAAAGGTATTCCAAAGTCTTTTGTAAAACGACATCAGAAATTCGAGGACTATGATAGAATTCTCAAAACACTAGGCTCAAGTACTGTGGTTAATTATAGAAAAATAGCAGCTGTAGGACATAGAATTTATAATACAGAGGAAACAAAGAGAGGGTTGACAGCTTTTGATAATAAAAGATTTCATATAGATTATAATTCTAGTTTAGCCTATGGGCATAAGAGAATTCTGGATGTTAATAATTTAGATGAATTTTTACGAATTGTTGATGATGATATGCGTAGACCGATGTAATAAATGTATGTATAAATAATTTGTTGTAAATGTTATTGTGTATGCCAATGTATATGTTAAATATCAATATGTATGTATCCGGTTATTTATATTGAACCAAAAAAAAAAAATAATTCCTAGAAAAAATTCAAAAAATACTTCTAAACAAATAACCCACATTACTTTATTTTTCACATTATTCTCAATTCATACTTCATCATGGATGCACCTGTATTTGACTACTCTCTTCATGCACCTTTTAATTTTATTATTTCTGGACCCACAATGTCAGGAAAATCAGTCCTAACTAAGAGCATAATAGCCCGTCGAAACGAAATCATATTTCCCAATGTAAAGTATGTGGTATACTGCTATGGGATAAATCAGCCCCATGTATTTGCATCCATGAAAAAAGAATTCCCTGAAATACAATTCCATGAAGGACTCCCCACAGAGTATGGAGACGATCTGCTTAATCCATACTTGTATATTTTAGACGATTTGATGGAGGAGGCTTCAAAGTCTAAAGAAGTTCTGCAGGCATTTGTTAGAGGGAGTCATCATAGAAATTGCTCCATCATATTCATAACTCAAAACTTTTTCCATGATGGACTGCGTCCACTAACTATTAATGCCAAGTACATTTGTCTGTTTAAAAACCCAAGGGAGACCCAAGTAGTTAACCGGATTGGATGCCAGATGAACTGTGGTAAGAAGTACCCACTCATTGAGGAGGCATATAAACAATGCATATCCATACCCCATGGATACCTTATGATTGATTGCAGCCAGACCCAGGATGATAAATATAGGCTTAGAAACAATGTATTCCCGGATAATGATTGTGTTATTTTTATTAATCCAAATAAATAAAATTAAATATTCATATTAAAATAATTCTTGTAATATCGACTGATAAATTCAAAGTCAATAAAACGCATACAAATCTTATTCCCATCCTGAATGAGTGTGAACTGTCGTTCATCGCATTCACCGCATACACGATCAATGGAGACAAATACAGTCCTATTCCGCTCCATCTGTTCTGCATCCAAAGTGTCTTTGCACAATGTACAATAAGAGTCAACAGGGTCAATAAAGACTGGGTACAGTCTTTTAATCACACCACCACCATGTTGATCCTTCTTCTTCTTTTTGGTAGCAAGTTTGTCCAACTTTACACGGCCCTTTGCTGATTTTAGCATACCAGCATCTTTGAGAGGTGTAGTCGCCTTTCTTTTATTCACTCTTGGATCAATCATTGGCTTGGTGGAATCATCAGTGGATATTTCAGGTGTTGATCCTGTTGACGAAGATGATGGGGAATATGATGGCTTTATGTTCATGGGTGTAACTTTAAGCCAGTCCCAAGTACCACACACATCAATGCCAGTTTCCTCATGAATCACATTAGCTACAACTGCTGTAATAGAAAAGTAGATAATGTCTTCTTAATCATATTATGTTTGTACGCAGGGGCGAAGGAAGGGGCAGATATGGGGTAAGGTTTGGGACTTCCTGCGTCCCCTCCCTTTTTGCGGCCAAACCGTTACAGCTACGTGCGCGCGCGCGCCGCGGTAATCGCCTGCGGGGAAGCAATAACTTATTCTTACCACTAATAGTTGAATCCATTTCCATAGACTGTTTATCCAGCGAAGCCTGAGCCATTTGTTCCAACGTCTTGGGTTATGAATGCACAATGTTTATGAAGGAATAAAGATAGCAGAGTATTAATTGAAATAGTCAGAAAGAACAGAAGAATTGGGAGTAAAATTCGAATGTCCATAAATATATTTATGAAAACAAGTTGATGAGAGAATATGAAAGAATGGTTCATGATTAATAGAGAAAAGCAGCATTTATACTTGTAAAAGTGAATGTAAGATTTATTTTTAATTTAAACACAAACGTTTTAAATCTATTTACATACACCATCGTCATCCCTTTCTAAAATTTTACCGTCTCTTTTAGCAATACGTTCTTCAGTCTGTGCCATACAGCTGGATAACGTTTCATAAAGTTCATCAACATCGGCATGTACGACATTGTAGTAATATACAAGGTTACTAATAACTTCAGCGGTTTGGTTTACTTTGAAGTTCATCCGCATCTTGTTTCCATTCAGGCAGAGTCTTGAAATATTCATGAATACACGCTTTGTTCCTTCTCCAGCCTTTGAGAACCAAACCTTTGGGCGGTGCGGGTCCATTGGATTTCCATGAATGCGAAATGTTGGTTTTTTGGGTCCTTTAAGCTTAACGACGCCACCAGCGACATCTCCGGAATCGATATCCATGTTATCCAAGGGTATCCCACACTCAGATCCTCCGATGGATGTAGTTTCAGCAGTGGAGTTACCTTCCACAGCGGTTATACAATGTTTGATTTCAGTGTCCATGGTCTTGTTGAATTTTCTGAAAAATTTTAACATAGAAAATAAAAATTGGAAAGTTTTCAAAACACAAGCGGGACCAGCCATGATAATCAAAACAAAACTTACCAAAATTTATCCAAGAGTTTGAAAAGTCTAGGACAAGCTGTTGAGGATGAATGTAAATTTTTTAGAAATGTTCTCACCTTATATAGTAGACCGGCGATGATGTGCTGTCAATAGTTCACTTTAGAAAGTTCCTGTGCATAAAACCCACCATCCATGTGTTCATTATCCTCTGGGTCAGCTAAATAAAACATTCTCGGATTAGAATTACCGATTCTATTGATAGTATATACTTCAGGGTGATAACGTTTGGCATAGCCTTTCTCAAAAGTATTTTTATCAATAGAAATTAATACTCGGTCTCCAATGTTAAATTTGGGATTATTATACACGTGAAGTTTCCTTTCTCCATATAAATTATACCATACTTCCATCTCATTCTTGGAATTTACCGAGCTCGGGGCAAACTTAGTACTTGAATGTATTGTATTATTGTAATTTTGAACCAACTTAGGTAAAACATGTATAAACTTGTAACTACCCTTATGTTGGACATATCTACTTATTTTTTCCATAATAGTTCTATTAAATCGTTCGACTATACATGCCTTAAGCTCTGATTGAACATGAAAAATTCCAATTCCTTTTTCCACACAAAACTCTTTGAATTCCTTTTTAAATTCAGTTCCTTTATCGCATTGAATTCGTTGAGGAATTCTACCAGAGGTCTTTAAAATATTTTGAAACACTTTCAGTACATCTGCACTTTTTTTTGACTTTAAAGGCTTTACAAATGCATATTTACTCAGGACATCAATAATACTAAGCATATATCTATAGTTATTATTGTGTTTTGCATATCGGGAGATTTCAATCAAGTCTATTACCCACTGCTCATCCATCCCATGTACATACACACTCCGTCTCTTAAACCTCTGTAACGCTGGTTTATTTTCAGCATATATAGGAATAGACTGAAGAACTTTTTCAATTGTGGATCTACATTCTCCACCCTTATAGTGTTTCATAAAAGTATTAAGTCCTGAAAAACTCCCTCTAAATTTGGGATTCAAATACAGACGTTTAATTTTAGCCTCAGCCATGACAGTGAGCAAGAAAGCGAATAAATAATAAATGCGAATGCACTAACTTATATTCATCATTGACAAAGTTGCATTCATGTGTCCAACATCTACTTTTCAAAATAAAGAAAATAATCGAACTGCCCGCCAACCAATCATTCACACCCATGCAACTAGAAGACCTCTCAAACGAAAAATTTACGATGATTACGATTTTGATGATCATGAAGATGATTGTGATTATGATTTTGAAGAAATACCCAATCGACAAATAGTTCCAAAGGTTTCAGATCATTGGCCAGACAGCATAAATATTTCAAATAAATTAAATCCTCCTACCAAAAGGAAATTTTATGAAGATTATACTTTTGATGAATCATCTATCCCCAAAAGGCGATTATTTACTAAATTTTCGGATCCACCATCATTGATTCGAAACAATATCGATACAACAAGAATTCCACAGAGTAAGCGGAAATTTTATGAAGATTACACTTTTGATGAATCACCTATACCCAAGAGACGATTATTTTCAAAGTTTTCAGAGCCGGCTCCATTCATTCAAAACAATATCGATACAAGAAGAATTCCCGCGACCAAACGAAAATTTTATGAAGATTATACTTTTGATGCATCAACTTTACCCAAGAGACGATTATTTACAAAGTTTTCAGAACCATTACCGGATACTCATAATATTAATAATGATGTCGGTGAGGATCCAGGGACATTACCCCCACCTGTTAAACCAACCAAGCCAACCAAATTAAAACGATATATACTTACTGAAAAGAAGATTAAAACTGAAAAAATAATGAATCCATCCAAGCGTAAAACCTGCTATGGTGATGATGAAAAAAATGATTCAGTAAGACCGAAATCAAAACGTAAAAAGATTTCAAAGACATTATGCATTGGGTGTGGTGGAAAGAATGGACAACATGGAAGTGGATGTAAAAAGAAAATTGTTATACGATGGAATAAGTATTAGTTTTATTTATTTATTTTGCAAACTCTGTAACTGATTGATGAACATTCTTATTACAACAATTTGATTTTAATAAATATTTTTTGGAATTAATAAACATTGAAACATATTTGTCATTACGAACTAAGTCATTTGAAAATGAGCAGTACAAGTTCATGGGAGAGCAACGTCTGAGTCTCTTATACAAAAAATATAATGCATAATTTCCACAAACCGTTGAACCCCAATTTTGCAACTGCTTTGTATTCTCTCTTATTCTAAGTTTACATTTCTTTGCAAACACATTGAAATCATCAGAATAGTAATCTATGCCAAAACCATATGAATCATAAAATTCTAAGAAACTAGACTTATTATCTATATAAATAGCTACCCAATGATCCCCAGGCTTTGTGCTGGGATCCGAATTTACAACAAGGCATAACGGAAACTTATTCAATTTTACATATTTCAATTCATCACATGATACTACATCAAACATTGCCCTTCTAGGCTTGCATATAACATGTAAATAATTATAAACTTGAGTTGTATTCATTGCTGATTCTGCTGAGTATAATCAGTGTAAAATACAGATTTATTCTTGTCAATGTTCAAGATAGCTTGGGATTCTGTGTAACAGAGTACAGTCAATGGTATGGCTGTTGCACCTCGAAAACGAAGTTCCATTTTCAAATTTCCAAAACGAGGTACGGATCTGGCATCGACAATTGGTGAGATTTCATATGCAAAGAGAGTCTTGTTATTCAAAAAGTCTGAAAGACTGTAGTCGATGCTGGCGTCCTTATTATCAATCCCAATAGCTCTATAGACATTACTTAGGGCTTCTTGTACACGCAGACTGTTTTCTTGAAAGTCGACATCTAGCGGATAAGACTCGCAAGTGTCTCCATTAACAGAAACATTAATGTGGGTAAGTCCAAAGTCGCTAAATACAAAAGGATTACTCGTACAAGTTCCATTTAAGTTTGTACTCGGTACAATTGCAAGTACCAATCGATCAGGAAGTTGCCCGCCTTTGAAAACACCCTCCTCTATCCGTGTCAATGTCCCAATCGGTAATGAAAAGCTCTTGATATCAACCTTGTTTAAATATAGATTCGCCACATCTCCAGACTCCCATAATCGAATATGATCCAGAGCAGCAGCCGGGATGACTTTATGCCTGAGAATTTGTAGCTTAGCCTCAACTATTTGCAATTTATAATGCGGTTGGTTAACAAGTGCCAAATCCGTATGAACAGCAAAGTCTTCAGTTGAACGATGAAATACTACTTTCAGGTCTACTCCCGGTGGTAGGAAGTCCGGTTGGCAGAAAATGTCTGCATGGGGTCTTCCTATTACCTCAAAAACTTTACTACCCCGACTCAATGTCCATCGTTGATAATAGGATGATGTCACATTAGCATCAACATTTGGAGGGTTATTATCTTTGAAATAACCCGCGCATTGTGATTGAGTCTCATTGTACTCCTTTGAAAAGAGTAGCATGCGCTCAATTATTGATCGGTAGGGATAATAAGTATTTGTAGGGGATATCAATGTTTCATTTAAATACACTGAACATTGAGAAAATACAGAGTGTAAAATATTATTGACCGGAGCAACGACTATATTGTCAGCATTAGCATTACCATCAGAATCTAAAATTCTCATGCGTAAATACAGCCGAGTCTTGCTTAGGTCAATATAGTGGGCCTCTGTACTATTAACATTGAATGTTAATGGTACAGCAGTCTCAGATAAGGGACAATTTGGGAATACATCACAAGTTTGAGTTGTTTGAATTGACATATCGTAACCTTCACGTTTAAAAATATCGAGTTCACTCCTCAAAAAATGATGCCCGGCCATTATGAAAAAATATTTCTAGAATTTCCCTTTTTTCGTTTCGGAGCGCTCCTCTTAGTTTTCTTGGAAATATTTAGCTTCAGTATTCCACGACCGTTTTTCTTTCCTCGTTTCTTAGCAGCCTTTTTTTTCCTCGTCCAATTTTAGGTGCACGTTTGATTTTCTTATATGGGTAAAGTTTTCCGCCTTGATCTTCCGCCTTACGTTTTCTTCCAAATCCAGAACCAGACTGAGACATTACATCCTGACCAACTGCTTTAAGAGCATCAAGACCACGATCCTTAAGGGACTCGCTAAGGGGGCGACCACCTTCTAATACATCAAGTGCAACATTTTTTAAGGCTGTTTTAGCATGGGGGAGAAGGTATTTAGAAGCGAATGGTATAAGCCTTCGAGCAATTGACCCAAAGAAGGAGCCCAGTCCAGCACCCTTTTGACGAACTTGAGACCCCCTGTAAAATAAAAGTCCTCCACCACCACCGTATTGAATACCTTGCCCATATTGAGGGTAATGAATTCTGTAAAACTTGCTCTCCATATCAGAACACTGAAACGTTTTAGTCATTCTAATCGTATGTTTTTTTTTTGTTTTAGTATCTCCGCTCACGGAAGTGTAGTGTACACTTGAAGTCTCCAAATTCGAATGGCGGTGGTTTCCCAGATTCATTCATTATATACACATGAACACTGTCAAATGAGTTGGATTTCAATGGTAGATATGTTGGATTGTAAAATTCGTGTTCATAGGCTTTACCATTATTGAAAGTTTGAGGCATACATCGCATCAAAGGTGCATAAGAGTCACCTACGTATTGATTTTCGACAATATCACAGTACACGAATAGAAGATCATTCCCAAATCCCTTATACAGCTTGTGACGAGCTCTTTGCTTCTCGAAGACGATTGTAGATGGTGCTGGGGCTTGTGCGGTCAAAAATCCCAAATAATACCTCGCAGATCGTGAAAGATGAAAATCATTAAACTTTGAATTTTCATGAGAAATAACATACATTTTTCCTTTCACGATAAACCACTCAATATCCATTTCTAAACTGAGAATTTCCATGAAATCTTCAAATGATTTGATGTCTCTCTCCGCGGATATGAAAATATTCGGATTATCTTGTGATGTTGCAATTATTTCACCCTTGTCAAAGTAATTCTTTAAGTGCATCTTTGTAGCTGCTTTTTTTGGTGAACAATCTCCGTTATTTCCGTCGACGTTTTCTCCCCAAATATGCTCATAAGTTGTGTTAATAGTATCAAATCCTACTATAGCTTCTGCTCTTGTATTTGATATTACTAATTTTTGCACCTTTTGTATTTCCGCAAAGCCTTCGTGTATTCCAAATACTTTCTTGAGTCGCTCTGACAATTCAAATGAATATGTGAGTTTTGTATTACCAGCTTCTTTTGTAATCTCTACATATGACCTCTGGTTAATTTCATAAACATCCCTTGTAACTTTTGAAATGTATTGACAAAAATCTATTTCATCGGAAAAATTGTGTGGTGCGAACATCTTGCATTTTAATGAATTGCCTTCAAGCCAGCGGTCATTACTAAGAATTAGTAAATTAACAGACAAGAACTCAGCCGATTTCGATGAAATACTGGCTATTCCAATTTCTTCACCCTCACAAACGAATACATTTGTTGATGTGTATGTACATGTGGTTAAAGCGACTTCAAAGTCCCGTGCATCCAAGTCAATACGTGTTGCTAACTTATTTCTAAAATTAGTTATCGTGTTTTCGGGATAAAAATTATAAGATGCATCGCTGAGAAGAGTGATTGTGAAACCTGCCATGATGAATTCCAAAATATGAATGAATAAGTGTTACAATTCATGCTAGATTATATCAGATTATAAAGACAAATTTGAGGTCCAATTTATTCAACCAAATCTCTGAGTTCTACTTTCAAGGACTCTATCCAAGTACTGAAGACGAAATATAGCCTCTATGTCTCCCGGTTTGTTTTCACGTATTGCAGAAAATTCCTTCTCCAATGACTCAGTCCTCCTTCTTTTCCATTTTGGTCGGCTGTCATCATCACCAAAGAAATAAGCTAATTCCAGTGGACATTTCTTGAAACATCCTTTTCTATATTTAATCTGGCGATCCTCGGAAAACCATCCGGGCTTTCCATCACAGTAGACACATGTTATTTCATCTGATTTTATGAAGTAATAACCTTCAGCCAACGCCGTGGGAGTGAGATAAGGTGATAATTTTTTCTTCATAGGACTCATCGTAATGGATGAAAGCCTCGGAACTATATCCAGGTATCCCGGGTTACTTACATTGACTTCCATACCAGTGTCGGCGTCTATACCAGGGTGTATTTTCGAGGTGCCCGTGTATTCTTTAAAATCCATTCCTTGTTTTGTATCCGGAAGTGCAGCTTCGAATTTCAAGCAAATCCGATCCCATTCCAGCTTGAGATAAGCGAGTTCCTTACATCCACAGAGGATTTCCATGCAAGGTTTCAATGAAAGACGCCAATCGACCCCGCAGCTGTGGTTCACCATAATTTTTGCTACCCTGAGAGTGAAGTTATACATCGCCACTTTTGCAACCCAGAATTCCTCGGATTTTTTAGCAATGATTTCCTTTTTCTCATTCGAAATTTTGAGAAAATCAAAATCCTGGGTGACACTTACAATTGGATCCATATTTTGAAAACTGTTTTTTTTTTCAAAAAAAAAGTAAAATGTGGAATGAAATTTTATATTTCTCTTGCAGTTGTACTCCTACAATTGAAACTGTGTGGAATGATAATATGTGGTAGCAAAACAAACCCCTTTATAGGGGGAAACAAACTATTTTTGTTTTTTTTTTCTAAACTTACCTTAATGGATGGGGTGACCATTTCCTGTAAACAAAGCATACATACATATAGGAGCTAGCATGGATTGAAGCCATTCACTGATTATATTTTTAAGCATCTCTAGCTACTCTGCCACGTACATTGGCATTGGTTTGTGTATGCTTTAACTCTTACATATACCACTATAAATATAATAGGTTGTCAAAAAATGTCCTGGAAATTCCCACCAGTTCAACGGTTATGACTATATTTAAATAATATAATTACTAGAACCAATGTAATGTGTGTATGCCTTTACACATTGGTAAATGTCCACCATGAAAAGTGAAGGGACTGCCTATGCTTCAACAATGGGGAAAATTTCCACTGAAAATGTGAAGGGCACCCCTATGAGTAAAACATATGGAAATGTCCACGAGGAAAAAGTGAAGGGTGCCCCTATAGTTTAAGCACATGGAAATGTCCACTGGAAAAAGTGAAGGGCGCCCCCCTATGCCTTATACATGGGGAAATGTCCAGTGGACATTTCAAGCCATCTCACCTGCCATATACATCCTACTCAGCTGTCCTAGCAGTCAGAGGTGGGCTTACGCGGTACTAAAGTCCAGGAATTAAGTGATAATTGAGGTAAAAAATTAGTTAAATGCAGCCGTCCAACTTCAATTGGCGCCGATTTTTTAACACAATTTTGTTTCAAATTTTTTTACAGTGTATGAGATGTACTGTGTACGTTAATACGTACAAGTCTATAATCCCCATATGTTCGACATTAAAACCTGAATTTTTGACAAAATTCGCTTAACTGTGTAAAAAGTTATTAGTAGTTATTCAAAATAACATTGGTCGTCCAACTTCATTTGACTGCCACTGTATTTATAGTCACCATAAAGTAGCCGAGTAGAAGCATCATACCTTTGTTTCAGAATAAGGTTTGATCTAACTTTATGCATTCCTAATATTCTAAAATACGAAATTCCGCCTTAGTATTTTCAACATGTGAGAATTTCTGAATTTCCTGGAATTGCAATAATTGTGTAATCAATGAATAATAAATGCAGCATATTGTGGGATTGCATAAAAATAAGGTATAGTGCTGCTACTCGGCTACTTTATGGTGACTACAAGCTATACACATACCGCAGCGTTGCTTTGCGTCGTTTCAGGCGTTTTCATCATTTTGAGTAACAGAATATTGATTCCTTTGACAAATCCAACCAGAAAATTTGTTTTTAACTTTTGAGGGCGCAAAAGCAACTTCTATTTTAGCTTTTTTAGCTATTAATTTATTAATTTTAGTTTACAATTTAAATATAACTAATAAAAAACTTTTGCAGAAAATAAAACTTTTAAATATAGAAAATAATGTATCCTAGCTTTCATTATAATCAGTTGCATTGTTAAAGAATAAATAGTGCTCCTAAACATTTCTACATGTCTCAGCTGAAAATTTCATGTTTTGATCCTTTGAAACGAAACCATATACTTAAGCATACTAAACGGTGCTGATGATGGAATTTCACCATGGCTAACTAGCTTTGATATACAGCTACATGAGGGAGCCTGAAGTAATTGTGATTTGAATAGCTTTTACATGAAGTTATGCAAGTCAAGGCTAAGTCGTGTGTTTTCACAAGTTGCCATAGTCTATTGCAGTCAAGTGACGTAATAGTAACACAATTCGTAGTCAAGACAAGAATATTCTTTTACGTTAATTTTGCTTCCTAGTCTAGGCAAGTCTAGACATTTCTAGGCAAGTCTGACTAGACTGGCAGCAGTGCTCTGACCTCATAAATTATCAAACCACCACTTTGAATTTTCCAGTTTTCCAAAAATTATAGGAAATTTTTCAATAAACGGAATCTTGGAGCGATCTTGGTTTTGAATTTGTCTACACAAAAGCTTCTATACCATTGAGCTAAGCTGGAAAAAACTTTTTCCACTTAGCCTCCTGGTGCTCATGTAGATGGGCAAACTATTTTGAATTTGTCGATATTTCAAGACATTTTGAAAAATTTCAAAAACATAATTTACGCTTTAAATTTCTATTACACCTTTCCCTGAACATTTTGTGCCAACCACTTCGAATTTTCGAAATTTCTAAAAAAAAATACATCTCATGGAAAATGGGATTGGGATTTTAACTTCACTTCAACATTTCAGCATTTGTGTATACAAACCAGTTCAAATATTTCAGTTTATAAATCGATTGCAATTTACGATTTTTTAATATTAAGCAAATGCTATACGCATTAAACTTTATTTTTGTGTGTTTTTGCTTTGATGACGTATACAGGGAGGGGGGGTCATGGAATAACTAAGTTAGGATGACGATAGATGGGTAGGGTAACAAAATGTAGAAAAAATGAAACGTAACATGTGCATACTCCACTACTTGAGCCAGTACATGAAATACTCATGGTTTTATGTTCTGTAGTATAGTGATTGCTGTAGGAGTAAATGTACATGAGAGCATGTATGTGTGTATGAGAGGGAGAAATGCTCATACGGGTTATGGAATGACTCGATAATTAGTAAATAATGTATTTTATAAGTATGTATGGCAGTGCAACGCATGGTTACAAAATTGCTGTATCTGGACCTGAACCTGGACCCAAATAGTGGGTACCGTCAAAAGTCGTACCCAATCCCGTACCTGAATAAAAGTACCCATTAAATAAATGTTGGTACCTGGACCTGATTATTTTGCAAGTAGTGCTTACCTGTACCTGATTTTTACCTGTACCCAAAATATGGACCTGTACCTGACAAAAATTTCTATGTACCTGTACCCAATCAGGTACTTTAAAAAGAATTACTGTAAACGATTCAACATGATGACATTCGATGATTTACATTACAGCAATTACAAGCTAGACAAAATTCTGCCTCTTCATAATCTCTGCAAAACTGTACATCTTAATAGAACTGTAACTTCTATACCGTCTGAGGTATTGCCAACTCCAATTAAATCTTCCACTTCTAGGTCATCCTCCATAACCACAATATCATTAAACGCAATTTTTACTGAATCACAAAAGGAATTTGTAATTACACGTACTTATTGCTAGCACGTTGTGCTAAGTCAACCATCTCTATTGCATAAACGTATGCTTTTTCAAAAATTACGATGCACTCCTAAAAACACGCTAAATATCAAAATAAACCAGTAGGTCAGAGAGAGAGAGAGCCACATACTACGCTAGATGCCTCGTAAGATGGATTTCTATTTGTAAAAGTACCACATTTTCAGGTACATAATAGTTTGTCGGGTCCAGGTATATTGGAAGCTTGTACCTGTTCCTGTCAGGTAGAACCCAAAAAATTCCAAGTTTGTACCTGTACCCAACACCTGGTTTTGTACCCAAAATTTGGGTACATATAGCTAGTACCCATAAAGTACCCATAAAGTACCCATTCGGTTTGGGTACTTAAACAGAGTACCCATTTCGGACCTGGACCTGTACACGTACCCAAATACTCAGGTACTACCCGTACCCATGCGATGCACTAATGTATGATTGTAGTATGGTCAGTCTCCATTTACACGATTTGAATGAACTTGTAGCACTGCAAATGTCGAAAGTAACTCGGGCTGGTAGCCAAACCTAAGAACCAAAGAAACAATGGTATAATCAGTCACAATTTACAAAATTGCACATATTGACGCAGGTCAGGGATTCACAAATAGTCACAATTTTCCTACTAGCAATTAGTGGCACAGTCAGGAAATTAGGGATGAGAAAACTGAATTCCATAGCACATAACAACGAGGTTGCTTAAGCTTTGGCAGTTGACTTGGAACTGATCCTGTGAATCGAAAAGAGTTGAAAACCAGCGATGAGGAAGCTATTTGAAACCTTGCTTCGTTGAAGAGATGTTTCCCAACAGGCATCCGCATTGGAGTAGAGCGAAGTGAGAACCAGTGAGGATTGTTGGAGGACCAGTGAGGAGCTACTATTGTTGAAGGAGCTGACTAACAATGAGAGAACTGCTTGCATTACATACACTCATATCATGTAATAATTACATGAGCATTAGGAATCTAACATTTTACATTATCAGACTTGACTGTCAAGTAAAAGACATTCCAGCTTGAACGTGACTTGAAATACTCATGGTTGACTTGAATTTGCTCACAGCACTGCATCAAACCAATGTTCATCAGTTCTTCGTTTTATCAGTCTCAGTCCTCTACCAGTCTCAAGTCTCATTTTATTAGTCAGTCCACTCAGTCGTATAGTCTCAATACATCAGTCCTATCAGTCTCAGTCCTGCTAAAAGTCCTTATTAAAAGTCTCAGTCAGTCCCTCGTGCATATTAATATGCATTTAATACCACGAGAGTACCCTTTACTTGGACGATACATTGACAGTGCCTCTAATTCGACAATACTCATATTTTTCTAACCCTAGGTTAATTATAATGATTTTTGAAATAAAATTTATTCAAAGACGAATTGAAAGAATGAGAACAAAATTTAAAGGTTGGAATAATAAACATCAAGAAACAAATGAATCATTACTTCCAGTTATAAATAATACTCCAGATATACAGATCCGTACTGAAGAAGAAAGAAGAATCGATGATGTTGTTGATAATATGTTTGCAGAAGATCAAATACAAGAACAAAGATGGGTAGCTATACCTTTCATTGGCTCTGCTTCAAACAACATTGCAAATCTCCTCCGCCGTACATTTAAATGGAAACCTACATTTACTCCTGGTATCAAAATAAAGAATTTTTTAAATACTGTGAAAGACCGAGAAGAATTAAACATGGGAGGAATATACCAAATAAATTGTGGTTCATGCAATTCTATATATATTGGAGAAACTGGAAGACCTCTAGAAGTCAGAATTAATGAACACAAAATACATGTAGAAAAAGATAATTACAAGAAATCTGCTGTAGCTAACCATATTCATAAAACGAAATTGAACCATCGAATTGAATGGAAAGATTCTAAGTTTATCCTGAAAGAACCTGCTCCATTTTTAAGAGAAGTTAAAGAAGGATTACTAATTCAGCAAAGCAAACATCCCTTGATGAACGTCAATAAGGGTTACATATTAAGTGATGCTTGGAAACCAATTATTCCAAAATTGAATATAATACTTTAGCTATTATTATACAATTTAAAAATAATTTTTGTAAAAACAGTAATATAATTTAATATTTCAATTTTTAAAAAAATTAGTACAATTGAAAATGAAGCTAGTTTAGATGTTTAGCATTTAGTTGTAGATAGCCCGAAGATGAACACAGTTGTTGTTCGAAAGCTTGCTATTTATAATAAAAATGGATTCCACTGAAACCAATTTAAATGTGAAAAATAATGATTTTTATTTCAATTAGTAGTAATTACATTCAGAGAAATGTGTCATCCTGGTCCTGTTTTCTTGGCTAAAATCTAAAATTCCTTTGTAGGAAATTATTCAAACGAAACTCCATTGGAGGTTTTCATGGGAGAGATTTTAATTGAAAAAGAAACCAGTGACAAAAGTACTACAATCTCTCAAAACGTATTCCAAGACGTAACCACTAACGCTTCTTATTACAGGTCACCGGCTATTCATAGAGCTAGAATTGAATCTTTTTATTAAAAAGATTCACTCTAGGTGAAATTCAGACCAGCATGAATGCAGAAGGTGTAACTGATTGTAGCATGTCACAGAGAAGCAAGTTACTTTCCATTATAATTCAGTAACAGTACGTTAACTGTGTACAGTGCACATGTTCATTCAGTTTCACATAAGTCCCAGTCAGTCCCGGCTCAAGATCATATATAAGTCCGAGTCAGTCTCAGTCTCTAGAATAGAGCTGTGATTCAGTCTGATTGTGAGTCAGTACGCAAACACTAAATTTAGAAAAGTGCTTTACATTCCAACGTAAATCCTTCATTTCCTTAACAGAATGCAGATATTTTTACTAATTTTTAACATTTCTCTTCATTTCATTGTAGCAGTTTATTTATTTATCGGAATTTTATCTTTCAATGGCTTACATTATGGTGGTATAAATTATATGCTTCAATAATTAATATTTGTCCATCATTATTAATTATATATGGTTTCCCATCAGTGCTTACAGAATCGGCATCGAAAACAATAAATATTCTGTTTGCCTTCCCTGGTCCAGAAACCTGTTATTAACTTTCCCAGTAGTGGAATTACTGCTGACAATAAACATGTAATACGCATTTATTACGTGAATCATTACGCAACAAAGGTGAACTTGTGAACTGAATGTTCTCAACAACAGGGTTTCAAGGACACAGTATGCAGCAAAATAATTCCCCTCTCCAGCCCACATATGGGAATGACTCATAATGTATTTCCAACTTTCCAAGTTCGTCACCAAGTTTGTTTCAATATTTTTTGAAATCACCTTCAATGACATAAGTTATAGTAAGTCGAACGATGCTGTACTTACACACATACGCTAATTGTAAGTTCATCTACTATTTGGAAATTTTCGGATTACTTTCACAATTTTAACGAGATTACTGCGATTACAATTGAATGAATTTGATGTGTGTATTTTCAGTAATCCTGGATTATTATTATCCGGAGTACGTCCAGCATTCCTCCCTCCATATGTTAACTGAGGGTGCCCAGAAGCCTTGATTTGGTCAGGACTGTCCTGATTAGACGTAGGGTCACCTGATGACCAGATGAACTTGAATTTAGTCCTGATTTCAAAGTAGTAGACAAAAATATCGTTTTGTAGTATTTTGGGGTAGTGACTAAAATTTGTCATAACATCATAATACTAACAGAGAATACGTACACATGAACCTAACTGCTGCCCTGTGTGTAAAATGGTTTTAATAGCTTAATTTTGAAATGCTTAATTTTGCAATGATCGACACTGCAGTTGTACGGAACAGTTCTTTAGTGTTGATATAAAATTAAAAGTAAGTTTATATCTAACAGGTACATGGTCCATGGACCGATTAAAAGTGCAGGGGTCGGGTTTTTGTAAATCTCCCTGGAACTCGAAGTGATGACAATACCACAGCTCAATCAGCTTATAAAGTATCACCAATCTTTCAGAAATTTGGACTGTCCTTCTAGTTTAGTGAGACAAATATTTCCAGATTTTCAAACAGCGGGTTAGATGTGTATTTACGTTTTACACCCTCCATAAATACTTTCATAATATTTCCAATATCCAGTGTCAGAAAACCAATTCAAAATGATCGTTCTCCGTGTTTCTTTCTAAGAATCCATTGTAAAAATCAATCTCACACATGAGTAAAGGGTAAAGGTAGTAATACAAATAAATTATATATATCATATAAAGGATATTGGTACTTCATAAAAGGGTAACAATGATTAGAATTTATGCTCAAATCCTTCTTATGAGTCGCTACAATTCACTTTTTTCGATTTATTCGCATCTTCAATAGCTACAGTGTAAACAGTGAAAAGAAACAATAAAATCCTTAATATCTTACAGTCAGATTCAAATGAACAGATTAGAAGAAATCTCGTCAACCAAGATGCGGAAAGTTAGGGAGACCAGAAACGAATCTTTGTACCCCAGTGTTACCCAATATTAACTTGCAATTACTAATGGAACAAAAGTGACAAACGAATTTTACATGACTTAACCCTTATGACGAATATAAGTGGTGAACGGCAGACGTTTTTCTGCACCTATTATAAAGTATTGCGATAGTTCAATTAATACAAATCATTAGACTATAAATTCCAAATTGGACATGGACCAGAAGGCAACACAAGGACGCAATTTTTAAAAGGTGGGAAAAGGCCAAAAAACGACTTTATGTGAACTTTTCGATGCGCAATCTTTGGAAGCTCGTTATCACTTAATTGATAATGTAGGAATATACACAAAACCAGTAATTCAGAGGACTTCTGGATAACTTTTACATTTTACACCGAAGGCATATCTTGGCGATATTACAAATGATCAAAACAACCTTGAGTAAAAAAGGCTACATCAACATCCCTTTTCAGGATACATGCCATCAAGATTAGAGAATGCGTACATTAGCCATTTAGAAATCTGAAAGTTCAAGGAAAACTACACAGGTTAAGAATACCTTCAAGGTTGATGAATGTTGTAAGATAAATATCAGTGTAAATAATCAATAAATAATCAAGTTGTAAGGACTAAGGCCAAAAAAATCGACTGAATAAATTCCTATCATTATTAAAAAGGATTACAAAATATTTTCAATATCCTGAAAACTTGTTCTACCTGTAAATGATTTTTTCCCAGTGTTTTATTGAGAATCCAGTACCATACTCGTATTTGGAAGATGGTAAATCATTAAAGGGAGTGTAATTGAGACATCCGTCAACAGTGAAGACACGTTCCACGGTAGAGTAACCTTCGTTCGCATCTTCAAAAGCAATAGTACAAACACTAAAACGAAACAGTAAAAACATCATCTGAAAATGCTTAATAAACTGAGCTTTACATTTAATGTCGAATACCCTAAAAAAGTTAATAATGAATATATCTCACAATCAGATTATAATGAACAGGGAAGAAGTCATCTCAAAAGCCAAGATATTGAAAGTAAGGGAGACCAGAAAACTATGGTCGTAGTTTTGATTGGTTGGACTGGAGCAACGGACAAACAATTGGCCAAGTATTCGGATATTTATTTAAACAGGGGGTTCGTGTTTTTAATAATTTAATATTAACATATCGTTGGTGAAGATGTAAAAGGGCGTCAATGAATTTTAAATAGAAGTAAAATGAATTTAGCTCTTCACTGGCGATTTTATAATTAATTGTAAGGAGTAAATTAATAAATAAAATAATAAAATAAATAGCGAGTAAATTGACCTAAAAAATTTTTGATTGAAAAAATTTCTGAAATTTAGTATTTACTTTTCAGATGCATAGTCGTTCGGTGTATCATTCCCGTAATGGCAATAATCGTTAATCAACAGAAGATAAATTTACTAGGAGCTCAACTTGTCAACCAATTACATGAACATAAATTTCACGCACATCCAATATTTGTCCATGCCTTTTCAAGTGGTGGAGCTTACATGTACAGTTATTTGCTCAAAGAAATTGCGAGGCAACCAAATCCCGCGGAATTCGACATTCGAGGAACCATTTTGGATTCTGGTCCCGTTTGGCCAACTTTTCAAACAGGCCATGCTGCTGTTAAGAAAGTTTTCAGTACTTTTATGCGATTTAATTTTGGGCTTGCAACTCTCGTCTCAATTCTGTTAGTTGGAATGTGTCTAGTTATGAAAATATATGTTTCCCTCAAAAATACTTGGATCACCAGTACTGCCACTACAATGAGAAGACCCAATGAAAAAAAAATTAGAGAACTATCCGCTTTGTGACTACCAGACTCGAATTTGGAAGTTAAAACATCATTCGTTTATGTTCCTCTACTCCGAAATGGATGACATTAGTCCTGCGCAAGAAGTGGAGGAAGTTGCGGCTGCTATCCGGGAGAGAGGGGGCTCTGCTAAGCTTGTTAAATTTGAGGGATCGGATCATGTTTTGCATTACAAAATGTATCCAACGGTAAAAGTCAATTTTAAATTCCTTGTAATAGCTAAGCCAAAATTTATACTCAGAATTTTAATAAACTCACATTTCACTTAAATCTTTAACTTTTGTAGGAATATGTTTCTGCAATTACCAAGTTTATTGACGAGACAATGGAGTCTAACATTGGACCTGCCATTTATTGGGATGAATAGAATTAAACGTTTAAAGCTACGAAGTTAACTTGAATTAGTTAGACAGGCCTTAATTGGTTTTTAGTTTTTTACGAATTACACATATGCTGTTTGTTTATATTTATCAAAGCTGAGCGCAATTAACATTCCTGTTGGTTTAGTTGTCGGGTCTCTGGAATTCATTCGAGGGTTCGGGTGAAGCTTCGAAACTCTTATTTTTGAAAAGTGTTCTTTAAAACATTTTGGAAAGATATGATAAAGGTTAGTTACATCGAACGCTGCTATAAAAATCACCGCTGTGCTAAGGTTTACATTGCCCCGGGCAAAGGCGGATCGCGAAGGGCAAGGTAGCTAGTAGGTACGTATTATGGAAGTTATGTTAGGGAATAAAGGCACTATAATTCGAATAGTTTGCATACATGTCGAATACTGACAACATATGTATGTATGTACATGTTTGGTCAATTCGAGAAAGAAAATTCTTGTAATATTTGTTTTCACGTCATTTGACATTAATTCAAGTGATGTAATTTGTTTGTTTAACTTAATTAGCTCTTTCATTGGTAAAACTTTTTGTCTATTATTTTTAGAAGAATTGGAGCAAAAATGCATGGTGAATGGTGATATAAACATGGTATTTCCCTCCATAATTTTTTCAGGTCAAAGCACTCGAATAATTTTCACCAAAATCAGAAGGATTCTTACTAGTACGATCCACTGTGTTTGTGTACAAAATTTAGACAATTAGATTATTGCCATTCTGCGATTATAAGTTAATACACACACGAGCACATGCACATCAAGGACACATGTACATATGAATGTTACTACGGAGGTATCCTAATTACAGCAATTGCATATTTTTATTAAACTGTAAGTTGTAATTCTGATTGCAATAATTCAAATATTATGTGGGGACAAATACTATTGCATTCTTGTATGTATTACAATATGCTAAGATTTGCCTATCAGGTATGTAACATTAGGAACGCCGCTAATTATGGATTCGTAGTGTTTCCTTACCTACAAGTACGTAGTATTCCGCAGTGTCACAAATACAATAAAAGTTTAGTTTTTTTGAACACCCTAAAAGTTTCAGGTTTTTTCTCGAACGCCCCTAAATGTTTTAGGCTTTCTCTTGAACGCGTCTAAATCTTGTAAGTTTTTTTTGAAATCCCCAACATGATTTATGTTTTCTTGAACGCCCCTAAAAGTTTTAGTTTTTTTTGAACGCCCCTAAAAGTTTTAGTTTTTTGAACGCCCCTAAAAGTTTAAGATTTTTCTTGAACGCCCCTGAAAGTTTTAGCTTTTTTTTGAACGCCCCTAAAAGTTTAAGATTTTTCTTGAAAGCTCCCAAAAGCTGTAGGGATTTCTGAACGCTCCTAAAAGATTTAGGGATTTCTGAACGCTCCTAAAAGCTTTAGGGATTTGTGAACGCTCCTAAAAGCTTTAGGGATTTGTGAACGCTCCTAAAAGCTTTAGGGATTTGTGAACGCTCCTAAAAGTTTTAGGTGTTTTAACGCTCCTTGAAACTTACCTCTATTAAAAAGCCTACGTATTCGGCTTGTGTTTAAATGCAAAGTTAATGGCAATTATTACTTGGGTTATTAGACATTTTCTGTTAAAAAACTAACGATGTCCTGCACAACTTAAGGGCACTGCGAAATCATTGATGACACAATAACGTATTCCGGTGTCATTCGAGTACCGGGTTGTGGCTTAGAAAAATTTCGTGAAAGAAACCAACGTTCTAGAACTCACTTCGCTCATGAAATGTTTATTACAGAGTAATCACTAAACAACGACAACGTAAATGTATGTATATTGATGCATTTACTGATTTCTTAGCAGAGAGCTCATATGCTTCAGGCGATTACCTGGACGGATGATGGTTGCGCAATCATTTGGAATTGGACGGAATGAAGTTTCTATCAAATAAGAAATTTAATACTAACAAGCACAAAAATAATACAGTTAAGTAGTTAGCTGTTGCAAGTCGAGTATAGGAGACTGGAGAACAAAATACATTCAAAGTTATACATTCATTTTAGACAAGAGGTTTGTACATAAAAAGGAGGGAAAAACAAAGCTGCTGCAACTCCAGGGGGAGCAGTACTAACTTACAATAATTAGTTTGCATTATCTTGGGAGTCAAAATGTCGATGACTAAAAAGGTAAAAATGTAAAAGTGTGTTGGAGTGAGAGGGGAATGTAAACATTTACAGCAATTCTGCCTTTTGAGAAAATTCGTCAGTTTTATTGTCGGGTCTGTATACTTTGAGGCAGTGGTGGGCAAGTGAAGCACCTATCCTTCAGCCTTCCCTATAAAAGTTTGGAAAAGTTATCCTACCTTCTGGGCTAATAAAATCCAATAAAACGTTTAATACGGTCCAATTCAGTCAGTGTCTGTGCTTGCATTGATGCATGCATTCGCACTTTCTCATTGCCGTGTAAAATCAGCGATAGATACCCTTCAACATCACATTCTGACATGATCGGCAGCACTTGACACCCTTCATTGTCCTTGCATATATAATTGGTGTTATATCTGCCTTCCTATCCCCTAGCCTAGTACTTATGCAATGCCTACCTTTTTTGCCTACCTCGAATACATTCTTTCAGCATTTTCTAGCCCGCCTATACCGCCGTCTATTTTTAGGGCCTATATATATGCCAGGTGCCCAACATTGCTTTCAGTTGCACACAATGTCAAAAGAGCCTGTATCTCTATTATGTCATATAATCGTTTAATTATATATAAAAGATCAGGTTAGACGAAGGTGAGGGAGCATCCCAAGTCAGTCTTCTGCATTGCATGCCATGTCTTTTTAATAAGGGAAGCCTTCCAGGCTTCTAATACTTGTCTAACCGCACCAAACAAATATGAATGGGTACTTTTACTGAACTCATACATTCTGAATGTGTTGAATTCCATTGTTCTATTATTCTCCTTTACTTTTAAAACTTTTACGTGGAACAATTCCTTCAGTTTTATGAGACAGTGCTAGAACTTCGAAGGAACCCTTGAGGTCCAGCAGTTCCTGAAGTCCAAAATTCTATTCTAAATGTCTCTCCTCTGGTCCTGCTCCTGGACCGCCTCAACCTGTCTTGGAGTCACCGCCCTGAATGGATCGAAACTTCAAGATGCTCCTACTCTACCTCACTGTCCCTTTACCTTACTCAAAAATTATTACGTAACAAATGTTTAAAAAAATGTACAATCAAGCGTTTATTCAAATACAGCGCGTACAAATTCCTGTAACATCTCGACAATGCTCAGTACAATATAATCAGGAATATCTTAAATTCAAAATTAAAACTCCTTCTGATACAAAAATCGTTCCACCAAATCATACACCCAGGCTGGTTGATCCATGATAGCATCATTACCCGCATTTCGAAGTAGCACAAATGTTAAGGCAGAGGATGTCCTCACATACCCAGCGACATCATCATTGACTCTCCAAATCTTCCTCGGTGCCTTCTGAAACTCTTCCGCCCCTTTCCATTTCAAATCATTGACCATAGTATTAATGGCTGTAAAAGTTGAGAATAAATCAAACTGTGGAGCGTATATCAAAGTCCTATAGCCTTTATCCAACATTTCCTCCAAAAATGGAACATGGGATTGTAGGAAATCACTCCCAAAGCGACCAATAGCCAGGGAATCATATCCAACAAATTCATGAAGTCCCACATGAAGATACTTTTGAACTTCTCCAGATTCAAGGAAATCCAGGTAACGATGGAATTCTTCCGGTTCATGGGAGATTAGGGCACTGCTGAGGTAATCAAAGCCAGTGAAGTTGAGCATGTAGGATTGCGAACCAGAGAGTGCTTGAGCGAGCTGGATAGACAGGTCAAATTTTTTATTTATTTCATTTTATTAATTCCTTTACTTACTTTTCCCAAAACATATTGCAAACACTCTTTCCCTCCGTACCTGAAAAGCTTTGTAAATATTTCCTTTCTCAATCTCTTCCTGTAACTGACTTTCGGTATCCAGCAAAGTCTTCAGCTGGTTGTCACCGATGAGTCCGAGCTTGTACATGTAATTTGAGTAATGGTACTGCTGGAGGCTGTCCGTCCAAGGGGACCCTATTATGGCTCCCTTTAAGTTGATCTTCAAAGGACTGTTTTTATTTTCAGTGTCAATTTTCTTGACGATGTGAGGAATGAAGGAACCTTAACAAACCAAAATTTTTGTTCACAAAAATATTTGTACTTAAAATTAAAGGTCTTAAAATGTATCTTATGTATATTTCAGATTTGTTCTGTTACCAGCGTATGATTTACCCACTAAATAGAAATCTCGTTGTTGGAAGTCCTGGAAAAGAGTGAAAAATTGGATGAGAGTTGAGTAAATCTCGGACGCTTCTTCCTCAGAATTTGTGGCTAATCCTTCTAAACTTAATGAAAAACTGAATCCTGCAATATAGGTGAAAAGAGCAAATAAATCTAGGAATTCTTTTAAATATTATATTGTAACATCCAAAATTTTAGCAGCTTAAATGTGATTTAAGTACTTATATGTATTTTTATAGTTGGGTCTTAAATCTTACCTGAACCAGCAGGAGCATCAATGTAAAGCATTGAATGTGTTTTTGTCCAACTGAATTCCCGTTCTATAAGTTCGTATTTTTCGTTTATGTAAAAAGGTCCTTGCTCCAAAAAAACTCCTTTCAAGGCTGAATGACCAGGATATTCATTTACGGACAGGATTACTGGAGCTACATCCGGGTTTTTCTATATATTCAATTTAAAAAATTATTATAGTACATTATTTCTCTATACAAGAGCAACTTTAAAAAATGAAATCTGACTTGGTTTTCCAAAATTATAATTTTTACAGTATTTGTTTTTTTTGTTTTTACCTGAGCAGGAAAGAACCAGAAGAAGAGATTTGCTTGCGTCGTGTCATTGATTGTCAAGTACCCACTGTAGCTTTTGACTGGCTTGTTGGATTTAATTTTTGAAATTTCCATATTATCCTCGGATGCATTCCTAGCTTCCTCCAGTAACCCTTTCCTAATTAAAGGAGTTAAAAATAATCCTTGACCGATAGCATCTTGCACGGCTTCCGTAAGTTTCTCATCTCCTACAACTTGTCTCAAGCTCGCTGTTATTGCAAGTCCAAGAATTAGGGAATAAATAACCGCTCTCATTTTTGGCACAAATGTGTACGTAAAAACCGAGTTCTAAAAAACGTTCTTATAATTTGGGCAACGACAATGTTTTAATCAATTATTGATTGATTCTGTCCTGGAAGTTTCTACCTGTCCTGGAAGTTTACAACTGTATATACAAAGCAGTTTGGATATTTTTGCTGAAATAAGCTTTAAATACACTTCCGCCTTTGCCGTAGCCTATTTCTACAGGTATCGTGTAGAGATTAGCAAAAGGCTAGAAGGTGAACTGGAGGTGAGGTGTAAAGTAAATATGAAGTAATTACTATGTCCTGCAATAGCGAGTTTTATTCATGGGAAATAAATATTGAGAAATATTTTAATTCAGGGAAAATAAAACCAGTTTTATTTTATATGACCATTGCCTAGCCCACGGAGTCTAAATAAATGCAAAATTACGAGGAAGTTATTGAGCACGGGGTGGGAATTTCCTGGAAGTTATCCATCCATTAGTGCAGGGCCTGGATTAGGATGACATGAGGTTGAGGATTTGCACACACTTTGAAATGTGTATCTATATAGGCTATTGTAATTTAAAATAAAATCATGGGAGAAATATTTTCAACTCTGCTTGCAACCATATCGCCCAATTGAGTGCCTATTTACTTTACGTATAGGAATAGGCCGGAAACCAACTCACATCATGCAACTTCAGGTTCTGAGGTTGAGATTTTGTTAATTTCCACATTTTTATCTGCAACATGACATATGTACCAATGACATGTGAAGCTCTCATAGAAAAAATATACTACTTTGTTTACCGTCGTCAATAATATTGTCGGCTTGCACACAAATAATTATGTGTCCAAGGGCAGTTGAAATCCGGATAAACAGGAGGTTCTGGAATGCTTCCGGAATAATTTATTATCCAGAAAATATTATTCCATTTGGGAATATATTATTATAAATTATGAGAATCTTCATCGATACATATACGGCTGAAATATATACATAGATACATACACGCGATTTACTGTAGGTGCGGATAAGTTTATTATAAGTGAAGTTTAAAGTAATACATGTATGCATCAGTATATTATTAAAAAGTTTAAAATTGAGAGGCTCTCCTTGACACATGTCAATCAATCAGTATGGAGAGACTTTTAAGTGAATAATAGATAAGCAGCTATGGAACAATTAGTTTAGCAAAATTATCATTTTAGCTTATTGGCTTCCAGGTGTATCTATTCGTTAAATAAAATTCAACTGTGATCAGCACTACGTGCAGAATCACTAAGGGGCGAAGCGCCATAATTTGTTGTAACAGCACAAGCTAGTAATTGTAATACCCTAAAACGTGTATGTACATACATACAAGTGGGCGTTAACTAGCATGCAATATACCAAACGAAAACGCATCAACGGACGCATATACATATGTACATGTACGAATTTTAATAATATTATATATATATATATATTAGTAATACATAGTTAACGCCCACTTGTATGAATGTACATGTATTGTGCACAGTTCCACTGAACAAAAATGTATTTAACATGGGGCTGAACGGGCGACATCTCTGGTATGGCATGTCGGATTGCTGTTCGGAAATGACAAAGGTCAAAGTAAAAATTAGATTGAATACAAAAAAATGGGCTTTTACGTCGGGGTGCCACCGTTGGAATTTCGTTGCCGGAAATTGGTTGAAAAAATGTGTGAAGTAACAAAACATTTTAAGGATTTTTATATTGTAAGTTTTCAATGACACGACTGATAAAAAATATAAAAAAATGATAATTCTCATTTATTTGTCTAATAGTAATTTCACAAATTACTGAAAATTTATTCACAATTGGTTGTTTCGCAAGAAAATCATAAAAGAAATAGGGAGCAAATGAGAAATTTCAAAAAGTTGCCTGTTTCAGGTCATTTCAATGAAAAATTACGATATATTTGTAGTATTCCATTTAAATTTTTTGAAAATTTTTACAAAAAGCTATGCTCACTTAAAGCATTTCGAAAAATGGTTTAAAAATAAAGTTTTTATATTATTTTCACTTAATCCAATGAAATGGAATAGAAAACTTATACGTATTGTAGTATTCAGCATGTATACACTTTTGAAATACGTTTTAAAGTCAAATTTAAAGAAACATTTGTGTGTTCATGCGACATCTACCGGTTCATGGAAACGATAACTTAGCATAAAGGACCAATCAGACTACAGATGGCGCAAGCTTAACAACTCAGTTTGTGCACATTTGTATGGATTTGCTTGTGCATATACGTGACCTCATTTAATTTATTGAGGACACCTCGGGTAGCGTCTTTGTCGGAGCAATATGTATTAGCTGGTATTTAAATGCGCCCTATTTTAATTTTTTGAGGTCAAACGGATTAACTGCTGCAAAATCAATGTAAAAAAATTAAATTCTATGGTGACTTTGGTTCGGCAGTAACCGTGAGGACGGACAAGCAGACATCAAAACGATAACAATAGAAAACTTCTTTTCACTTCGCAATAAAAAGTAATAACTAGTTTCGAAAGTGCATATTTAAGTAGTGTAATTTAAGGTACACACTGGATTTGACTGGATCAGTTTGTGCCACTTGTCTCATAATCTATTGATTTCATGCATAAGTGCGAAGTTTAACTTTTTGATACTGAACTGCGGCACAATGTCTGTCGCTTGATAATATTTCAATTAAAATTATTTTTCAAAATAAACTAGTGTAATTCAGTATTTGATGGTACTTGTTTTTATACAGGGTGCAAAGGAACGATTGCCCCCCCTCTAGCCCATATAGGTACGTATGTAAATATAAGCGTAAAAAACATTCAATTTCTCTGTGGTTTAGAAAATCTTTTCCTAGATTTTCAAAAATGGTTTTAACATACTATCTCAATAACGCTGGATGCAGCGGTTCAGGAAGTGGAGCAAAGGGCACCGCACAATCGTTACGAGAAAATGCTCTCGATTTGTGTTCGATTTTAACAAAAAAATTACTGAAGGGTGTACCTTGATGCGTAGATTATTTTTGATAATTGCCCCAATAAAATCTAACGACGGGATTCGGAGATATCCCGGGTCAAATTTAGCAAAAAATGAGGGGGGGGGCTCATGGGGCACCAAAAAATTCAAACAGTGAAAATTAGCAATATAACTTCAAAAATGGCAAGAATAAAAATTAAATAACGTGTAAACAAATTCAGCGAGATATGACCTCAAAATTCCAAGATACTGACTTCAAGAGGTAAAAGAGCGTCGATACCGGTTTTATAATTTAAACGGTGATGAAACTGGCCCAGATTAGAACTAGGGCTTTGACTAAACACATATTAAACGTGTGCCGTGCTTGGTTACAGTTTGTGACACGATGACCCAGCTGTGACCCCCGAGGTCAATATCTTACCCATACCGGATTTGGTACCTAAAAATCATTCGAATTGCCCGCAAATAGGCTAGAACGTTTGATTTAAGCCCAGTGGGTTTCCTGTCAAGTTTAGTTCCAGTTGGTGACACGATGACCCAGCTGTGACCTCCGAGGTCATTATCTTACCCATACCAGATTTGGTACCTTACGCCTCAAGGCGCACCCTGCAGTAATTTTTTTTGTTAAAATCGAACAGACTGCATTTTCTCTCAAGCATTGTGAGGTGTCCTTCAGAATTTTCTTGGAAATCCTGCAAATTTAAAACTTTAAAATTCTTTATTTCTACATAAATGTTTTCACAACCATGTTTTAGGGCTACTTGGTAGCAAATTTAGGGGATTTATTTTATTTATCGCACAGGTCATGAGAATTGTGGGTAAGACCTTTCAGAACAGAGAACAAGGCTGGTTAGATTCGTCTCCAGGAACAAAGTTGCGGAAACGGAGAGTTTTTGTTCCTGAAATTTTTTTGTGTACGATCTGTGGTTTATAAAAATATCTCGACTCGATGCTTTTGAATTTAATTTTATGAGCATTCATTTCAGTCTAACGTCGTCATTTAAAAAAAAAATGGCTGTCGCTGAAACTAATAATGTGAAGCAAGGCTAATGAATCGTTATAAAAAATTAAGATTTCTTTCTTTGCTTCTTTCTTGGCTTCTTTCTTGTCTTCTATCTTGTACACAATGGTTATGGACATCAACGTTTCCACCCGGATATTGTAACCGAGTAATATAATATTCAAGTTTCTAATATTAAAATTAGTGTCAAAAATTACATAGCGTGTCCAACTTCAGCAATACGAATATTTTGCGAAGATAAAGAACGAACTGTACGATCCCAGGCATTAGTAATTTGTGGGCCAGGAGGTGTCGGGAAAACTCAAGTGGTCAGAAAATACATTCAGATGTACAAAAATTCATACGATCATGTGCTATGGATTAATACTGAAAGCTACACGGTAGCAACAAGCAAGTTTTTCCAAGTACATAGCTAGAGAAATACCAATAGATGTAACTCAAAATGAAAGGCAAAAGGCCGACGAGCTTATCATCGAAGAAATCTATGATTTTGTATGCCGAAAATCTGCATTACTCGTTTTCGATAACGTGGAATCTTTCAAAACAGATGACGTGAATGGTGGCCTCCATCGGTTGCTTCCAAAATCTATTAAAACTAACTGGAAAGTTCCTGCGATAATTATCACAACAAGAAATCGGGGCTGGAAGAATTTTAGACTTGAGGAACTAGTAGTTTTTGATTCGGATGAAAGCATCTTATTTCTGTCTTTGCAAAAGGTCAGAGATGATCCGAACCTGCTTCTAGAGGTGGTCAAAATCTTCCAGGGTTTGCCGTTGGCGTTGCAGCAAGTAGTAACATTCATTCAGAACAAACAGAAAGCTCGCGAAGCTGTTGATGAAGTGTACACTTTACAAAACGTTTTGGCTGATTTTAAAAGCAAAAGGAAAGAAATTATGGAGATCAAACTAGAAGAAAAATATCCTGACTTGCTTACGCTATATGCTATGACCTTTGAACAAATTGGACTTAAGAAAAACGGAGAGTTGGCTCTTCAATGTTTGGACGTAATGGCGATACTTAATCCGGACAACATCCCAACAGTTCTTATCAAAACAATTTTCAGCCATGCAGAAGATACTTTGGGAGACACGCTGATTTTGTTGCATGAATATAACCTAGCTACAAGATATACCGGCTACTACCAAATGCATCGTATGATTCAAGTCGCCAAGGTGGAGTCGAATAGTGTAAACGGTAGAAAAGTGTCATATGTGAAACAAAACTTTGATACAATTCTGGATTTGATGCAGGAATTTGTACAAAATGTCAAGACGAACAGTGCAACTTCTCATGAACTGCTACACAACATTGTGCGAATTAATGAACAAGGTCCTGAGATTTGCACAGGTAAATTTTTAAATTTTAAAACAGTTCTTGGAAACAAAGCAATGGACGTAGGAAGCTATAGCACTGCGATTAAGTTATACAGAACAGCATTGCAGTCGAGCGTGAAGCTTTATGGCGTCGATGGAATCGAAACCATTGACTGTGAAGAAGATCTTGCAGTAGCGTTAGAACTACAAGGAGAGTCGGCAGAAGCAGAGAAACATTTCGAAGTAGTACTACAACTGAGAATTAAACTCTAAGGTCCGGAACAATTATGCACAATTCGAACAAAATTTGAGTTAGCCAAAGTGTTCCAGAGCCAAGGAAAATATGAAGAAGCGAAAGACCTTATTAACAAAGTTCGGCAAAACCGTAAAACAATACTAGGTCCGGAACATCCAGACACACTAGATACAATAAATATCTTAGCCTCGATATTGCACAAACAGGGGAAATATGTGGAGGCGAGAGAACTTTTCAACCAAGTACTGCAAATACAAAATAGGACAGTAGGTGCGGATCATCCGCTCACACAAACTACAAAAAATAACTTAGCTTTGGTTTTAGACAACGAGGGAAAATATTTACAGGCGCGAGAACTTTACAACGAAGTTCTGGAAATCCAGCATAATATACTAGGTCCGAATCATCCGTACACACTAACTACAAAACATAACTTAGCTTTGGTTAGTAGCCAAGAGGGAAAGCATTTAGAGGCGCGAGAACGTTACACCGAAGTTCTGGAAATCCAGAATAAAACACTCGGTCCGAATCATCCAAACACAGTAACTACAAAACATAACTTAGCTTTCGTCTTAGACAACGAGGGAAAATATTTGGAGGCGCGAGAACTTTACAAGGAAGTTTTGAAAATCCAGAATAAGATACTAGGTCCGCACATACATGGGCACCCTCACGAGGGATTGAGGGATGCCTCTCCCTCTCCCTCGTCCTCGCTCTCACAAACTGCGAGGGTGATGGCGAGTACACGTTGATTTTAGGCGCCCTCATGAACATGAGGGAGAGGACCTATGAATAGGATGTGAACGAAAGAGGGGGAGGCAGAGTACACATGTAAGCCCTCATGACTTTCTCTTACCTTAATCGTTATGCTAAAATCATACATATATTGTTGTGTAGCAAGACCAACTTCATAACGTCTTAGGTACATGGTTTATGGCCCTGGGCAAAAATCCCAGTTTTAATTTTTTAAAGTAAAAGTTCCTCTTGTTTAGATTAAAATTTCTCATATTAAACTCCAGAAAAAAAAATCAATTTAGGATGTCAGGGAGACATGATCATTTGTAAACAAGGGCACCTGGGCTTTATATTTGATTAATGCTGTTTGCCTACCCTGATATTGAATATTACTGGTCTGAGGTTTATGGAACCTATTTGTTACTAATCTTTATTAACCGGAGACGTAGAAAACAGCTTTGATCAATAATAGTCATTTTATGAGCTACTGAATCGATTATAATGAAGAATTATTGTCAAAGGCCAACAAAAATGTCTTTTATAACAAAATATTGTAGTTTGACTGCTGAATGTTTTCCATTTTGCCGACAATTAAAATATAAGGAGGATAGGCACCGTTTACCAATGATTTAGAATTTTAAACTTGTTTTTTACGTTATTTTCAGGACAAAATCTTTTATACGTTTTTTATACTTTTTACAATTATGTCAACCACGAATATATATAACATACGTAATAATACATATAACGTACATAATATGTGACTGTACCCAAATACCTGGGTGAAACCTGCACCAATAAAGGGCACTATTTTGAATACAGTAGTTTATTTCAACAACGATTTTTTTAAAATTTGTTTTGAACGCTAGGTTGTAGGAAATGTTATAAACTTTCTAAGCTATCCAAAAGTTCCGTACGTTCAGAACTGGGGGGTTACTTACGTGTAATACAAAATAACGAGGGCCCTCATGAGTGCGAGGAGAGGGGTGTATTTTAAAAGTAGCCCTTCACGAGGGCGAGGACAACCCGTAACGTGTCGCTCGATAATGACGAGGGAGAGTGCGAGCAGGATATATTCCATCCCTCACACAAAGAGGCAGAGGGGGAGAAAAATGCCCATCTATGGGTCCGCATCATCCGTACACGCTGACTACAAAACAAAACTTAGCTTTGGTTTCAGTTAACGAGGGAAAATATTTGGAGGCGCGAGAACTTTACAACGAAGTTCTAGAAATCCAGAATAAAACACTAGGTCCGGATCATCCATGCATACGAACTACGAAACATAAGTTAGCATCGGTTTTCGAAAACGAGGGAGAATATTCAGAGGCGCGAAAACTTTACAACGAAGTTCTGGAAATCCAGAATAAAACACTGGGTCCGGATCACCCTGGCAGACTAACTACATTACATTGCTTAGCATTGGTTTTGGAAAACGAGGGGAAATATTTAGAGGCGCGAGAACTTTACAACGAAGTTCTGGAAATCCAGAATAAGACAATCGGTCGGGATCATCCGTTCACACTAATTACAAAACTTAACTTAGCTATGGTTTGTAACCACGAGGGAAAATATTTAGAGGCGCGGGAACTTTGCAAGGAAGTTCTGGAAATCCAGAATAAAACCCTAGGTCCGGATCATCCGTGCACACTATCTACGTAAAATAAGTTAGCATCGGTTTTGAACAACGAGGGTGAATTTTTAGAGGCGCGAGAACTTGACCACGAAAATCTGGAAATCCGGTATATTATATTAGGTCCAGATCATCTGTACGCACTGACTTCATTCGCGATGATTTTATTACACATAATAATAAGCATTGAATACTACTAATTAAAAGTAGACTGTTGTCAAAATTGAAGTTTCGCGCGTCCTATTACATGAGACACTCGGGCGCCAATGAGCTATGCATAAGAGCGATAGTAGTACACATTATGTTACCATTCGTATTTTTGGTCGCTATTAAATTTTTTGTTTACTTGAACATGCTTATGTTATATTTATGTTAAAGATACGGTTGCTAAGTGTTACTACAATTTAACCCTGTCCAAGTCGAAAAGGTCAATCCAATTTTATGCTATTATTGTTTTTTAATTTTGATTATTATTAAAAATTTAATCTTTGGACTACCTTATGAATACACTCCTACTGGTTTGCCGTTGGGAATACCACGTACCACAAGAGCTAACTAACGGGCTTATTTACAGTATGTATTTTCCATTGGCGAAGCCGATGGCTTTTTATTTTCCAAGCAACTTCGAAAGAAAGTAGTTTTTAACGCGGAGGACCCCTAGGGGAATTGCTAGGTGAAGGAAATGGCGCTTACACGCGTAACTGTGTCTACTGTCTACCCAGAAATGTAGTAATTTATTAAAAGTTATTTTCACCATTCATCAGTGCAGTAGTGGTGTTATCATCTGCATTCTGCATATGCGGACGGCTTTACTGCTAGTACATTCTGAAAGTACAATACCAAAATTGTTTGCAATTTGTTCAACTTTTTTTATATCCTTGAAGAGCAATATTCGTTAAGTTTATTACACTTTGTTTTAAAACTTTAAAATGAATTGAGTTTCAGAAATTTGAAATATTATTTGAAGATTTTTCTATTTATTTTCTAGAATCAAAACTCATTCAGTTCTAGTCCAATTTTACATTGACTTTATTGATAGATACCCTGAGCATCAAAATTTACTCAAGCGATCGTGTTGTGTTGTAGAGTGTGAGTGGACTGTGGGTGGACTATTAAACTTGTTTTATAGGTTTTGTTTTAACAATATCAATTTTGAGGTCTGTGGATCATTAGGAGTTAGGAGTCGGTAGTAATTACAATAATTATACTACACTACTAAATAATGTATAGATAGAGAGAGTTGAGAATAGAGTTATTGTTGTTTTAATTTCAGTCTTTTACTTAGCGTAAGTTTCTTTTACTGTTTGCCCCGAAAGGGAGAATTTCTTTAATTTACACTAAACAAATGATGAATATAGCGTAGGAAAACTTTCTTTCCAAATTATTACTAAAGTCAAATAGACATTACCCCAATCTCAGCAGTCCTAGAAATAATACGGCCACATCTAGAATCAAGTCCGTGTTTAACATCACCAGATGGCAGGGCTATCAAAATTTCTCTTCACCTGCCACAGTTGATCTCGAGATACCAGTTCCTTGGGGAGTAGTCCCAGGTATGAAATAAAATGCTATTTTCTCATTTAACAAGCAGCAGCTAGCTGATCCTTTTTGTTCAGGCGTAATAGTTACGAAAGCCTTCATGCTTATATGGGTTTGCTATCGTTTTCTAAAACCAAAGTATTTAAAAATCATAGCCCGCCTCTGGAACGGCTATGATCCCGATTACAAGAAAACCGTCATTTGTCTTCATGGCTGGAAGGTCAATTGGGGAAGCCTGGAAGCCTCATTCGATAAAATAGTTCCGATATTAGTGGATGGACTTCCAAATTACCAATTCTTGTGCATTGACTACCCCGGCCATGGATTCTCATCCCACTATCCCCGCGGAATGTTATATCAAATGTGAGATTTCTTGGTGCTTCTGGAAAGAATCCTGAAGCATTTCAAATAGCCTATGGTAACCTTAATTGGCCATTCACTGGGAGGTCAAGTCGGGTTTCTGTACACGGGAACTCATAATTATGGAATAGTTGAGAAATGCGTAAGTTTTCTATAAATCGATACACGTATTAAATCTACTTGTTATTGCCTTTGTTGTCACAATTCTATGAAGAATTTTGCTATAAGCAATTTCAACTCTCGCAATAATACTCGTTCACGAGGGTTTCTTATGTACAGGGGCTATTTTAAGATATTAATGTATGCTTTTATAAGATATTTTGACCTTTGGTATTTACCACGATTGTTTCCTCCTTGTAAGGGCTTGTCATTACAAGAGTCACGCTTTGCTCATTTTTGTGCAGTGCTGTTAAATTGAGTGAGTACTGTACAGTGGATCTCTCTCTGTAATAATATCCCTCATAAAAGGAACATTTGGCTCTTGTAATGACATTCGCTAAGGAGGAAAAAATTAACATTACGGTACATGTACATGGGAACTTGCTCAAATATTTTTGCTCTACAGAGAAATTGTGCTTACAGTAACTGTTTTCACGACGAGGAGATCTCGTTTAATACCAGAGTATATTTCTTAAGATGAAATATTGTGTACGAACACAATTGAAAATTAAAATGTGCCTAATTATGAAGGTTGCCATTAATTTTTGGACCCAGGACCTTCTCGACATGATCCTGAAAGTGATCACAGACTCAATTCTCCTGGATAAACAGTACCTCTCAAAAGTCCGGAAAGTCTACTCATATGAGACTGTGCTAGACAAATTCATCCATAGTCATCTCGGCGGATTCGATGAGACCACATGTAATCTCCTCATGTCAAGAGAAACCAAGGAGACTGAGCCCGGATCCAAGAAATATTTCTTCACTCATGATATCCGACTCAAGTATTTAACCTTCTTGACACTCAGCCCTAAACAGATTTCATACATTTCTAAAAATTTCCGGTTAGTTTACTTTTGATTTACACATGACACTTGTGCTCTCATTTTAAAATCCCACTGTTGACTACATCCGGGTATGGAAAATCTTCGCGCACCCGCGCACTTGGTGCGTGGCCAAAATAGTACCCCTTCATATGCCAATGCAGTAGAGTTTAAAAACTGGGATGAGTTGCCATTTTTTTGAAAAATTATTACCTACACACGTGCCAAACTGGGTGAAGTTGCAACTTTTTAAATATGTTATGCCCATACACGTGCCAAACTGAGATTACTTGCCATTTTAAAAAAAAGTTATACCTACATACATGCCAAACTGCGATTAGTATATTCGTTGTAATTTTTTAAATTTGTGGTCATACACGTGCCAATTTTGGATGAGTTGCCATTTTTTAAAACTAATATTTACCTACATACATGCCAAAGCGGGGTTAGTTGCCACGTTTTTAAAAATTTGGTGACAGTTTCTAAAATTTGGGATTATACACGTGCCAAACTGGGATGACTTGCCATTTTTAAAAAAGTTATACCTACATACGTGCCAAACTGCGATTAGTATATTAGTTATAATTTTTTAAATTACTGGTCATACACGTGCCAATTTTGGATGAGTTGCCAATTTTTAAAACAAATGTTTACCTACATATGGCAAAGCGGGATTTGTTGCCACATTTTTAAAAATTTGGTCGCACTTTTTTGAAATTTTATGGCCATACACGTGCCAAACTGGGACGACTTGCCAATTTGTTAAAACAATTTGTACGTATATACGTACCAAACTGGGATGAGTTGCCAATTTTTAAAAAAATTGTATTACCTACATAGGTGGCAAAGTGGGCTAAGTTGACACTTTTTGAATGAGATAGTTGCCATTTTTTTAAAATTGTGTGCCCATACACGTGCCAAACTAATATGACTCTACATTTTGTTAAAACAATTTGTACGTATATACGTGCCAAATTAGGATGAGTTGCCACTTTTTAAAAAAAATGTAATACCTACATAGGTGCCAAAGTGGGCTAAGTTGACACGTTTTAAATGAGATAGTTGCCATTTTTTGAAAATTGTGTGCGCATACACGTGCCAAACTAATATAACTTGACATTTTGTTTAAAAAATTTGTACGTATATAAGTGCCAAACTGGGATGAGTTGCCACTTTTTTAAAAAATTGTATTACCTATATAGGTGCCAAAGTGGGCTAAGTTGACACTTTTTGAATGAGATAGTTGCCATTTTTTGAAAATTGTGTGCGCATACACGTGCCAAACTGAGTAAAGTTGCCAATTTTTGGACGAGATATTTGCCTTTTTTTGACAGGGATAGTTGCCATGTTGGAATCAGGTGAAATAAGTCACACAGTTGCCAATCTGACCATTATTTAGTGCGTTGACAATTTAGAAGATTTTCCATACCCGACTACATCCTGTATCTATAATTGCGTACATACTCAAATATTGGATTTAATTCAATCCTATGTGCTTGTAATGAAATATTTTTATGTAAAATATTTTGATCGTGTAAGATATAAAAATATCCGAGCATTGATAACACGTTGGGACGAATAACGTAAATATATATTTTTAGAACATTTTATAAGACGCAAAAGAGGGCTCATATATATAAAGGAGGTTTTCTGCAGAATCTTTGTTTTTATTTCCAATAATCGTATGATTGATTTTTTAAAATTTGGCTTTATTACATTTTTTCCTAGCTAAAAAAAGATGGATATGTGTGTAACTGTGCTCTCTTATAAATATAACAGGACACTAATACTGTATATCAAGGCAGAGGAGGGTGTTAGCTACCTGCCAAACTACGTCGAACAGAATATCGAAACTTGGCTAACTCATCAGAAGGGTCAAAGGGGAAAAGTGTTTATCGTTGAGAGTCCTGGTCCTCATCATTGTCATATTACAAATGCAGAAGAAACAGCTAAATTAATTCGTTTTCAAATAATGTGTATGATTACTTACAGTTATGATTGTAAACAGATATTGTCTTTACTCGCTCTAATGCCAAAATCTAATAATGGTAATCAGAATCATAAAACCATTTTTAAGTACCAGTAATTTTTTGAGCAACAAGGTTCGTTTTCTCCAACCTAAAATCATTGGACTTGGCTTTTAATTTGGTGAAATAGTGCTCACAGAATAGTTAAAGCATGTGCATTAAAAGTTGAAACGTTATCCTTGTTCCGCTCTGCTTGCTCGTTCCGTCCCGTTATACACACGGCCAAATAGTATGTCCCGTCCCGAATACAATGGGGACAATTTTTATTGTTCCCGTTCCGTCCCGAATACTACATGGGGATAATTATTTTGTCCCGGTGCGTCCCCGGTAAAAGCTCTGCAAACTCGTGTAATACCCTAGAATGTGTATATGCATGCACACAAGCGGGATTTAACTAACTGCATTAAAAGGTTTTTCCATATCTAATAAAAACCAGGGTTGAAAATTGGAATCGGAATTATAATCGGAATTGAAAAAGAATCCAAAAATTTAAAGTATTAGAATCGTAATCGGAATTAAAAATACTGTAACATTAGGTATTGAAATTCTAATCGGAATTGGAAAGTAAGTATCGGTATTGGTATTATAATTTAATGATATTAAAATGAATTCCGATTCCATTTCCCGCATTGCATTACACAGCCATAAAGAGCCCTTTACGACCATTTATAAAGTACCTTTACATTTTACACTTCCACATGGTTTTTAGCGCAAATAGTTCTGTATCGTAGTAATAAAAACGGAAAGAAAGGCAGAATCATTTGTTTATGATTACTAGGACTACAATAGAAATCTGGAAATACAACAAAAAATGAAAGACATGTTCCAACGTATTCTGTGGAACAACTATGAACCGCACAAGGGACAAATGAATTAATTTGTCAAGTGGTGGAATGATTCCGAATTTTCTGAAATTCTCCAGCAAGTAACATCTGTAATCTTGAGCATTCCAGCAACTTAGGTTACTGTGGGAAGACTTTTCTCGGCACTACGTTTAATTTAAAACTATAACCTATAGGTCGACTACCGGAGGAATCCCTGCAAAACATGTTGTTTGTTCGAGTAAACAAACAGCTTAAATGACGTGGTCGAATAACAATAAATTGTAAGTTACATGCAGAGCTGCGTTCAAGTTCAAGTATAACTTGAAAAGTTCAAGTGCGTATCAAGTTCAAGTCAAGTCAAGTGCAGCCAATTTTGTAACTTGAAACTTGAACAACAAGTTCAAGTGAAATTATAATTTTAACTTGAATTTTCAAGTTCAAGTTCGATCAAGTCCAAGCTAATAATTTAATACTTGATAACAAAATCAAGTCAAGTTCAAGTACACTGAATGGAAGTACTTGAATGAAACTTGAGTATTTGGTATAACTTGGGTTTTTGTCACTGAAAAGCAATGGAAGCATTGCGGAATTAGTGTCATCTTTGCATCTCACTAAAAATAATATCGAATACGAATCATCATAATAATAAAATCTTTGAGTTTGTTTTTATTCCATCCGCATTAAAGTGACCTCCACGAAGCCCAGTGGTCGAGATTGAGAATAATTCTTGTGTCCTGTTTCCACACTTTGAATAATTAAAAGTCCCGACTTATTGTTTTCTAAGGATGTTCTTTATACTCTGGCTGGGTTCTTGTTCCATTATAAAAATGAATTGATTGTTTAGTTCACCTGTTCTGAAGCTAAGAAGAAGTTTAGGAGAAATTTTATTATTCCCTGTAAGAATGATTTTTGCTGATATTAAACATGATGAAGCAGATGAACAACAAACAATCTTATAAATAAATATTGGTTAAGCAAAATTAACGACGAAAAATATTCATGGTTATAACTGCTGTTTACACTCACCAAACGAGTGCAACATAATGTGAACAGGGCGATAATATGATTGCTAACCTGTTAATTATAGAAACTAATAAATTAGACTACAATGCTTACAGTTATTTGATCATGTATTTTAAACTTTTTGATAATTTTAAAGTAAAGAATTTCGTCCGCATGCCGTTTAGTTTATCCTAATTATGGCCTAACGATAATCAGCTATAGTAATTGTGGACGAATTTCTAGTAATGTTTATTCATTTACGAAAAAAATACTTGAATAATCAAGTTCAAGTACAAGTTCACGTTCAAGTCAAGTTATGTGTCCAACTTGAACGTCAAGTTTTAATCAAGTTCAAGTTCTACAAAATGAACTTGAAAAACGTGTACTTGAATACTCAATTGGCTTGAGAAACTTGATTCATCAAGTACAAATCCGAATACCTCGTTTAGACAATTTTTCAAGTTTAAGTCAAATTCAAATCAAGTTATCTAAAATAACTTGACTTGAAGGCAACCCTGGTTACATGCACAGAATCGGAATTGGAATCGGAATTATTTAAAAGTATTTCAATTAATTGGTATCGGAATTCAAAATTAATTATTTGGATACATCGGAATCGGAAATTGAAATTAAATTTAAACAGTTATTGTAATTGGAATCGGAATTTTTATTTTTCCGATATTTCATCCCTGATAAAAACAAACTAAAATTCATCAATGGACGGTTACATATAACTTCTTTTGCACTGCACACTTGTAACCGAAATTGAAAACCCCTATTTTGTTTTTCAGCTAAACATCAATATTCGAAATTATTTTTCTTGAACTCATTTTATGAAATGTAATCATGGAACATAACTTCTCTCATAATATTATGGTTTCTGCTCTACTGCATTGTGAACAGTTCCACTGAACAAAAGTTTATTAAACATGGGCCTAAACGGAGCGACATCTCTCATATGACATGTCAAATTTGGCCAAAGGAAAAATTGAATTGAATGCAAAAACGTGGGCTTTTACGTAGTGATACCACCTTTGGAATTAGGCAAAACAATTCGTGGAGTTCCAAAAAATTTAAATGGATTTTTATATCGTAATTTATTATAACGATATGACTGGGAAAAATACGAAATTGGTTAAATTAATGTATAAAAAATTTAAATTGCATAGTGATTTTGGTTCGGCAGTAATCGTGAAGACGGACAAGCAGACAAGCAGACGTCAAAATGATAACAATAGGAAACTTGTTTTCACTTCGCCCTTACCAGTTTAGAACGTGTCTATTTAAATCGTGTTATTTAAGGTACACAGTGGATTTGCCTGGATCAGGGATCAGTTTACATCACTTGTCTCATAATAAATAATATATTGTAATACCCAATAGTTTAACAGTTTTAATGTGATTTCAGTAATTATATTTATTTTTATAGTTGGGTCTTGACTCTTACCTGAACCAGCAGGAGCATCAATGTAAAGCATTCAATGTGTTTTTGTCCAACTAAATTCTCGTTCTATAAGTTCGTATTTTTCGTTTATGTAAAAAAGCCCTTGTTCCAAAAAAAACTTTTAAGGCTAAATGACCAGGATATTCATTTACGGACAGGATTACTGGAGCTCCATCCGGGTTTTTCTAAATATTCAATGTAAATAATTACAGTACACCATCTCTATGTACAAGAGCAACCCTGAAAAATGAAATCTGACTTGATTTTTCAAAATTATAGTTTTTATAGTATTTGTTTTTTTAATGTTTTTACCTGAGCAGGAAAGAACCAGAAGAAGAGATTTGCTTGCGTCGTGTCATTGATTGTCAATTACCCACTGTAGCTTTTGACTGGCTTGTTGGATTTAATTTTTGAAATTTCCATATTATCCTCGGATGCATTCCTGGCTTCCTCCAATAACCCTTTCCGAATTAAAGGAGTTAAAAATAATCCTTGACCAATGGCATCTTGCACGGCTTCCGCGAGTTTCTCATCTCCTACAACTTGTCTCAAGCTCGTTGTTATTGCAAGTCCAAGAATTAGGGAATAAATGACCGCTCTCATTTTTACACAAATGTGTACGTAAAAACCGAGTTCTAAAAAACGTTCTTCTAATTTGGACAACGACAATTCTTTTTTTCAATTATTGATTGATCCTGTCCTGGAAATTTCCACCTCTCCTGGAAGTTCACAACTGTATGTACAAAGCAGTTTGAATATTTTTGTTGAAATTACAGCTTTAAATACACTTCCGCCTTTGCCGTAGCCTATTTCTACAGGTATCATCAGGTTCTGAGGTTTTGCATGGTGACATTGGTTCGGTAGTAATCATGAGGACAGACAAGCAGACGACCGGGCTTTAAAACGATACCAACGCAAACGTGTTTTCACTTCGCCCTTAAAAAGCAATAACCAGTTTCGAAAAGTGTCATTTAATTATTATTATTTAAGGTACAAACTGGGTTTGACTGGATCAGTTTGTGTAATTTGTCTCATAATGTACTGATTTCAAGCATAAATGCGAAGTTTAACCTTTTGATACTGGCCAATATCTGTCACTTGATAATATTTCAATTATAACTTCAGTTGACACCAAATTCCCCGGAAAATAAATCAGTGTAAATCAGTATTTGATGATATGTGCGTTTATACAGGGTGCCAAGAGAAGATTGCCCCCTCTCAAGCCAGGGTTGGCAAAAAACCGGATTTTATTAGTAAAGGCCAAGCCAGTGGCAAGAAATGGCAACAACCGGTTTTTATTGGATAGTGGATTTACAGTAAAACTTGTATATAGTGGCCGGCTATATAGTGGTTTCCTCCACATTGTGGCCCATATCAGGTTTCCCCGTCATATGTCCTATCTTTTAACATTACGTACACCCGGCTTACAATAGTTTTTTATATAGTGGTCCCCTGTCAATTATGGACTGGGACTTTTGACCAATCGTATAGAAATGCATGCTTTCAACTCTGCATACAGTGGTCCGAATAAACATCAGTCTAAATTTAAATAGCTAGAAGTTAGTCAACTTGAAAAACGTCATGCACATTCCATAACATGCATTCCTTGTGTTGGGGCTTGGAGTGGTGCTTAAGTGTGCTCGGTATGATTGGTTTTGGAAGTTATTTTAAAGGGAATTACAGTTATGACGTCTTGGGTAAAATACAGACACTCTCTTCCAAATTCAATAACATCAGTATTAGAGTTATTATAAAATGATTCCTCTCAAAAGAAAGTTGCAGAACATCTTAAAATGCCGAAATCATCGGTAAAAAAAATATATTCGAATAAAATAAAATTTAGTGTGGTCAACGCTCTTATCGGCCATAAAGGGAAACAAAGCAGAACGTCCAAGTTTCCCGAAAACCGAGACAACAATCATAGAATGGTTGTCACAATGAGACATCAGCTTTTCCCTGTTAATGACCGAATGGTGGCAGCAAAAGCAAAATCTTTTGCCGAAAAATCAGGCCCACATTTCCTTCAAGAATTTCTCGCATGGAACCATATTCAGTCTTAAGCATTCCAAAATTAGTAATTACTTACTGAGCAAGAATTAATGCATTTATCGTGCGTGAGATTATTTAATTTGAAGTACTGTATATAGTGGTTAGACCCACTATATCCGGCACAATGGTCCCTGTTAATAGTGGTCAAATTTTCTTGCTCCTAGAGAAACCACTATAGACAAGTTTTACTGTATTTGGATAATATTAATTTTGGCCATTTTGTACCAACCTAAACAACAGGTCCAGGCCGGTTAGAACCGATTTTAACCAATAAAGACCAGGCCATTTCTGACCATTTGACAACCCTGTGTTCATGCATGCCTAATTTTAAACAAGCCGGTAGTACATTTTGGTTAAAACCGGTTTTTATTGGATAGTGGATTTATTTGGATAATATTAATTATGACCATTTGATACCAACGCATACAAAAGGTCCAAGCCGGTTAGAACCGGATTTTAACCAATATTGACCAGGCCATTTCTTGCCACTTGCCAACCCTGTCTCAAGCCCATATGTAAGGGGCAACCATAAACAATATTCAATTACCCCGTAATTTGACAAATCCTTTCACAAATTATTTCATCCTGCTAGTTCAAAAACTCTGGACGCAGCGGTCCAGGAAGTGCAGCAAACTCAGGATTTTGTTTGAAAAACTTAAAAGTTCAAAGTTTAAAATTCCTTTTTTCTATTTACATATATTTTTTACAAGCATGTTTTGCTGCTATTCGGTATTAAATTTATAGACTTTTCGTTTACTTATCGCACAGGTCAGTACGTTACAAATAGTGGGTATGTCCTATAAGAAACAGAGAATAAGGTTGGGGTAGATACATCTCCTGAAACAAAGATACGGAAAAGGACAAGCTCTGATCCTGAAATTATTTCATGGGCGGTCTGTGGTTTATAAAATTATTTTCAAGCAATGCGTTTGTAGTAAATTTTATGGGCATTCCTTTGAGCTTCACAATGTTCACAACATCATTCTTAGTCTGAAAATTACGGTCGCTGTAACGGATAATGTGAGACGATGGAAATGAATCGATTTAAAAATTCAAAATTTCGTTCTTTGTATCTATAGCTTGTCTTCTATCCTGTACAACAATGGTTATGGATATCAACGGTTGTACCCGGGTAACGCAACCGAGTAATATATTTCTCAAATTTCTATTTTAAAAATTAATGTGTCAAAAAATAAAATATTTTCATTGCACAAAATCCGACTGATTAAGTATAAATATTTTGAGGTCACATACCTGTACACATGTAAGTCTATATATCTGTACATGTAAGTATAAATCATAATATTCGGAACAAAATTTCACCTAAAAATATTGTATGCATTGACACAACGGTATGAAGCTTTACCAGAATTAGATAAACCAGTTTGAATTAAGACTTTTCATCAAACCTGTGTCACATTTTCCCTTGCTGTGTACACAATTTTATCGAAACATTTTGCTAAAGACTTTCCTTAAAATCCCTTCAAATTTTCAAAAAACTTCCGGGGTTTGAACAGTTATTGAACAAATTTTATTCCCGTAAAAATTCTCAACTTTGAGAACCTTCGTATATTCTGAATCTGCTGAGTTTTCTCGGAAATATTTATACGTAATTAACAATTCTGCAAATTTTCATTATTAATTCGAAATTTTGGCTTTGGTCAATAAATCTGGCTTTAGGAAACACCTTGGTTGCTTTTGTAGTCCTAGTTTTGGACAAGGAATTGAAAAAATGTGAATAATTTCCGATATAGGGGCTAGAAGGGGAACTGTTTTAGGCACCCAGGACTTGTTGAGTTAAGTTCCAGTTTATGATAAGCAAAGTATCTCATTCGATTACAAAATGAGCAATCAAATGCGTAACGAATTAGTGGATTCATGGAATGGCTATATCCAGGCATGATTTTCAGTAAAACAAAATAGCGATATTGTCAGGGACATGCATTATAAAAGGGAATATAACGTCAACAAGGGTTTTGGATTTTTTTCCCAATGATGTCTATAGCAGATTATTTTTGGGCTATCGTAATTATATTTGAACTTGTTTCTCTTCACCCCAATACTAATTGATCTTCAACAATTGAAAGCACAGCGAAATTCCTCCAGGAGTGCTACGTCAGCGAGATTTCACTGTCCCATGACACGGACATAGATACAGATACTGAACTACGAAGTTGCACAAACTGAAATTTCAAGAGTTGGCTGGCGCCTACACACGGATTAATTTTTATCTATTTGGGATTTTGTATGCAGGTGCATAATTACATACTCGATGGGCACTAAATTAAAGATGACCCAATAATATTAGGATTCGCTAGACTGCACAAAGTACTCACTTCTACTTTGAAGTTGGCTAAAGCTATACGTATGCAGTTTAACTCAAACCAATTTCTTGTTTACTTGCTTACCTCTCATAATTTCAATTAAAATCCCTGTGAATCTTCGATAATATTTTCAACAGTTCCTTTTGGAGGTTTCAAATCTTTTAAGGTAATAAATAAATTTATTTCCCTTTATCTCTGAACATTGCATTTATAACTGACTACTGTATGAATGATCTTTAAATTGCTCATTTGCAAACAGCACTTACTGCAAGTAAAAACGAACAAGCAACTTTACCATCCGCTTTGGGAACGCTTGAATTAACATCTGGAGGAACTAACCAAACCTGATTGGTCAATGTCGGACAAAATGGAAAACTTAACCCCCGAATTTGCGAGGTAATTTTATTTAGCAGGGATAATAAATTCCATTCTTCAATGTAACTTCAGTGACTCAAATGTAATTGATTTATCCAGTGGTGTTAAAAACTTGTTTCTGATCCAAAGAAATTTGTACAAAAAATGTAACGATCACCAGTTAAAAGCCACAGTCTTGTTTTTACGAGAAAACTCAGTTATTAAATATTTGGAAGATTTCAACGACAGAGGCTTGAACGCCACCGTAACCGCGCATGCTGATGAAAAACTATGTTATTAAGAGTGTTGAGGTAGCTTGTGATAAATTAAAACCCTTAATTTTTTAAATTTCATTTTGTAATAACAACTTCACTCTTTTGATCCGCCCATAATTTTTAATTCAGCTCTGGTTATTAGTAACTTATTTGTATAAACAAGATGAACATTTTTTATCCGCTCTTATATTTAGATAGGAAAACAATAGTTTCGAAAACAATAATTCTACAAAATAACAATTAAATTCAAACATATTCCCTTAATGTGAAAGGGAAACAATGTACTAGAGGAGAAACTCGTTAATAATAAACTATTATTTTTTTAGAGGCAGCAAACATGATCAGAACAACGACGGAAATGGCGAGACTGGACAAGATGCAGCGGTACTGTTTTTCAAAATTCATCTAGGATAGCATGTAAACATTAAAGCAGAAAATCAGCCCTAGTTATTTTAAAACTGATTTGAAATTGCCGTGATTTAAATTTAGGGAGCAGCAAGCACTGAAACCTCAACACCTGGTACCTCATCAGGCTACACATTTCAGGGACCCGTTGGCCAGGTAACACATCCAATGAGTATTCAAGGAGGTACTAATACGATCAATGTTCACCCAACACCAACCTCTATGATACGACAAGATCGCATTGAATTCAATGTAGAAGACTCCCTACCTTCATTTTTTGGAAGAGAAGAATTTATCAAGAAGCTACGTGACAATATCTCGCACCCTGAAGCAGAACATAATGTAGAACGAACTGTACGATCCCAGGCCATAGTCATTTGTGGACCAGGAGGTGTCGGGAAAACTCAAGTGGTCAGAAAATACATTCAGATGTACAAAAAATCATACGATCATGTGCTATGGATTAATGCTGAAAGCTACACTGTAGCAACAAACAAGTTTCTCCAATTAGCTGGAGAAATACCAATAGATGAAACTCAAAATGGAAGGCAAAAGGCCGACGAGCTTATCATGGAAGAAATTTATGACTATGTATGCCGAAAATCTGCGTTACTCGTTTTTGATAACGTGGAATCATTCAAGACAGATGATGGGAATAGTGGTCTCCGTCGGTTGCTTCCAAAAGCAGTTAAAACTAACTGGAAAGTTCCTGCGATAATTATCACAACAAGAAATCGGGACTGGAAGTATTTTAAATGCGAAGAACTTGAAGTTTTTGATTCGCATGAAAGCATGCTATTCCTGTCTTCGCTAAAGTGCAGAGATGATCCAAACCTTCTTCAAGAGGTGGTCAAAATCTTCCAGGGTTTGCCGTTAGCGTTGCAGCAAGTGGCAACATTCATTCAGAACAAACAGAAAGCTCGCGAAGCTATTGATGAAGTGTACACTTTACAAAACTTTTTGGCTGATTTTAAAAGCAAAAGGAAAGAAATCATGAAGACCGAACTAGACGACGAGTATCCTGACTTGCTTGCTCTATACATTATGACCTTTGAACAAATTGGACTTAAGAAAAACGGAGAGTTGGCTCTTCAATGTCTGGACGTAATGGCGATTCTTAATCCGGACAACATCCCAACAGTTCTTCTTAAAACAATTTTCAGCCATACAGAAGATACTTTGGGAGACACGCTGAGTTTGTTACATGAATATAACCTAGCTACTAAATATGCCGGCTACTACCAAATGCACCGCATGATTCAAGCCGCCAAGGTGGAGTCGAATAGTGTAAACGGGAAAAAAATGTCATATGTGAAACAGAACTTTGAAAAAATAATGGAATTGATTCAGAAATTTATACCAAATTTCAAGTGGAGCATTAAAAATTCTCATGAAATGGTGCACAACATTGTGCGAATTAATGAGCAAGGTCCTGCGATTTGCACAGATAAATTTTTAAATTTTAAAAACGTTCTTGCAAATAAAGCAATGGAGGTGGGAAGCTATAGAACTGCGATCCAGTTATACCGAACAATATGGCAGTCAAGCGTGACGTTTTATGGCGTCGATCGAATCGAAACTATTGACTATGAAGAAAATCTTGCAGTGGCGTTAGAACGACAAGGAAAGTCGGAAGAAGCCGTGAATCATTTCAGCGTAGTCCTACAATTCAGAATTCAACTCGGAGGCCCAGAAGAATTAAGCACAATACGAACAAAATCTATGTTAGCCGATGTGTTCCAGAGTCAAGGAAAATATGCAGCAGCACATGACCTCAATAACGAAGTTCTGGAAATCCAGAATAAAATACTAGTTCCGAATCATCCGAACACATTAAATACGAAAAATAACTTAGCTATGGTTTTAGAACACGAGGGAAAATATTTGGAGGCTCGAGAACTTTACAACGAAGTTCTGGAAATCCGGAATAAAATACTAGGTCCGGATCATCCGGACACACTAGCTACGAAAAAAAACTTGGCCTCGGTTTTGAACAAAGAGGGAAAATATTCAGAGGCGAGAGAACTTTACAACGAAGTTCTGGTAATCCGGAATAAAATACTAGGTCCGGATCATCCGAGCACACTAGCTACGAAGAATAACTTGGCTTTAGTTTTGAAAAACGAGGGAAAATATGCAGAAGCGCGAGAAATTTACAACGAAGTTCTGGAAATCCAGAATAAAATACTAGGTCCGGATCATCCGAACACACTAACTATGAAAAATAACTTAGCCTCGGTTTTGAACAAAGAGGGAAAATATTTGGAGGCGCGAGAAATTTACAACGAAGTTCTGGAAAGCAAGAATAAAATACTAGGTCCGGATCATCCGGACACACTAGCTACGAAAAATAACTTAGCTTTGGTTTTAGACCACGAGGGAAAATATTTGGAGGCGCGAGAACTTTACAACGAAGTACTGGAAATCCAGAATAAAATACTGGATCCGGATCATCCAAACACACTAACTACGAAAAATAACTTAGCTTCGGTTTTGAACAAGGAGGGAAAGTATTTAGAGGCGCGAGAACTTTACCACGAAGTTCTGGAGATCCGGAATAAAATACTAGGTCCGGATCATCCGACCACACTAAATACGAAACATAACTTAGCTTTTGCTTTGTACAGCGAGGGAAAATATTTAGAGGCGCGAGAACTTTACCACGAAGTACTGGAAATCCAGAATAAAACACTAGGTCCGCATCATCCGGACACACTAACTACGAAAAATAATTTAGCTCTGGTTTTGTACAACGAGGGAAAATATTTAGAGGCGCGAGAACTTTACAACGAAGTACTGGAAATCCAGAATAAAATACTAGGTCCGGATCATCCAAACACACTAACTATGAAAAATAACTTAGCTTCGGTTTTGAACAAGGAGGGAAAATATTTAGAAGCGCGAGAACTTCACAACGAAGTACTGGAAATCCGGAATAAAATACTAGGTCCGAATCATCCGAACACTCTAACTTCGAAAAATAACTTAGCTTCGGTTTTGAACAACGAGGGAAAATATTTAGCGGCGCGAGAACTTTGCAACGAAGTACTGGAAATCCAGAATAAAATACTAGGTCCGGATCATCCGGACACACTAACTACGAAAAGTAATTTAGCTATGGTTTTGAGAAGAAAGGGAAAATACGTACAAGCGCGAGATTTTCGTTGCGAAGTTTTGTAGATCCAGAATAAAATGGTAGGTCAGGATCATCCGGGAACACTTAATAAGTCTCATGTCTGTATATAAATAATTATAATTCTCGATGATTTTGTTACATACAGTAATAAGCAATAAATTCAGGAAGTGCAAAACCAAAATTGTAAAAAACATATTAACATATAAACATTATTTTATATCTTGGAGGAGCAATATTCGTTATGGTTATGACATTAAATTTGTTTTAGAAGTTTAAAATGAATTGTGTTTCTAAAATTAAGAATATTTGTGAATATTTTTCTATTTACTAATCGAATTTTATATTCTATTTAATGTGTTTAGCAGTATTTCAAAGTGAAAATTTGATTTAAGACTAAAACCATTGAGTAGGGTTAAGTGTTACAAAGGGGAATGAAAATTCATTCAGTTGTAGTTCAATTCTAAATTGACTTTATGGTATCATAGCTAAATTCATAAATGCCTAAACTTATAACAGCTAAACCTATCGAATCGTGTCCCGTTTTTGTCCCCAGTCCCGACAATCGGGACACGGTGACAAAACCCATGTCCCCGTCCCGTCACCAAAAATTTAAAAAAACGTCGTCCCCGGTCCCGAAAATCGGGGCATGTGAACAAAATTCTTGTCCCGTCTCGATAATTACTAAAAATAGTTGTCGTCATTATCTTACCAAAAATCGGAACATGAGGAAAACTTTGTACAAAAAATATGTGTATCAAAAACATAAAAAAATACATTTCTGGAATCGTAGTTCAAAGATTCCTCCTTAAGGTAGCTTAAATTGCGGTTATATTTCAACAATTATTACTATTCTATTCTTGTTCTATTTTGGTCCCCAAAATTATTCTGTCACTGAAGTTTCCAATCCGTTTTCAAATACTGTGTATGATTACTACTGACTTCAATTATGATTGCAAATAAAAATAAAAAAAAATGATTGCAAATATATACATATATTGTCGTTATTCGCTCCAATGCCAAAATCTAATAATCATAATCATAAAACCATTATGCAGTACCATTCATTTTTTGAGCAATAAGCTGCAATTTTCACAACCGAAAGTTGAATGTCTTACATTCGGTGAAATAGTGCTCACAGAATAGTTTACTCATGAGTAGTAAAAGCTATATTAGCTTATCCTTGTTCTGCTAGCTTGCTCGTCCCGTTCCGTTATACACACGACTAAAAAGCACGTCCTGTCCCGAATAAAATCGGGAATTTTTTTTGTCCCCGTCCCGTCACGAATAAAATGGGGAATTTTTTTTGTCCCAGTCCCGTCCCGAATACAATAGGGACAATTTTGTTTATCCCCGTCCCGTCCCGAATATAATGGGGACATTTTTTTTGTCCCCATCCCGTCCCGAATACAATGGGGACAATTTATTTTGTCCCCGTCCCGTCCCGAATATATTGGGGACAATTTTTTTGTCCCTGTCCCCTCTCGAATACGACATGGGGACAATTTTTTGTCCCTGTCCCCTCCCGAATACGACATGGGGACAATTTTTTGTCCCTGTCCCCTCCCGAATACGACATGGGGACAATTATTTTGTCCCCGGGGACGTCCCGTCCCGGTCCGTCCACAGTACCGTCGGGACGTCCCCGTCCCCGGTAGAAGCTCTACCTTGCAAGAGCATCGTCGTTAAATAGACCAAATTGTCTCATGCATATTCAACCAACGTCTACATGCAATTTCAATAAAAGGAAAATAGTCTACGTACAGGCAATGCGTACAGCTAAAACCCACGCAAATAGTTTGAATCCCACTGTTTATCAGGATCCGTTGTTGTCCCCATAAAAATCAGCATTTACGCCAGTTACTGATATTTGCCTGTCTACATTTCCGTGAGTGGCTTATAATATATTTGATTTTCTTGGACCGATCTTTTCAAGTTTTTCTAAAATTTACGTTATTGAACTGTGTCAACGTTTGGGTAATTTGAGCCACTAAAAGGGTACAAATATGGATTTTTCTAGAACTCAAAATTAACATATGTTTGCTGGAAATCTTGTAGGATTTCCGCTGAAATGCTAGTTCAGTAAAGTCATGAAAGTTCTGTAAGTAAAATTGAGCATCAAAAAATTAAACCATGCGCTTCATTTTTGATCTCAGGTGACATCATTGAAGCAGGTTGATAAATAAATAAGATCCTCATTATTAACTTAATTCTTGTAGCTTACAATTAAAACAGGTGTTTTGCAAAAACAGGGGTCAAAAACGTGTTGCAAAGGGAATTTAAAATTATATTTGTTATATCCTAAATCTGTTTGAAGAAATTATTTTTGGCGCTTGGTTCTAGAAAATTTCAATGACAGTTTGCACATATATTAGGCGATCCCTGCAGCCCTTCAATAGTATTGTATGTTGAGACGCCAGCAAAAATATTAAACAAGAAAGACAAAAGCTCTATGCGGAGCCAAATTAAAAGAAATGCGGTAAGGGAAAAAGGTTGTCCAAAATTAAGGTTGTAGGATGCGAAATGTTTGGCAACGTAATAAAGTGATAGAGTTGCGGGCATTTTCGGAAAATCTGGATTTTTTTTATTACTTGACCAGTCTTTTTCCATTATTCTAGAATTCTAGCCAATATGTGCTAAAACATGTTATTTCCATAATTATTTATCAAATTACTAGCACACTGAATGTAAAAAAGTTATTGCATATGGTGAGTTCGAGAATTAATAAAATTGTCGACATTGAGTCCATGAAGACGCGTATGCTCAGCACGTGGTACTCTTCTGGCCTTGAATGCATACGAAATACATAAAGGACTGACTGAGATTTTTGCTAAGGACTTTTAATAGGACTGAGACTGATAGGGACTAGCGCGTGGATACTACATACTACACGACTTAGTTGGCTGACAGAATGTTAGAATGCTACTTGGGACTATTAGAGTTAGAGGACTTGCCTGTACACATTGCCTGCACGTAGACTATTATTATTATACTAGCAGTATAGCCACCGCCTGCGTCGGTGGTTTACAGGGTTTCTCTTAAAAAGAGTAAGACACAGGCTAGTGGCTTTACCGCTAGTAATAAAAATTCTTGGTTAAAATTTTTTTCAAATTGAACTCGTTAGATATTCCTGAAGATTTCAATACATTTTATTTTTATTAAAAATGTATCGTTACACGTTTCAAAACTTTCTTAAGTACACAATTGTTTGTGTACGTTCCTTCACCTTTGCCCACCATTTCGCCTTGCTCTGCCGTGTCCGTTACAACTACCTTTATATTTTCTTTTGACTTACTTCTGGAAAATGTAACATTCTGTTGACCATGCGAAAAAACTTTGTCCTTGAGGTTTGTTAATGCACATAGCAAAGCTTACTCTAATAGGAAACTGCCTTCGCTTTAATACAAATGGGTAGTCACCATCGTTTGAGGTAATCCGGTGAATAAATAATGCTTCTCCAGCGGCTCGGCCTGTCAGAACAGTCACGAATATTAAATTTTCTTGTAGTTTGTGTAATAATTAGACGGGTTATTAGACCGTTACCAAGCGTTGTATTAAGTTTTCGTAATAGCATTACAATTGCGTCAACTTGCATTAATAAGTGTAGGGAATGTCGATTCAAAATGCCCTGCAGTATTTGCCCGCCCAGCTGAAAATGCCCAAAATGCCTGCCCACATGTTCATGCACAATATCTTTAGTTTTGACTCATGTAAATTTCGCTTAACACTAATGTACAAGCTATCAATAACCTTGGCTCTACTACCAATAACCATCGAACATTTGTTCCTGGCTTGGGTCATGTCTCCAGCAATTGGTCAACCGTTTACCCAAGTCACCTTTAACTGAGGAAAGTCATCAGCCTTTTCCACTGGATCCTAAGGCCTTGTATCTGCGTACCAGCAGAACTAATTAGACAGTACAGGTGTGAGCAACTCTCCAGTATTATAAGCACAAGTAAAGTTCTCAGTAAATGAAACCTGTGTCAACCTTACAATTAGTAATGACAAATTACTAATAGTTTGGAATCCCAACTTTGTTGCTTACAGACTAACTGTTTCCTGGCCTACACTGGACTTTGTCAAATTAGCTATTTTATTATATAATTGGCTTATTAGTAAACTTGATTGGCTTTATTTGACTAACTAAGAGTATATTAAACTCAAGCCACATTAACTGAATTCTACAAAATAACACTCGCTTGTGCTTGCTTACCATCAGTTTTACTTTGTGTCCCTATAGTTTTTCTCACATTCACAAATACATAATATTCATACAACAAGATTTTCTCATTGTAAGTAGAACATACATACATCCATATTTTTACACAAGTTCACGCACACCACATGCCCAAAAACTGGGCATGTGGTGTACAGAATAAAATTTTCAAGATAATTTCGAATGCTTTTTCTTCAAAATTACAAAGAAATTTTCAAATTCATTGTCAAATTGTATAGATTGTTCTATTATATTCCACGATTCTGCCCAAAATGCCCAATTTGTCCTCGATAAAAATGCCCAAAATGCCCTTGCCCAACATGCCCTATTATGCCGCCCTCGCCCTGAAATGAAAATGCCCAAAATGACTCGGCATTTTGGGCGAGCGAGTTGCCCAAAATGCCAGGTATTTTCAAATCGACATACCCTAAATAAGTGAGTATTAAGTGTGTAGTGTGTATGGGAGAGCACGCGGAACGTCAGCTAGGATTTGCACATCGGACAATTTTTGGGTCCCACAGACAATTCCGTCCCTTTCCGAAATCCTTGGGACAAAAAGAGTTCGTCCCGATTCCGTCCTGAAATAATATTGGGACAAAAATGTTGTCCCTAAGCTGTCCGGATCGGGCCCGAAAACCTCGGGGCGTCCGGTCCGAATCATAATCCCAGTCTTAAAATAAATGCTCCGAAGGATACCGCACAATCCTTACGAGAAAATGCCCTGTTCGATTTTAACGAAAAAATTACTGCAGGGTGCGCCTTGATGCATAGATCATTTTTGATAATTGCCCCGAGAAAATCTGACGACGGGATTCGGAGATATCCCGGGTCAAAGTTAGCAAAAAATGAGGCGGGGCTCATGGGGTACCAAAAAATTCGAACAGTGAAAATTAGCAATATAACTTCAAAAATGGCAAGAATAAAAATTAAATAACGTAATTAAAACAACAGTTCTAGCCTATTTGCGGGCAATTCGAATGATTTTTAATCACCAAATCCGGTATGGGTAAGATATTTACCTTGGGGTCACAGCTGGGTCATCGTGCCACCAACTGGAACCCAACTTGACAGGCAACACATCTGGGCTTAAACCAAAAGATCTAGCTTAGTTTCGGGTAATTCGAATGGTTTTTAGGTAGCAAATCTGGTATGTGTGTGATATTGACCTAGGAGGTCACAGATGGGTCATCGTATCACAAACTGGAACCAAACTCGGCACACGTTTAATATGTGTCTAATTAAAGCCCTAATTCCAATCTGGGCCAGTTTTGTCATCGTTTAGATTATGAAACCGGTATCGACGCTCTTTGACCTCTTGAGGGCAGTATCTTGGAATTTTGAGGTCATATCTCGCTGAAATTTTGTTTGCACGGTATTTAATTTTTGTTCTTGCCATTTTTGAAGTTATATTGCTAATTTTCACTGTTTGAATTTTTTGGTGCCCCATGAGCCCCCCCCCCTCATTTTTTGCTAACTTTGACCCGGGATATCTCCGAATCCCGTCGTCAGATTTTCTCGGGGCAATTATCAAAAATGATCTACGCATCAAGGCGCACCCTGCAGTAATTTTTTCGTTAAAATCGAACAGAGGGCATTTTCTCGTAAGGATTGTGCGGTGTCCTTCCACTATTTATATAAGATTACCTCCAGTAATAGCGAAAGTTTACTTTAAAACGTATTTACATCGAAAATAAAAAATTTTAAACGGAACAATTCCCATTCACAATAATTTTTATCGCAATATTTATTACAGTATTTTTTTCTGTCCTGATCTGTTGTTACTTCCCGTCCAGAAATCTTTGGGACAAAAATCTTTGCTCACCCCGAATCCGTCCTGACATAACATGGGAACCAAATGTTTGTCCCGAAAACATCGGGGCGTGCCGTCTTGACAGAAACCCTAGCGTTAGCTCATCAGCTGCAGCTCGCTGAAGCGCTCTGAGTGCTCTCCTCTCCAATACACACGTTGCATGTTAGGGAAGCTCATGGGAACAGCACTAACCCGGGTATTTGGGTACAGGAACAGGAACAGGTGCAAAATGGGTACAGTTTAAAAGTTCCCAATTGTAACAGGAACAATACAGGTACTTTTATTTTGTACCCAGAAACCCGTGACCACAGTCACAAACAGGTACAGGAACGAAAGTCGTTCCTGTTTGTGTGTTCCCAATAGGAACAGGTCCACACTGTTGAATGACCCATATTTAAACGTGTGGACCCGGGTACTTTGACGTTTGTGAACTTTAATCATTTCCAAAGCACCAATCAACCCATATTTAAACGTGTGGACCCGGGTACTTTGACGTTTTTGAACTTTAATCATTTCCAAAGCACCAATCAACGCTCGAAATTAATTTTGAGCATTCCAGTGCAATTACTGCAGGTAGGTTTTATTGTAATATAAAAGTTATAGTAAAAATTATTTATTTATTTCCTCTGGAAACATTCGGAAGCATTTACGAAGATAAACTTATCAGCAAAAAAGATTAAAAGTAAAGTTGCTTTTCTGCCCTTAAAAGTAATAAACAAGTTACGGTACAATAATTATTTATAGTACAAAAATATGCAGGAACAATGAAATTATTTATTGAAAAAGCAACAAAATAGTAAAAAAACGTTTAGCTTAAATTCATATGTTTACACTAATGTACCCGGGGACGCACCCGGGTACTTGCATAACTTTTGGGAATGGGTACACGTTTTGGGTACTTTTCAGGAACGGGTACAATTTCAGGAACAGGTACAAGATTTTAGATGTGTGAACAGGTACAGGAACGGAAAATTTGTACCTGCAAAAGTTTAGCATAGGTACAGGAACGTAAATTTTGTACCTGTATTTATGGGTTCGTGTTCAGGAACAGGAACAGGAACCAAGTTTTTGTACCTTTGCGCTTCCGTAATTGCATGTACATCATACTATATGTAAAGCAATGGGAGAGCAGCATGCTTGCTATATGCGACGATATGCTACGTTTATATGGGAGATAGGGAAAGGGAAAGGACGCGAACCCCCCCTTTCCCTTTCCGTCTCTTCACGTCGCGAAGCCGGCGGAGCGGTGAGCGGTGAGCCGTAGCCGTCTGCTCATTAGCTGTAGCGCGCTCTCCCATCCCATTGCATTACATATAGCTTGCTATATAACTGAACTGACTGCATGCACTGTGTACCAGCAGTCAGTCAGTTCTGCTGTTGACTTAAGTAAGTCTTGTGACTCGGGCGGAGGGAAATATAAAGTTTGGCTTGACTAGGAAAGTCCAGACTTGACTAGACTAGGAAGCAAAATGGACGTAAAAGAATAGACTTGACTACGCATCGTGTTACAATTAGGGTATGTCGATTTGAAAATGCCCGGCATTTTGGGCAACTCGCCCGCCCAAAATGCCAGGGCATTTTGGGCATTTTCATTTCAGGGCGAGGGCGGCATAATAGGGCATATTGGGCAAGGGCATTTTGGGCATTTTCATCGACAAATTGGGCATTTTGGGCAGAATCGTGGAATATAATAGAACAATCTATACAATTTGACAATGAATTTGAAAATTTCTTTGTAATTTTGGAGAAAAAGCGTTCGAAATTATCTTGAAAATTTTATTCTGTGTCATTATTTTGACGAAGTTAATTCAACCGGTAATGAAATACGTTTGGATACCATAGGTCATATTGAACATTACCATTTGTGAAAAACCTGTACAGTACACGATACGGCTATAAATTAAAATATTCTAGGAACTATTTTTCCAAACTGCAGACGATGTAAAATGATCTTCCACCATCCTGGGAATATTCACATACCCATATGAATGTATTACTGTGATCAGAAATGTCTTTTCGGTAAAAATTAGAACCCATACGGTAATTGTATTACACCATAAAACTACAAACAACAATATTTGGGGGACCCGTAAAGAGGATGTATATTGGTTTCTACTCGAGCAATTTTTGGCTGATCGTTGCAAACTGCAGACAATAGTGATGTAGAACAGAATGAGTATAAAATTCAGCTACATCAGCCATTTAAATTTTGCCTGATCCCTTACCATCAGATTTTTACTTTAGGAGTTCGTACTTCAAAAGAAAATAGTACTTCTGCCCGCCCGTCAGTGACGCATATGTAAATTTATTTCATATTATTGTTTACATAGAAAATTTTCATAGGAGTGATAAATGATATCATCTCATGTCAATGAAATTAAATTGATTTGACTGTTTTTGCCATTACAATATACGCGAAGAAGCGAATAACCAGACATTCACATTTATAAGTTTTCCTTGGCTGCGCTGTCATGCATTTGGATGGATATTCTGAATATATGCTAGTAATCAAATTTTGGTGCCATGAAAATGCCCAAAATGCCCAACTTGCCCTGCCCAAAATGCCCAAAATCAGGGCATTTTCAAAAACTGCCCACATGCCCAGTTTTTGGGCATGTGGGCAGGCATTTTGGGCATTTTCAGCTGGGCGGGCAAATACTGCAGGGCATTTTCAATCGACATACCCTAGTTACAATATAAGACTAGAATAGACTAGGGTAACTTGCGAAAACATGGGACTTGACTAGACTTGACTTGCTTGGCTCCATGGAAAAGCTAGTCAAGTCGTAATTACTGGAGAATCCCTCATGTAGCTGAAAATTAAAGCCAGCATTAAATTCCATTGTACACGAAATGCTCATCGTCAGTACCGTTTAGTATGCTTAAGCATATGGTTTCGTTTCGAAAGACTAAAACATGAAATTGTTTACTAGGTACGTAGAAATGTTTATAAAAATCTATTAGTTGCAATTTATTCCTTTACAATGCAATTGTTCAAAATGAAAGCTAGGATACATTTCGACCATTTCTATAGTTAAAAGTATTGATTTTTGCAAAACAATTATCTATGGATACTTTTCAAATCGCAACTAAAATTATAACCATTTTTTGAAATGCTTTACTTATTGATAGAGGTCCTTGAATATATACCTGGTGTGATTATGCTGGTTCACGTTCACACCACACAAACTTCCTCTTCTTATACCAGGCAAAATACCTGGTGTCTTGCGTAGTACCACAAACTTGTTGAACCCCGAATACAGTTAGTACAGCGTGGCTTCGAAGGGGCCATCGCATTGACATTTACACTCCTTTCCAGTCGAAATGACCCAACCTTAACGTTCGAAACGACGGTTTAGGTTTTCAATTCTCCAAATTGTGATTCACCTCCAACATTTTAATGCATATTTATTGATCCAAACATGTCACCTGGTTTTAATACTACGTAAATAACATACAGGTATTTTGAAAATCGTTAAACTTTGTATCAGCAGAAATTTCTGAAATAGATGAGGACCTCCCTGAAAAGACATAGTATTCAGAAAATTCAGAAATGATCTATCAGGGAGATGTACAAACATCCGTTCCAGGATTACATCATACAACAATTTCCACAACTTGTACCGGGTATTTCCCCTGGTGCGTCCCAGTGGAAATTTCATATAATATGCTAGATAATATCCCCATGTTAAATCCCTATAATATACCAGACATAAAGGTTTAACCATAATTTGTTATAAATAATTAACATAATTTCTTGAAAACAAATTATTCCGAAGTTACTGTTAAAGTTAGTAAGCAAGAACTAACTGCTTCATATACTGACAGTTCTCTTACTAAATATTATTCTTGTATTGACGTTGTGAACTACACTTGTTGTTTCTCATTTGTAAGTTGTTTGATGCAATTAAACATGAGCTGGTTTTTTGAGGTATTAGCTAAAATCAGAAAATTTTGGACACAACTAATCTCGAACCGAGTTGAGAATCCAAATGAACACAATTTAAAAGAAAAATGCAGTGTGACTAGGGGAATTAACTAGACTTGACTAGGGAACCAGCTGCAGAATGAAGACTAGGTCTAGACTTGACTATTGTTACTTAAACATACAGCTGACTTGACTAGACTTGACTAGTTGCGGCTCTGAACTTTAAAGACTAGACATGACTTGACTAGGCAGCCTGGCGGGCAGTAGTGAAGTTTATGGCAGGGCCAAATTATTGTATTAGTGATACTAGTAAAAGCCCTGTGCTTCACAGGGACGATTACTTGAAGAGGTGGTAGTGTGATTGTAGAAATTAAAAGCCAAAGGGCTTACAAATCAAACCCTGTCGTAGAGACTTGTTGTACACCTAAATCGTGCGCCCGTGTATTAAGAGTAGCGCTTTAAATAAACGGATAGGAAGTGCTCGGTAATAATAAGGAGTACGTGGCATTTTTTGCGTGGCCACCTTTTGGGCGTTGTGTTGAACTATGAAAGTGCGAAACTTTAAATAAGTGGATATAAAGTGCCCTTTAATAATAAAGGATTATTATATATTCCTTTTATTTAAATTGCATGTAGACGTGGGTTTAATATGCAATAGACAATTTGATCTCTTTAACGACGATGCTACTGCAAAGGAATGTGTAGAACGCTAAATATTGTTTTGATCCCTGAATTAAAATACTGGCCTTATTCAAACGAATGTCAATATTTACATGTATCTACATTATTATACATTTTGCTACCTTATGCGTTTAGATACCCTATACGATTAGACGATTACGCGTTTAGATACCTTATACGTATAGATAATTATACGTTCAGCTGATTATGCATATTGAGCTTGTATTAATTTTATTTACGCCGATATTATTTCAGCCGAAGGCTGAGCAATGGCTGCAGAGGTTGAAAGTTACACAAATCAAAGCTTTTAGGGGAAGGATTTGTTTGAGGGCGCATTTATCATTGAAGAACCGTGAACGTGAGAAGAACTAGAGTATTCTGGTTAACGTTATACAAAATGCAACAGTATTGCATTCGTCAAATCAATATAAGGCGATTGTAGGATACACATCAAGTTTCTTTTGAAATAAAATAATTACATTTGAGCAAAATTGCCATGTATTAAAGTGTATGCCGATTCAGCCTGAACTTATTTTAGAGCATAATTTTGAATAACCATTCGTGAGTCCCTCACAAATATATCACCAATAAATACTGACTTATTTATTCCTTCAATTTGCTCTGCCTGTCCAGCAAGTATGAAACTGCAAATTCCGTAACGATTAACCATGAACCACCAACTATAAGACACGAATCGTGGTGCGGCTTCAGTTTCCAAATAAATTAAATCATTTTATATAGCGTTCCAACTTGCAGAGCTATACATGCAGGGGCAATGCAGTAGCTATATTCTGTTCGTTCCTTGTAATTCGGAAACTTGATTACGGATGCCTATGTTTCCTATGGTGGAAAGTGTTGTGGGATTTCGGTGGAAGGTCAAGTAGGAGGTCGAGTGTACGTTGGAAGGTATATTTGAAATTTGTGGAAGATCGTGTGGCAGGTCAAGTTGGCGTTGGAAGGACTGATGGCAGGTGGAAGGTAATTTTTTGGCCGGGAAAGTAGAACTCAAATAAATATTGTGTACGAACACAATTGAAAATAAAAACGTGCCTAATTACAAAGGTCGCCATTGACGCTCTCACCCCCATTATTTTCGGACCCCATGACCTTCTCGACATGATCCCGAAAGTGATCACAGACTCAATTCTCCTGGATCAACAGTACCTTTCAAAAGTCCAGTATTCAATGCCTTGGGGCTACAAAATACTCGAAGGTCTCAAAATAAGTATTTTAAAATACTGTATTCCTAAACACTCCAATGCTCTGCTTATTCCCTGCTTGTTGGTTAATGTGTTTATATAAAACAAACACAGCTAATTCAAATTATTTTTAATGATGTGGGGTGATGTAATTTACCATCTTCGTGAACATAAATTTCAAGTTGTACATTTTTGCATTACTGATAGGAGGTTAGAATCTTTTTCGTTTTCTAGTTCGGTTTTTTGTGTCAAAAAACTCCAGAGCTAAGTATGACAGCAAAAATTTGGCGGTGAAGCTTAATTCTATGCCTAATTGTGTGCAGTTTACTACTTCAAAAAACATGACTGATGTGCGGGAAAAAGTAGAATCGACCCTAATTCCTGGGAAAATGGCTAGAGTAAAGACTAATATAATCCCGCTACAAAAGGCTCAGTTTGCTGTTTGTATTTTTCATGTGCGAAGAAAAAAATACTGCAATGGCGCAAGCTTCAACGGAAAAAATATCCGAATAATATTTGCATCCAATATGCATCTTTCCAGGAAGTCATCTATAGTTTTGAAGATATTTTCTAGAATAATTTAATTACTTATAAGCATTAGCACAACATCTACATATGTTTCACAAATCGTAATGTTGAATATGAGTTACAGCATCCAAGTGCATTCCATCTAGTGACATGTATATATTATAAAAGTTATTAAAAGCGGTGAATATATAGTACACTACTCTTTACCCTCAACCAATACCACTAATTTTGAACACCTCAACACGGGTGTTAATTTCTTGAGGTCAAACGGACGAACCGATCTTCTGCAAAATCAATAGGGCTCTGACATATTAGGTAACGTATAAAAAATGTAAATTGTATAGTGACTTTGGTTCGGCAGTAATCGTGAGGACGGACAAGCAGACTAGCAAACATCAAAACAATAACAATAGGAAACTGGTTTTCACTTCGCCCTTAAAAAGTAATAACCAGTTTCAAATGTGTGTATTTAAATCGTGTTATTTAAGGTACACAGTGGATTTGCCTAGATCAGGGTTCAGTTTGCGTCACTTGTCTCATAATCCACTGATTTCATGCATAAATGCGAAGTTTAACTTTTTGATACTGAACTGCGGCACAATGCCTGTCATATGATAATATTTCAATCAGGTATAACTTCAATTGACATCAAATTCCCTGCTGGAAAATAAACAAGCGTAAATCAGTATATGATGGTAAGTGTATCTACACAGGGTGCAAAGGAACGATTGCCCCTCTGTAGCCCATATATGTAAGGGGCAACCGTAAAAATATTCAATCCTATAATAATAATGCTCCACTCTTTTACAACACATTTACTCCATCTTTCCATCTCGTACCATAAGTCCCTCATCTATAAGGAACATAAGTTATCCCGTTTCTAACGAAACATTAACAAAACCCAGAACAACATTTTTTAATCCCGCCCTTATATTCAGAGAGAAAAATAGAAATTTGCGTGGGATAGATAATATATTTTGAAAAATTTCATTAAGTGTGAAAGGGAAAGGACGTACTAGAGTAGAATCTCGTTAATAATAAACTATTATTTTATTGAGAGAAAGCAAACAGGACCAGAAAAATGACGTGAATGGCCGGACTGGACAAAATGCAGCGGTACTGTCTTTCAAAATTCACCTAAAATAACATATAAACATTAAAGCATAAAATCAATCCAAGTTATTATAAAACTGATTTGAATTTGTCGTAATTTAAATTTAGATAACAAGCCCTGAAACCTCACCACCTGGTATCTCATCAGGCTTCACTTTTCATGGGCCCGTTGGCAAGGTCAAATATCCAATGAGGTTTCAAGGTGGTATATACTAATACGATCAATGTTCACTCATCACAAACCTCTATCGCACGACAAGTTCGCATTGAATTCAATGCAGAAGACTCCTTACCTTCGTTTTTTGGAAGAGAAGAATTTATCGAGAAGCTACATGACAATATCTCGCACCCCGAAACAGAACATACTGAAGAACGAACTGTACGATCCCAGGCCATAGTTATTTGTGGACCAGGAGGTGTCGGGAAAACTCAAGTGGTCAGAAAATACTTTCAGATGTACAAAAATGCATACGGTCATGTGTTATGGATTAATGTTGAAAGCTACACTGTAGCAACAAGAAAGTTTTTCCAATTAGCTGGAGAAATACCAATAGATGTAACTCAAAATGGAAGGCAAAAGGCCGACGAGCTTATCGTGGAAGTTTATGATTTTGTATGCGGAAATCTGTATTACTCGTTTTCGATAACGTGGAATCTTTTAAACCAGATGACGAGAATGGTGTCCTCCATCGATTGATTCCAAAATCTGTTAAAACTTACTGCAAAGTTCCTGTGATAATTATCACAACAAGAAATCGGGACTGGAAGAATTTTAAACTTGAAGAACTAGCAGTTTTTGATTCGAATGAAAGCATGTTACTCTTGTCTTCGCTAGAGATCAGAGATGATCGGGACCTGCTTCTAGAGGTGGTAAGAATCTTCCAGGGTTTGCCGTTGTCGTTGCAGCAAGTAATAACATTCATTCAGAACAAACGTAAAGCTCGCGAAGCTCTTGATGAAAACGTTCACAGTGTACAGAGTTTTTTATACGCCTTTAAAAGCAAAAGCAAAGAAATTATGAAGACTAAACTAGAAGACGAGTATCCTGACTTGCTTGCTCTATACATTATGACCTTTGAACAAATTGGACTTAAGAAAAACGGAGAGCTGGCTCTTCAATGTATGGACGTAATGGCGATTCTTAATCCGGACAACATCCCAACAGTTCTTATCAAAACAATTTTCAGCCATGCAGAAGATACTTTGGCAGACACGCTGATTTTGTTGCATGAATATAACCTAGCTACTAAATATGCCGGCTACTACCAAATGCACCGCATGATTCAAGCCGCCAAGGTGGAGTCGAATAGTGTAAACGGGGGGAAAATATCTTATGTGAAACAAAACTTTGAGAAAATTCTGGAATTGATTCAGGAATTTGTACAAAATTTAAAGAGGAACAGTAAAAATTGTCATGAATTGCTACAAAACATTGTCCGAATTCATGAACAAGGTCCAGAGATTTGCACAGATAAATTTTTAAGATTTTTTTTGATTAATTTTAAATAAATCTCGCAATAGCGTTAGAACGTCAAGGTGCGTCGGCAGAGGCAGAGAAACATCTAAATATGGTACTAGAAATGAGAATTAAGCTGGGAGGTCCAGAGCAGTTACGGACAATTCAAACAACATCTCTGTTAGCCGAAGTGTTCAATAGCCAAGGAAAATATAAAGAAGCGCAAGAGCTTTATAACGCAGTAGTAGAAATGCTAAATAAAATACTAGGTCCGGATCATCCGGCCACACTGGCTACGAAAAATAACTTGGTCGTAGTTTTCAAAAAACTGGGAAAATTTGAAGAGGCTCGACAACTTTACAACGAAGTTCATGAAACGGAAATTGAAATACTAGGTATGGATCATCCAAACACACTAACTACAAAAAATAACTTAGCCTCAGCTTTGAAAGTCCTGGGAAAATTTGAAGAGGCGCTAGATCTTCACAACGAAGTTTTGGAAATGCAAATTCCAATACTAGTTCCAGATCATCCAAACACACTTACTACAAAAAATAACTTAGCCTTAGTTTTGCTTTGACAGGAAAAATTTGAAGAGGCGCGAGAACGTTTCAACAAAGTTCTGGAAATGCAAAATAAAATACTAGATCCGGATCATCCAGACACACTGACTTTAAAAAATAACTTAGCATTAGTGTCGAAAAACTGGGAAAATTTGAAGAGGCGCGACAACTTCACAGCGAAGTTCTGGAAATGCAAAATAAAATACTGGGTCGGAATCATCAGAACACATTGACTTTAAAAAGTAACTTAGGCGCAGCTTTGAAAGAACTGGGAAGATTTGAAGAGGCGCTAGACCTTCTCAACAAAGTTTTGGAAATGCAAATTAAAATACTCGGTACGGGTCATCCGGATACGCTAACTACAAAATATAACTTAGCCTTAGTTTTCCATAGACAGGGAAAATTTGAAGTTCTGGAACCGCGAAATAAAATTCTAAGTCCCGATCAACCGAACACACAAGCTACACAATAAACCAGCTGGAATTCAATGGTCATGCCTTTACACAAATAATTATGATTCTTGATAATATATTACGTTGTACTATACACATCGTGAAGCCAAAACTATGAATTACTTATTTAACTTATTTACATCCTTCTTTTGTTACGAGCAATATTTTGTTACGGTTATTATTTTTGTTGTTGTATAACCTTAAAGTTAATTGACTTTAAGAAATTTAAAACATTTTAAGGCTTTTCTATTTAACTCTTGATATTTTTAATATCATTTTAAATTTTGACACTTTGTAATGTTTTTAGCAGCATTCCAAAGTGGTGATGAAAAACCGTTGTCGAGTTACATTACAGACAGGTTACAGTGTTACAGAGCAGAGTCAAAATCCATCCAATTAGTCTAACTTTAAATTGACTTTACTGAGTCCCCGAGCACCAAAATTAACTAAGAGATCGGGATGGGAGCTATTTAATTTCTTTTGCAGTGCTTTGTTAGCAGCAATATCAATTTTGAGGTCTGTGGACCATTAATGTAGTAACAATAATATTATACCACACTACTACTACTGATACTGACATATATAATATATAGAATCGTTTTATGGTTTTAATTTCAAAGACTTTTTCTTAGTGTAAGTTTCTTTTACTGCTTGCTCCAAAAGGGAGCATTTTTTCAATTAACATCACACCCAATGATGAACATAACGTTGCAAAACTTCCCTTCTAAATTATTACGAAGGTCATATAGTTTTTACCCCAACCTCAGCAATCGTAGGAATAATATGGCCACATCTAGAATTAAATCAGACTTTAACAGCACCAGATGGCAGAGCTATCGAAATTTCTCTTCGCCTGCCACAGTTGATCTCGAGATACCAGTTCCTTGGGGAGTAGTCTCAGGTATGAAATAAAATAGTTATTTCTCATTTGACAAGTAGCAGCTAACTGATCCTCCGAAAGCCTACATGCTTTTCGAAGATTTTGCTATCCATTACTAAAACCAAAATGTTTAAAAATCATAGCCCGCCTCTGGAACGGCTATGATCCCGATTACAAGAAAACCGCCATTTGTCTTCACGGGTGGAAGGACAATTTAGCCTCATTCGATAAAATAGCTCCGATATTAGTGGACGGGCTTCCAAATTACCAATTCTTGTGCATTGACTACCCCGGCCATGGATTCTCATCCCACTATCCTCCTGGAATGTTATATCAAATGGGAGATTTCTTGGTGCTTCTGGGAAGAATCCTGAAACATTTCAAATGGCCTAAGGTTACCTTAATTGGCCATTCACTAGGAGCTCAAGTCGGGTTTCTTTATACGGGAACTCATAACTATGGAGTAGTTGAGAAATACGTAAGTTTTTCTGTACATCGATACATACACGTATTAAATCTACGTGTTATTGCCTTTATTGTCACAATTCTATGAAGAATTTAGTTGTAAAAGCAATTTCAACTCTCGCAATAATAGGCTCCTTCACAAGGGTTTCTTATGTACAGGGGCAAAGATATTTTGACCTTTGGTATTTACCACGATTGTTTCCTCCTTGTAAGGTCTTGTCATTACAAGAGTCACGTTTTGCTCATTTTTGTGCAGTGCTGTTAAATTGAGTGAGTACTGTACAGTGGATCTCTCTCTGTAATAATATCCCTCATAAAAGGAACATTTGACTCTTGTAATGACATTCGCTAAGGAGGAAAAAATTAACATTACGGTACATGTACATGGGAATGTGCTCAAATATTGTTGCTCTATTGAGAAATTGTACTTACAAAGACTGTTCTCACAAGGAGGGGGTCTCGTTTAATACATACCAGAGTACATTGCATAAGATGAAATATTGTGTACGAACACAATTGAAAATAAAAATTATTATTAAAAATTTATTATTATTATTACCTTATTACGAAGGTTGCCATCGACGCTCTCACACCCATTATTTTTGGACCCCATGACCTTCTCGACATGATCCCGAAAGTGATCACAGACTCAATTCTCCTGGATCAGCAGTACCTTTCAAAAATCCGGAAAGTCTACTCATATGAGACTGTGCTGGACAAATTCATCCATAGTCATCTGGGCGGATTGGATGAGACTACATGCAAACTCCTTATGTCGAGAGGCACCAAGGAGACTGAGCCCGGATCCAACAAATATTTCTTCACTCATGATATCCGACTCAAGTATTTAACCTTCATGACACTCAGCCCTAAACAGATTTCATACATTTCTAAAAATTTCCGGTTAGTTTACTTTTGATTTACACATGACACTTGTGCTCTCATTTTAAAATCCGACTGTTGACTGCATCCTGTATCTATAATTGCGTACATACTTAAATATTGGATTTAATTCAATCCTATATGTGCTTGTAATCGAATATTTCTGTATAACATGTTTTGAGGCTATAAAATACCAAAATATCCAAGCATTGATAACACGTTGGAACGAAAAACGTAAATATATATTTTTAGAACATTTGTAAGACGCAAAAGAGGGCTTATATTTAACGAAGAGTTTTTCTGCAGAATCTTTGTTTTTATTTCCAATAATCGTATGATTGATTTTTTAAAATTTGGCTTTAATTATTACATTTGCTCCTAGCCAAAAAAAGACTGACATGTGTGTAATTGTGCTCTCTTATAAATATAACAGGACGCCAGTACTGTATATCAAGGCAGAGGAGGGTGTTAGCTACCTACCAAACTACGTCGAACAGAATATCGAAACTTGGCTAACTCATCAGAAGGGTCAAAGGGGGAAAGTGTTTTTCGTTGAGAGTCCTGGTCCTCATCATTTGCATATAACAAATGCAGAAGAAACAGCTAAATTAATAATTGACTTTTTGAGAAATGTTTGATTCATATTAATAATTAATACTCCTCTACATTTAACTGAATTCTGTTTAATAAGATGAGACACTTTAAAAGGAAATTCGACCCCGCATTGATCCTCTTTATTCAATGGGACTGATTGTAGGAGACACTCCATCAGTTTTACAATTATTGGATCATTCCAAACGTCATTTGGCCCCTCACGCTAGAACGGCGGGAATTTTCCTCCCATTAATCTCTTGATACACATGACCTTTATGTTTTTGCCTCTGACAAATAAGTTCATACACAGTGCTGCTGTATCTGCCCAATTCCTATTTATATACGTAGGGAGATGTATTTTTAAAAGCTTCCCAAGGAGTGTGGGGGACAAGTAATTGGATTTATTACAGATGCTGGAGCCAAACATGCCCAAACGACCATTACAAATGGTTGAATTTCAATAATTAATTGACAATTTTAAAGGAATGAACGCCTTGCGGCTGTGAGGCTCATATCAAATTAACATGAAAAATATTGGCCAGGATCTAGTATACCTACACCAACAAGGATTCCATCCACTGTTCTACTCTTCCTATAAATTTCGGAAAAACTTGGATCTATGTATTTGTCAGACGTTATCAGGATAACTTAAGAGATTACTGAATCAAAATAGATCCGAATTTTTAAAGTTAGTCCTCACACTCTGGAAAGTAAGTAAATCAGTCAGAGATTAATGGATTTTGGGAAATATCCCCCGTTCACAATTCACAACAAGCCTCGGGAATCCCTGAATCTAATCTATAAGTGTATATGTGCAAGGAGGAAAACAAGAGATGAGATTCGAATGATTAGGAAAACAGTATACATTTGTATCAAAACAAATAGCAAGAACTTTTGTAATTTCAGCGTGCGGGTGCGAGCCTTTAATTTAATGCATTCGTGTTTATAACAATAAATTATTCCAAATTATATTTTTTTGTGAGCACAAACTAATTATTGCAAGACAGAAATTAAATGATAAATTAAATTAGAAAAGAAATGTAAAAGCTGTTTTTGAATTAAAATAATTTTTTTAATTCCCAGACTTTCACTCCTGATTTTTACCATATTTGTAGGGACGTTTATTTGTGTTGAGAAGAAAAACTTCTCAGTCATATACTGACGCCATGGTAATTATTTGATTAGCAATATGTTCAAAAAACAATTTTAAAAGTGCAGGAACATTAATGTGAAGACACGGATATTCCCTCGAATGCACCTAACTACTTTCACATGGATAGGGATAGGCAAGTGAGCATGACTATATACGCTCACAAAAGACGGCATGGAAGTGAGAATCTATTTATGGACAGGCCCACTAACAATATACATTGTGGGCTAGGTCTTCAATATTTACGTTCTCCGTCTTGGCACCAACTGAGACAGTTGACATTGACGTTGTTACGGACTAATCATTCGAAATTTTCAGACTCCCGTGTAGAAATGATACTTGATTGCTCTTTTATTTGCAGTGTCTTGGCGTCCCTCACGGATGCATTTTTTTAACCCGTGTCAATAATACAGTTTTCCCGAAGGCTTCTCTCCTATATGTAGATATACACCGGCTCCAATAGAAACCATACATTTGTTACCTTCAACTTGAGCGTGTTCGCATAAACTTTCAAATAAATACCTCTCTAAGATTTCCCATATGTAAGATCCGTAGGAGGCTATTATGACTAACAAATGTTTCTGGAGCGGTTCCTTATTTCAAGGGATATTTAATTTGGGCTTTGTGTAATTTTTTAAGCTCAATATCCCTGTTACAGCCACAGTTGGATGTAAATATAAATATTGAAGGACCAGCACTGCTCCTACAGTGCACGTAATCTTTATTTCACAAATCCCTATTTTATCAGCGTCCCTTGTACTGGTGGTAGCCTTTGCTACCCAACGTGAGTGGAAATACAAGGATGATAAAGGAAAATCAAATTAATATTTCTTTATTGATCACAAACTAGTTGTCATCTCACTCACGCCAAAATTCATAATAATAATTTCCCACGCCACATAGCATCTCCTCCCACTCTATTGCATAACATCTGCAACACTCAGCTTACAATAATTTCATTCATTCCCATACGTTCAGAATTCCGTCTAACAATTAGTGCTACAAATAAATCCTATGGTAACCACTGCAGTAGAGAAGAGCTTCACCAACCCAATGTGCGCCAACTCTTACTGCTGCTGTCGCTTTACTCAATGACATCTTCTATGGCCTCCTCTGCTCCACTACCTGCTATTGTTGTAGACGTTACATTTCTTCCCCCGTATGAAGTATTAGGTACTTTATCACTCCTAGTAACGTCTAGTACACAAATCTTGACTACTGGTCTTCGGTATGTGCCATCTTTGGTCTTGACATCAACGACACGGACTTTACCATCTTTCCCTGGGTAAACGTTGGTTATACGTCCTAAAGGCCAATAATTTCTCGGGCCATCCTTGTCTATAACCACAACTACATCTCCAACCTTAATGGGGGATGAATACTGGAACCATTTCGCTCTTCTGGTGAGGGTAGGGAGGTACTCCTTTACCCAACGAGTCCATAAATTTTCCGTCAACTCTTGCACTAGTCTCCACTGACATCTTAGGTTGCAATTACCATCTCCAAATTTTCCAGGGACATTTGAGCATAGTTTTCTGCCAATCAAAAAATGATTTGGCGTTAAACATTCCGGGTCCGCTGGATCCACAGATACGTGAGTGAGTGGACGGTTGTTTATGATGAACTCCGCCTCCATAAACAGGGTCGCGAGAACATCTTCCTTAGGAACATGTTCCTTAAGTGTGTAGCTCAGGGCCGTCTTAACTGACCTGACCATCCTTTCCCACGCTCCCCCCATATGGGGAGATGCAGGCGGGTTGAACCTCCAGGTTATACCTTTTGTAGCAAATGTCCTCTGGATCGTCTCCCCGTCAATTTCCGACAGAGCTCGTTTTAACTCATTGTCAGCCCCTCGAAAATTGGTCCCGTTGTCTGACCATAATTCTTCTGGGGCTCCCCGTCTGGCAATAAACCTCCTGATTGCGTTGATTGCCGCATCCGTAGAGAGATCTGGTGCTACCTCCAAGTGTATGGCCCTGATGGACAAGCATGTGAACAACACTCCATACCTTTTAATGTGCTTGCGCTGCTGGCTGACCAATATTGGACCAAAGTAGTCAACCCCGGTAAACCTGAATGGTGCTTCAGCTCTAACCAATCTTTCTGTGGGTAGTAATCCCATCTCAGGTATAACCGGTCGCACCTTGGTCACTTTGCATTTCTGACATGCACGAAATGCTCGTTTTACAGCGGCTCTAGCATTAAGTACCCAATGGTTGACACGCAGCTCGTTAAGTACAGACTCAACTCCTTGGTGAGCAGCCTGTTCATGCAAATGTAGAATCAGAAGCTGTACATATAGATGGTGCGGGTCGAGTATCACAGGGAAGTTCGTTGTTGGTGGCAAACAGTCTGCTAGTTGAGTTCTACCCTTCATTCTGATAATCCCGACGTTATCCACAAAGGGAGAGAGACATCGTAGTCTGCTATTGTTAGCCACCGACTCATGCTTCTTCAAAGCCTTCAGCTCCTCCTGGAAACAATTTTGCTGAACTAGCCTCCACCACACAGTTTGCGCTTCTTCTACTTCTACCCCTGTAAGTTCTCCAGTTAACCTGGATGTAGTTGTTGGACGAATTCTGTTCAGGAATTTCTTTAAACCTCGGTGAAACCAGGCGGTAGCTCTAACCAATTTCACCCACGAGCTAAATCGAGAAACTTCTGGTATGTCCTGATACTTGACTTTCTCTGTGACAAGCATTACCATCTCAGATCCAGATTCTACTGGTGAGTTCGGAAGTATCGTCACCCTTTCCTTCGGCCATTCCTCTTGGGGCAAGCGTAAAAACGTTGGTCCAGAATACCACCTGCTGGATGGCTCGAAATCAACCTCTTGGTTAGACCTAGTTGCTTCGTCCGCAACGTTCTCTGCCGTAGGAATCCAACGCCACTCATGTACCTCTGTTGCCTCAAGAATTTCTCCTATACGACTTGCTACAAACTGCTTAGGGCTTGGCGAATCCGAGCGAATCCAAGCTATAACAGTTTGAGAATCAGACCAGAATGTTTTGGAATGTATGGGTACCTGTAGTTCCTTCCTTATCGTCAGAAAAATTCTTGACCCAAGTACGGCAGCCTGTAGTTCTAACTTCGGTATTGTCAGTTGCTTGAGAGGGGCTACTCGGGCTCTTGCTAAAACAATTCCGACGTCAACTCCATTCTTGTTTTCAATTCGTAGGTAGGCAATGCACGCGAATGCTTGACTACTTGCGTCTACAAAAATGTGTAGCTGAACATTTCCCTCTTCCCCCAAATATGGAGAGTAACATCTGGGTACCCTAACCTTAATAATGTTTTGCAGTTCAGTAACCCACCATTTCCATTTTCGGAACATGTCCTCTGGAACAGCATCATCCCACCCAGACTTCAGTAGCCAGGCTTCTTGAAGTAATATCCTTCCTTTAATGGTAAAATGGACCACAAATCCCAGGGGGTCGTACACCGACATTACCAGTGACGCAATCTCTCGTCTGGTTGGTGGTCTACAACAGGAAAGAATCTCACGATCAATTTTCGGGAAGTTTGTTGAAAATATGAACTTGTCATTCTCAGCATTCCAGTTAAGTCCCAGAACTCTCTCTACTGGCAAACTGGCATCATCAGTGATGTTAACCAAGCTCTTTGCTCTCAGCTCGGGCGAAAGTGACTTTACGACACTTATGGAACTGCTGGCCCAATTGACGATAGGGAACCCTCCATGTCCAAAAACTTCTATAGTCTGTTGAATTAGATCCTTTGCTTCCTCATCACAACTTGCTCCATGTAAATTATCATCCATGTATGTATTCTCAATCGCACTTTTAGCTACTTCTGGGAACTTCTGGGAAAATTCATTCGCATTTAGGTCCTTAACATACAACGCGGATGCAGGTGAACAGGCAGCTCCAAATATCATCACCTCCATTACGAACTCCTCAGGATCGCTTAACCTGTCCTTTCCCCGCCAGAGGAATCTCTGACTGTCAGTGTCCTCAGCAATGATGCGGATCTGGTGGAACATTTCTCTGATGTCCCCAACTACCCCAACTTTATGTCGACGGAATCTCATTATGACTCCTGGCAACGGGTTTAGCAGGTCCGGACCTTTTAGGAGGCAGTCATTAAGACTCACACCATGGGAACGGGAGGCTGCATCAAAAACCAGACGTAACTTCCCAGGCTTGTTGGGATTGAAAACGCCGAAGTGAGGAAGGTAATACGTTCTCGGGCCTCGTCGTTTCACTTCCCCAGGTGACAACTTCCTACAGTACCCCTTTAAAATGTAGTCCTGAATTTTTGAACAATATGCTTCACAAAAGGCTGGGTCTTGGTCCATTTTCTTCTCCATACATTTTAACCTTCTCAGAGCATTATTACGACTTTCTGGGAGTTGTATATTGTCCGAGGTCCACAGCAAGCCCGTCTCAAATCTATTGCCAACTCGTCTAGTTGTACTGGTCAATATGTTTAGAGCTCTCTCAACTTCTGCTGACCGTCGAGTATTCTCCAAAACACGTACTCCAAACGATTCCGTTGAGAAGGATGATTTAATAAGTTGGTTAAGCTCATCTTCACAAGAGGGTTTTTCACATGAATGAAATGCATAGGCGTTGTCCAGTCGTTGAGCCTTCGGAAGGTTGCCGTGCACGACCCACCCTAACCACGTCTTGGTGGCCACAGGATCATTCCAATGACCCTGTCGAAGCTTTCTACTAATAATCAAGAGGATATTATCAGAGCCAATCAGAATGAGAGGTTGTGCATTTACCAGCGACTCGAATGGAATATCTTGTAGATATGACCAATTCTCCTTAAGGGTCTTCATATCCACATTCTGTATTGGAAGAGACAACTCTAGAGCAGTTCTTGCATTCCTCAACTGGTACCTCTTCGTACTCCCTGTTACTCCGGCAATTTCTAATGAGACCCTTCGCGAGTTGTCTTCCTTTCGGCAAACGTCATTGGTCCACTGTACACACAGAGGATCTATTTTCCCATCTAGTCCCAATGTGTCCGCAGTAACAGCGTCAATCATAGTAACTGTTGAGCCTTCGTCCAATAATGCGTACGTTGAAATATTACCCTTGGGGCCATACAATTTTACAGGAATAATGCGTAGAAGAACTTGTAGTATATCCTCAGAAGACTTCACATGTCCAGCCCACTCTCCAACTTTCTCAGCTGTCTTTGATTCAACTTTTGAAATGGATTTATGAAGAAGCTTGTTATGAAACTTGTCGCAGTCATCCACTCCACAAGCAGCTTTTTTCCTACAGTCAGAGCTTCTGTGTCCTGGAATTAGGCAGGAATAACACACTCGGTTGCTTTTCACGGTTTTCCATCTTGCAGGTACATCGGCACTCAGAAAACTCTTACAGTCATCCAACTTGTGACCTTCCTGTGAGCAGTGAAAACATTTTCTGTCCTCTCTCTCTGTTGCCGTGAGAACTATTTTCTTACTTTCCTTCTTCTTATTATCGGGTACCTTCTCGTTGCTACAAGGAAAACAAGCAGGCATCATTCTTGCAGTCATGGCTGCATCGCTCAGCCACCATTGAAAGTCTGCCAGTGTAGGCTCTTCAGGTAGGCGCTTTGCCATGTCACACCATCTGAATTGTTGCTCAACTGGCAATTTCTGCACCAGCTCTTCTAATAACAACGGGTTATACAGCTGACCCGGTCTCTTCAGATTCTGCATAGTGGCGACAAGGTTCGATACCAAATTAGAGAAAAGAATGATATTTTCGGGCTTACTTCGACTGAGAGCGGGACTAGCTTTTACATTGACAATCATGGACTTGATAATCTGATCCGAGCGACCAAACATCGACTCCAAAGTGTCCATGACCATTCCTACGTTGTCAGGAATTCCGAGAATAGGAAGAACGGCTTCACGTGCTTTTCCCCTTAAGCACTTCATCAGTCTGACGACGTTCTCGTCATTTGATAGGCCACAAAGCTGAGTGGTACGATGATATTGGTGATAGAACATGGGCCACTCCTCAGATTCCCCATGGAAAAATGGTAGCTCTTTTGGCACAGCTTGTCTAGATAGTAGCTTTTCCAGCCTCCTATTCATATCCGACAATGAATCCACCTTCACGTCATTTATTGCTCCTTCTTGACCGACAGGCACCACCTCTCCAGCGCGTATCTTCGGTTCTCCTGTAATTGGAGCTACTTGATTGCAATGACGTTCTGGTTGGTTGTTTTCTATCCAGTTATTTACTCGTGCCCCGAAACCAAGTTCCGATTTGTCTTGCACTCTTTCAGGTTCATCGACTTCGCCATCAGAACTATCATCGTCAAACTGAGCATCTATTTGTAGGTTAGTCATCTGAAGTCTTTTTTCTTCGATTTTCTTCTCTCTCTCCAATCGAGCAAGAAGAACTTCCTCTTCAGCTTTTCCAATTCTCTGCATGGATTCAATCTCTGCAACAATCTTCTTTTGCAGCGCTTCACTATGGTTACTAGCTTTAGAACTCATACTTCGTTTTCCTGATTTTCGTGAAGAAATTGATGTAGCCATGGTGAAAATCTCATCCGTTACCATCTCTTGACTGACCATGTTAGCTCCCTCTGTTGATTTCGTTACATCCCTCCGTAACCTCAGCAACGGAGTATTAAAAACCTCAGGGACCTCTCCCATAAGCCGTCTACTTCGTCTGGCACCAGCGTCTTCACCTTCCATATTACTTCAAAATTTCTTCCCAGAAAACTTCTTCGTAGAACTGTATATTTTCTTTTGAACTGATTCACACAATGATCCGGTTCGAAGGACCACTTGTTACAGCCACAGTTGGATGTAAATATAAATATTGAAGGACCAGCACTGCTCCTACAGTGCACGTAATCTTTATTTCACAAATCCCTATTTTATCAGCGTCCCTTGTACTGGTGGTAGCCTTTGCTACCCAACGTGAGTGGAAATACAAGGATGATAAAGGAAAATCAAATTAATATTTCTTTATTGATCACAAACTAGTTGTCATCTCACTCACGCCAAAATTCATAATAATAATTTCCCACGCCACATAGCATCTCCTCCCACTCTATTGCATAACATCTGCAACACTCAGCTTACAATAATTTCATTCATTCCCATACGTTCAGAATTCCGTCTAACAATTAGTGCTACAAATAAATCCTATGGTAACCACTGCAGTAGAGAAGAGCTTCACCAACCCAATGTGCGCCAACTCTTACTGCTGCTGTCGCTTTACTCAATGACATCTTCTATGGCCTCCTCTGCTCCACTACCTGCTATTGTTGTAGACGTTACAATCCCACATGCATGTGTTTGAGAGTAGCATATACAGCATGTGTTTAAATTTGTCTTTTCTTTCTGTTGAACTTGTCCTAACAATCAAATTAACAAAATATATTTGGCTCATTTTTTTTAAAAAGAGCCAACGTTCCATTGTATTTATTTTTGACATAAATCCTAACGCAGACTTCCGCTTCCCAACACACGACACTGTCACTTCCAATGCTACTGTCCAATTTAATTCGAGAGTCACTATGTGACGATAGAGCGTCTCATTTAATTAAACATCCCAGATCAGATTCGACATGATCATGACCTGAATACCAGGAGATAAATTGCTCTCATCTGCTTCATAAACCCAGAGTGAGCTAGGTCAGTTTAATGCTATTTTAAATAGATGTGATGACACATATGGTCTCTAGTTTCCAAATTTTACTGTAGTAATCTGAGACCTTTTAAAAATAAATTGAAACTTTGAGGGAGATATTGTTGAGACTAATAAAACATAAAAAAATATCACGTTCTAAATTTACTATTCATAAATGCTTTCGCCAACGCTGCTCTCATACTGTCACTTAACCTCCTTAGGATTTGAGAGCCTTTGAATAAATTACCCCCCGTCTGAATGATCAATAGATGAAAGTGAATTCCAGTCCAGTGCCAATGCCTGGCCCTGGTTTTCAAAACTAACTCTGTATACATACACTCATATAGTAAATGAGCTCGAATTTTTATCCTCAAAATCTCAGCCCTGTTTTTACTTTTTTTGACAGTGAGCACACAATAGTAGTAAGTCACTATACGTACAATAGGAAAATCAAAGGTCTTGATGTGCTCATTCTGTAAATTCTGTTGTTCTCAAAAAAAAAAAAAAAAAGTTTATTTATTGTAACGCGCACACTTCATCCCAGTCCCTGTCTCTCATTCTGAAGGTTTCAGAGTACAAAAGGATGGATATGGGATACGTGCTTTGAAATTGCGGTCATTCAAAAATAACTTTTCCCTTTTTTTCCCTTCCGCTCAGAGAGAGCGAACTGCCTCTGAACATTAAAGTTCCTAGTAATTAAACACTGGAATTAATACATACGCCGTGTACTGTAATAATTGTCGCAAATGTAATTCCGTATGCAAAAATGATACAGGCAGTTAACAGAGCAGTACAGACTCTGTGGAATCTGGCTTTTAAAAAAGCTGGCACGCTATTAGAAACCCTAAACTGCTGTGTATGTACATACATACACATACATAATTACTTATATACATTTATGTAGTATATAAATACGCTATGTTTATATTATGTACCTTCCAGGTTTAAGACTCGTGCTCAATTTTGCATTTAATTACCTCATCCATGACTTCATCCCTAAGTGTGATTTAAATGCAGGAGGTTATACTATTTTCCCTGTGGGAAACTAAATTACTCTGAACATTGAACATGCAAAAGGACCTAATGATATTCAGACGATTTACACTGTAATTTGGGCGTGCTTGAGAATCTCATTTATGTTTCTACGAATTCCGCTCCTGATACTATGAGACTCATCCCCCAAGGAAAAATCTTCTAGTATTTACATTTATTTTTATTTTTGTTGAGGTATAATAATTATAAGCACAAGTTAATAATAGTAATTGGTGATGTCACTCAAAACATTTTTACAATTGGGTCATTAAATATTATTTCCATTCCGTGTGTGTGTGTGGGGGTCCTCACACCTCGACCCCGCTTCATGTACACTTGTCATCATACACCCCAATGTCACACTAAAAGTGTCGTTGCGGGGAAGATTGATGAAATGAAAACTGCATAAGGATTCTGTCATCATCGCTGAGAATAAGGATGATTTAGAGACAAAGCGCGGACGAGGTTTCTCTCTGTTTGACGTGTTTCACTATAAGTACAGTATCTACTGGTAATTTGTGTCTACTAGCGGATTTTCCGGTGAAAACTAAACTAATGCTCTGTAGCCTTAAAACACATGTAAAGATTCTATAACAGTAACTGTACATTGACTTTTTTGAAGTGCCCCCAGGTCAAGTATTTCAAGATATGGATGTTTATGACGTCCAAAGTCATTCATCCATGTTGTTAGCGACGGTAATCTGAAACCTCCACATTCCTCACAATCAGTTGACCAGCACTAATTACGTTAAGATGCACAAAGGATTGCCTTCCACACTGGTTTCTGTAGAAAGTAAAATTGTGTTAGTATTCCTCCGGATCCAAAAGTTTAAGCTTCTTGGGAAAATGACGGTTCTTAAGGATTACACCACATTCCTTAATTTAAAAAAAAATCTAGAAATTATTATGGAACTATCTAATGGTTTCTAGTTCCTTTGGGAAATACATTTATTTTAGCTCCTTAAATACAAATTGCAGATATTAAATGTTTGTGTAAACTTGAGGATGAAAATGAACTTTATCAATGTAGGGAGATTGACGTGACCTGTGAAATGAAAGGAGTGGGAGTTATATAGTGATGTTTTTAGTAAGTATACGGCTCAATAGCTAATGGTATAGGGGTCTGTGTACGTACTATTTGCATACTTTTTGTTACTGCATAAGAGTCAGCTCTTAAAAGGAAAGCTCTAAAAAATAATGCACGTGTGGTAACTAATTCCATGTATCAGTGAAGTTCCGCTCCTTTTTGCAAGATCAGCACAAGGGATGCTGAGCTACATACATATCTATTGGGAACATACACTGAGTAGGAGCCTGGCTTATGCAATGTGTATAAGATATGATCAATAATACACACAGTGGACCAGTTGACACCAACATTGACATTTACAAGCTTTCTGAAGGACGATTAAATTTAAAAATAGCTCTCGTACAATCAGACCCACTACGACGGATGTGGACATTCAACACAAGACTCTAAAGAATTTTTATGGAGGAGCATCATTGCTCAATTAAGCTCCTGTCGGTATGTATTTTAATTACATAGAATATGAGTACACATGATGGAACTCCTGTGTTATGAAGTTAGTATTGACTTGGACCTTAGTATTTCACACACACATCACGATTATAAAATACGACACGTTCAGAGATCCCACGACGGATGTACATACATATGTACCTCTCTTATTTTAGAATGCAAACCCCTCGCTCTCCTCTATTTACTCTTATTACGCATGGGGGGCTTGATCTTGAAAACTGAGTATTTCACGAAAATACCGGAACGTTTCAATAACACATTTGTTGTTCTCATATGAGGGATTAGGCAATCCCATTTCTCGCCTGATCTTACGCCCGACAGGAATTTATTAGTCAACTTCATGTTTTGCGCTTTAATCCGAGAGTATATACTCTGAATCACTGCACTTCATATTTTTAGTACTATGACACTCTTGTTAGTCTAATTCTTAAACGTAAATACTCTTGTTTTGCTTAAAAACGTCCCAGATTTCCCAAGAATCTGAAGAAACCATAAATAAATTGAGATTTTAATTTTGCAATTTCCCAGAATTTTGATTAAGGTTATTATTTTCTAACTGGATTTTATTTAAGGATTCATACATGCTTTTATTAGCCTTTTACCCATGGCATTCTCTAGTGCCAATAAATAAACCACATACGCGTTTTTCTCACACTACTTGTGAATGTGAAGGTTGATGTAAGGACATTGTTTTTTTGTAAACATCAAATATTTCTCCTGCTATTTTCGACATGCATCTCAACTTGAAATTTGAAAGCCTTTACATCTTCCTTGATTCTCTGTATATATTTCGGATGCTCTGTAGATATCTATTCCATATGCAAAAACGATATCCTTTCGTCCTTGCAATCCATCCAAATTGTCAGGCTAATAAAGCACAAGTACACCAACGCATAGAGTCAATATTTTTCTCTGAAGTAAAGAAAAACTGGCTGGTACATTCTACATACATAAATACAGGCATATGTCAACGAAAGGTAAAGTTTCCTCGGGATTGATATTCCGAGACAGAGGTGTAGGAATTGAGGTTGGAGGTATCTGTTTGGAATCCCTGATCGACAGGGTCTTGATTGTTGGTTTCAAGTATACACTTTATTTAGAGAAAGTCGGGAGGGATATGTGGCAGTTTTTGGTTCCAAGGAGTGTTTCGTATCTACTACAACTCTCTTGTGTGTGTGTGTACTCATTGTCAGTGTTAGTAAACTGTGAGGATTAGCATTGAGTTGGGACTTGGCATGTCTTGGCAAGCTGCATTATTATTTTTACTACTTGTCTGTCTCATCTCATATCTCATATCATACGAGGCGGTGGTGGAAGGTCAGGGTCAGGGCTGTTGGGCCATCGGGATAATGTGCTCTCGAGCTCTCCTAGCACGGACCACGGAGTACTGTATGACTGAAAAAGTATGACTACTAAAGTGCACTCTTACTAAAAGGGAATCCCTCTACATTTAACAGGAAAATTAACTAAAAATCAGACGGGAAAAAATCCGAAGATATTCGAATAATTATTTTTATGGCATTATTTATGTACCAGAGCCTTAATTTTCCCCTCATGGGAGATTTTATTGTCAGCAGAAAATTCTGTGAATTCAGAGGAGCTCTTGTATCAAAGACAGATCCCTGTATGAAAATTGCTTCACATAGTCTCAGCATACTCAAATATTTTGTTATCAATATTGTGAACTATGACTGTCGAATTAATTAAGTATAAAATATTTAGGATGATAATAATTACTTACATAAAATCCCTAAAGGCAATTTCATCAGCTGCCCTGTCAGAGGTAGTTTGCATGTGCTGTGGCAATTCTCCGGTCAAAAATTGGGTTGACAAGATCAGGACAAAATATCTTGTAGTTAAGATGTCAAACAAAGTCCTATTTATATAATTTACAGAAACTAAATATTTTTAAAATAAAAAATAAATAGACTAAAAAACAAGAATGTGTCAATAATATTGGATCCACATGACCAGCAGCATTTAAACTCATTGAGACTCTTCAATTAAAGGATAATCCCGCAACATTTACTTAGAGATTTAATTTCGCTTCTCAACATATACCCTCATGTAGTAATTTTTATCTCAAGATTGTCGTAATATAAACTGTTGGAACGACTCGTAATATTTGCTTAAAATACTCAATAATATTTGGATTCACTACCATATATGGTCACTGTAGTAGTAAATTATTGTTTTTTCCAGTTCATTTCAGTTTGGGCATAAATACAAATTGACTCAGATTGATTCCTAATTGAAAGAGGGATGGTTACAAATAATTATTGTCGCGTCTATTTTCTTGTGAAATGAATTTCTGTGGTTTTTTTTTTAAAAAAGATTTTTGTGCAGTCATGCACATTTTCTCCATTGAGACTTAATGTCCTTAATTTGTTCATTTGGACTCACAATCAGTGGAGCGTGCATTCAATTACCAATAACTTGCTTTCCATTGCAAAAAAAAAACTCAAGTGAGTTCAGACTCAGCGACCTCATGTACATATGTATATCTATACACTACCATTAAATAGAGCTGTAGTTGTAATGCTAGACTTGGGTTCGTATCTATTTATTATTGTGTACGATGTTACGAGTGTGTGCTAAACGTGGAATGAGTCTTTGACTAAAAAATGACTACAGGGTTAGATCATGCTTATTAATATTTCCCAGGAAAATACAAATATTTAGAGTTGTTACAAGCTCATAATGATTATTTGCATCATTTATACGCAGAAGGATATTAGGCTGACATTTCCCCAGACTTTAAGTCGCACAAAGATCCACTAACTGATAAAATCAACTGCAATTTTTATAGTGAACATGAGGAAGACCATTTTGTACTCTTCCCTGATCTGGAGATGACTGGACAATGATCTAGAAAAAAAATTGAGGTAATAACTGCACACAATCTGAACAATCTAAACAGATGAGAGTCAATTTGAATAATCTGAAGCTGAATGCGCATTCCAGGACTTGGACTGGATGACATTTCGCAGAGCTCAGACAATCTGAGCCTATGGAATATAATGTAACGGACAATTTTTTTTATCTGCAGATCACAAAGTCATACACTTTTTGTATTTATATTGAGCATCAAAATATCTGTGTCAATTGCCAGTTGTGTGAGCGCTTTTGGAAATAAATGTTATTTAGGTTTATGGACGTAAACAGAACACTGGATGGAAAACTACTGTGTAGGGTTAAATGTTAAAGGTCCCAAACAAACCGTACTGTATACTGACTTCCGTAAAGACTCTCTGAATCTGACCAAATGTAAAGTATCGTTGGACACAGAGTCCTAAAAAACATGGAAATCTCCCCAGAATCCAATTCAGATGGAATTTTGGCATTGAAAAATAAGTGACGTCTCTCTCCCAATAATAATAATTGTAAATCAAATCAAGCCACCATTTCCTTCTAGGAATTCCTCCTCACAGTCTATTCCCCATCATTTCTCCAATAATTATTATTCTTGGGAGTCATTTGTGACAGAAGACCTCCACATTTTGGGTCAAGAGATATGACGGAACGACTTCTAGTGCTGCACTATGGTGATGAATGAGGGAGGGTCACGATAAGTATGCGACAGAATTTTTAACGGAAATCACACTTGCTATCGTCAGCGTCGGCCTCACAAAAAAAACCTCATTTATGCATCACACACACCCCTCACAATGCCCATCAAGATCAGTTAATACTGGACACTATTACGTATGCATACACATTCACATTTAACATACATTTCATAGATTACATAGAATCAGCCAGAAATAAGAATACAATTTTTTACAACGGTTTGAGTCCACACAATTTAAAATGAGATTTTTTTCCCTGTAGTAATTATTATACCTATAATTATTACATACAAAATTATGTACGTGTACATGTTAAACAACCCGTATGGTTGTAGCTATAAAAGAACCTTGACGCTCCTAACGTTAGCAGTGGTAAAGGATCATCAATTGAATTTTATACTACAAGAGGACTAGTTGCAGGAAATGAACTTAATTAATATTGCATTTCATATATGAAAAAAAATACAGTATTTGTTCCAATACAAAACAATCTCCCCTTTGAGTCCAACTTTATGGAAAACTACTGACTTCACAGCTCTATTATGTATGTAGATAGAATACATCCCAATGTGTATTTATGTAACCATAGATATTATGTACGAAAATAAAGCAAGAGAAGCACGTTACAAATAAATGGAAATGTTGACCCCAAATGAATCATTAGAGATATTTGAGGCAGGTCATCCTAAATATGTACCAAGTCTCAGAGTATAAAAAGCTCCTGACATGTATCTCCCATAAATCTCTCAGTTACGCTACTTCCTTGAAGTATAAAAATATGAGAAGATCCCTCCTATTAAGAAAAAATGCGTAGCCAGTCTCCTGTGTATATATGAAAGTTTAAAACACCCGATAGTCCCGTAGTCTGAGAGGCTCCACTCATCCACATGAGTTATGTAATGGGCTCCTGTGGTGGGATATGATGAGTTTCAGGAATTAAAAAAAGCCGGAGACAAAACACAGTATTTACGGAAATGGTTTCACTTAAAAATAACAAATATGTGATACACACTTGGGGCTCTGTAATACTGTAGGTATCCGGACTATTATTTACTACACAATAGTAAACAATAATGTCCTAGGAGTCAAAATACGTTATCGGGTCAATACACGATTACTGTAGTTTGAGACTATTATATTATGAGGAGTTCAAAAGACAAAATATTTCATGGGGGAATATTTCCAAGAGTTTTGTTCAACTCTCATATTTTCCTTCGTGTGACCACATTAATCCCACGACCACATCCGATACGCTTATCACATCTCCTACGCCCGGGACAGTGATTAAGCTGAGGATCTTTTAGGTGGGCCCGCATCCCATCATTAGCAGTGTTTTTGCTTACATGAAGAGACTCCATTCACTTGTGGTTTCCTTGGGATGTACGTTTAAATGGATGTTTTTGAGGTGGTCTAGCCAAACTGAATTTTCTGGATCTGTAATAATTAATATTAGTGCAATTAAAGCAGAGGAAAATTTTGTGATACATACTGCATGTCCTTTGGGGAACGTGTAGGTTTTTATAAATGCTTGTTGACATTCGGAACTTATTTTTAAAGAGTTGCTTCACACGGTTAATTACTTATATCTGTAACCGGACTAGGAAAATATCTGAGAGCAAGTGCCCTTCAGAGATTTTAAAATCTTGGGGATAAATACGAAGTCAGACAGGCTTGTCTTCGGGTTAGATTTATGCAGAGTACAACTGCACATTCTATATGTATATGCAAAGACCCTACAAGAGGAAGACCCAAGTCAGTAAAGTGAGTCAGGCCACAGACACACAAGAAGGTAAGAAGAGACAAGGAAGGGATGCTTAATATTACTTTGACTCCGACGTGTGTTCCTCCCTGACACAATTTTGGCCCGAGTCCTAAATTCTGATATGACAATTCAAAAGCACATCGGCTGCATTAAGTTCCTCTCCTGTCGGGAGAATCCCTTGCCTTGTGAGAATCTTCGGGAAGAAAAATAAACGAGGCGTCCGCCTTATCAAGGGTGGATTGAGAGGAGCATATACATATGTATATAGTGTAAAATTTCTAATCTTATTATAATTAAAAGCTAACATAGTATACAAATATATATATTTAATGTAGGCTCCAAAAATTCCAGAATCTTCCCTGACATTATACAAAACATTTAATTTATATTCTGTAGCAATTTGCTAGCAATCAGAGCGAACGGGACATGACATTCTTTAATATTTCTGGGTTGAGCCGTACCTACTGCAAATGCCTAATGTGCCAATGCCAATGGAGTATTATGTTACAAATAGTGTTTAAATAAATACAATTTTTCTTTAAATATAAATTAAGCAGCAATTTTTTAAACACAAATTAATTTGGAAAATTTTCAAACATCTATTTTTAAAATCTCTCGAAATATTTTTAAGTGGAATCGCTCTTTATATTATGGCCATTTTTAAAAATACAGTTTACAGACTTTCATACAAAAATAGCGTCCACTATGAAATTTCAATAATTCTAAAAATGCTGCATCTTTTGTCTTTGCACGGTCAGATTTGCTCCGGACTGTTTCCGAGGAATTGTGTTATAAATAGATACATAATTATACGGAGCGTAGTATACTATAAGATATCAGATGTGTGAAAATATAAATAATAAAATTTTTTGCTGACATGTTTACAAAAGTGAAGTGCTTCCTCAGGGATTTTATGCTCAGTTCCTGACAGCCCGATACAATTTTGTATAATTATTGCGACACATTATTCCCCTACAGACTTAATTCCCTAGAATTTTCCTAAATGTCGCTTAGGAGGACATTATTTTGATCATTCCTGTTTATAAATCATTGATTGTCTACCGCTTGTCTTGCACTTCACCACAGTCTGAGTTCTGAGCATATATGTTTAGATATATGGATCCTATACATGAAAATAAATGTTATTGTTTTACGTAGGCTCCAGTGGCTCCACATATGCATAAATGATACTGATAACATGATTATTTTTCAAACAATAAAATTTTATTTAGACACCAATCCAACCTACATTAGCACGATGATCCCAGTCAACGAGTTTATATCTTATGAATTTTGTATCCAATCAGCAGCTTTTTATCCCTGACTGTACATATGTAATTACATATGTATATGCATCCGTAATAGAACCAACCATGAGGGAAAATGTGAAGCTAATTCCTTAGGTAAGTAATAAACAATCATGTCAATTCTGACAGGTGCTTTTAAAATTGGTCTGCCACAAATAATGCAGACACGGAGCTTTAATTGCGCAGCTTTTGTTACTCATGGAAATTAGCCGCATTTAAATTTACACTTTATAAAAATACAGACTTGAATAAATCCACACACACACACACATCCCAATCACGCAAAACTAATTTTCTCGACTTACATTAAAGCTTATCAATTCTCTCGGGATTAGAAACTATCATTAAAGAGATTTGAGAGCCCAAGTAGGAAGTGCTGGATCTGTGGGGGTCTATCGACGAGGAATACCTTCAATTAGTTAAAAAGATTTCTACAATCAGAGTAATTTTCCGGGACATTTTGGCAGTTACGAAAGACAAGGACAGCATGTGAATTATATTTTATTGCCAGTAGCAGTAGCCATCCTCACAATTATGTATACATATCCGTATATTTATACACACGCTATTAATTCCACCTGCTCTCAGTCTCCCTACACAGTCTATGTACATCGTCCCTAAAAACACTGTGGCATGTCCGAGTGACACACACACTATAGAGCTCATAGTAATTATTACTAATTTACATGCACGTCATGCGGATCAGTTTAAGGCTAAACGCGTGGATAATTTTTCCCCCTAAATATTACACAATTGAATGCAATTCATCAACTACAATTAACAATTGAATTAATTCCAGGAGTATAGCATGTGCGTCTTTCTCTGTTGAAATATTCCTTGGAAATTGGACAATTGCATTTATGTTTCCGCAAGGAAACTCATCCCATACCTTTTACACACACATAATTACATATATACCCTATACTGTATAACACTACCCCCTGAATGCGCACTGGAATGAATGATCTGCTTGTTGATGTATTTTTTACCAAGGTTTACAAATATGATTAGGGCTCTATTGACGTTCGTAGATTCTATTTTAAATTCAAATATTTTTAGATCACTGATCCCCTACACTTCCATTAGCATATTATCAATTTTGCAAGTGTTTACAATCGACGTCTGTAATTTGGCTCGCTGCTCCACTTACAATCACAGAGTCAACCCCTACTTCAAAAAGTACCTGATGGGATTTAAGTCACGCATGAAGATTACACCTTCGGACGTGTATATAGGTAGTAGACCCGCTCTATTATCTTTTTAGAATTTAATTGGGGTTATGAGTCTCAATCTGCGTGTGTGTGTTTTTTATTGACGTCGGGGAATAAAAATTGGAAAACAAAGTATATGGAAAAGATAGGGAGATTTGTAACTGTTTATAGATAAATACGGTGTGTGTGATCACCAAATATTACAAATCCATATCTGTAGGAAGCTGGGACAAGACGATTGATCAATAGCAATAGCCTTGCTTTTGTTATATCGTACATAGAATTGACATTAGTAATTTGCATTTATAATAGTGAACTTATGGCTAATTTATTTCGAAAGACAGAGCATGTTTTTGAATAAAAAAAGATGAGCAAATATACATATGTAGCTATTGCAGGTGCCACAGAGCCCATGCTGCAGTTACTCACTTATTTCTCTCACCTGACGTCAATTAGATAAGAGCACTATTTGCATGGAGTTTACTCCGTCCACACGTAGATACTTATATAACGTAACAAATTGACGTCTTGCGTTATGACTACCTACAGCAGAAACTCATTATAGCGTTATCAGGCGCTAGGAGCAATCGCCATCCTTTTCCTCATCACATTATCATTCCTATATGTGTGTGTGTACTCATTGATTATAGGGCCTGGCTCAGGTTCCGACTCATCGGATTTAAAGTGAGGAAATCACTCATGTACTTATAATTACCATGTGGGCTTTCCTATAATATTTTTTTGTATATTTACACATAGATACAATTATGTAGATATGTGCTCTATGGATAGAAATTGCAATTCATTTAAACCAAGGAGTTTGAAGCTCTGTACTATCAATAATCAGCCCGACTAATAAAAGTACTTTGGAATAGGATCATATTTTTGAAATCTATATCCACTCGTGAGTCGGAATCACTCATGGCAGGCACAAGTCACAAGGACTGACTTGATGGGATCTAATCATCCCCATAAAATGAATCAGTGAAAGAATTCTAGGCTCTCCCTGAAGGACTTTGGACATGTTCGCCGGAAATTTTGTCGTAATAACGGCAGGAGGGAGGAAGGAAGAACCGCCCTTTGATATCACACGTATAGATGTATGGAGATGTAGATTGTAGCTCAACCTCCCTCAAATGACAAAGAGAGAGAGAGAGAGAGAGAGTCACTTGTGAAACCAGGAATGCGTTCCGGTGGATGCATCTTAATGACGCAAGTTTTGGTAAATAGTATCGTATGGCAGAGAGCCTTAACACGTACATAAATACTCTCCTAACAGGAAAGTAATTCTGTTCAGTGTGGATGAATGGGAGGGAAAGATGCTACAAATCCTTAATCTGTGTAGTACTTTCTGGTAGAGAGATGTTAATGCCCGCCTCCCATAAAATGCTACACATATCCTATGTACACATGTGGTAGATACTAAAAGTTACGAGGGAAATATTTTACTATGGGGCTTTCTATGAACACCGGAAGGTGTAATGTGCTAAGTGATACAGTCTCCCACAAGAGACTAGACTCAAGCTGTCCGAAAAGATAAATACAGAGTAACAAGATGCTCCCCGCACTCATCTTCACACTTCCCTCCTGTTATCACACATTTATTGTATCTGTAGTACATGTGTAACTTACAGGGGCTGCTCCCAAACATGATATCCAAATTGCGGAATGAAGGAATTGTAAAAAGAGTTCCACATGTCTGCCGAGCCTTTTCAAAATTTGGGACATGGGAAAAAAGAGAAAAAAAACTCCAAGTATTTAGGATGTATATTTGTATACAAACTTTTGCAAAAATATAATTATCTTGACGCTGACAAAACTTATTACAGGGCTTGCCAATAATATCCCATGTGGTATTTTTACAGACGCAATCCTAACATGTACGCATTCCCATACAGGCACATAGTATTTTTAACTGTACCATACACATACATGGAAGGACGCACTCTTTTTACCAATTGTCCTTCAACCAGAGTAATAATTGTAATTTACATACATACATTACATACATACATGTAGATATGTACATGCCAGCACAATCGTACAAAAACATGGATTTCCATGAAATTCGGCTCAAGAGCTGTGCGTTCGTTCCCTCTGACTGTAATAATTACTACAGATGATACCTGGAAGATCCGCAAATTAAAATCTATGGGAAATGTTTCAGGGGGAAGGGAGCATTTGGTTTAATAAGTTTATACCTGTGGCTCGGGCCCAGAAGTGTAAACCAGAATTGTTGTTGGAAATTATGATCACTTGGGTTTGTAATTTCGGGGCCGGGGAGAGATCCGCTAGCACATATGGGACTGTGTGGATATGCAATTATTGAATTTATATCTGTGCTTGTACATACATACATAGCTGGTCCGAATTATTTCATATGAAGGATATAGTATACATTGTTTTACACACACATTACCTATAGTTATTCTTATAGGATCAGGTATATTTATATGTAGGCACAGAGGCACATTTCGTACGTATTTTATGGACCAATATGTACATACCATTAAGCCTCCCTGGCTGGATGCGGTGGGAGAAGCCAAAGTAATAAATACAAGGAAACATCTCTCTTTACCCGGGTATCTCTCCGCACTCAATCCTTTTACTTATTGCTATCTTCCGTACTGTGTAGTAACTTGAGTAAAGTTACGACGGCGTCTCTTGTACTTATTGTGGGTGTTAAAGCTGTGGTAACTTACACACTCAAACACACACAGAGGCATCAAGTAGGTCCCCTGGCTGCTCTTCCTGCATGTGATACACAGTGGGCCTATGATCAGGCATAGCCTTTCTCTCTCTCTCTCTCTCACTCTCTCTCTCTCTCTCTCTCTCTCTCCCCTCTCTCTCTCTCTTGACTATAGCCATCATCATCATCAACCTCATCAGCGTGTGTCCCGGTCCAAGTTAATTTAAACGGAGTTGAGCTCCCTATACACTCCGCTATTCCTCTCTTCCCCCCATAAGTTCCTATATAAGACACTGGGAATAAACTGTATATAAGAGAGTAACCCTCAACACTAGTAATAACTGGCTCTGACATAAATGCCCTAACTATATATACTCTGCACATACGTAATTACGTACATACATCCCTCCCTGTATAGTATCTATATGCCAAAAGATGATCATCCTATGAAAGACATGCACTTGACTAGTAGTACTAAGGTAACTTTTACACATGACAACAGTTCATGTGACCGAATTGCCCGTATAAACCTATGGGGTCCTAACAGGAAGCTAACCAGTTGACTTTTGTCGTTTTCCAAGAGTCTTTCTTGTTCTCCGTCGTGCAAAAAAAAAGAGTTCGTCTTCCAAAAATCCTTTCTAGAATCATTGCAGCACACTCAGTCAGCAAACACCCGGATTTTTTTTTTCTGGTGACGCTCCTATCTTCTAACCCCTGTATCATTCGCAATCCAGTAAGTAACTAGTTACCACTGGGGAATAACCTGCTGGCAGGTTCAACTTTCATAACTGGCCTTCTCTCCTTGTGTGCACATATGTAATTTTTATATATAACTGTGTATATAGTAGGGAATAGCACAGTCACAGGCACACATACACACCTGGTCTCTACTTCTATTGTAATCATTGGGAGGAAGATTAAAGTCAACCCCAAGCACTAATTATACAGTGACTCCCACACGGTTCATTTTTTCTACTTTAGTCGTTGCTACGTGCCCCCAGAACAAAAAAAAAATTCCTAAAAGGACAAACCAAAGTGACTGACAGCTCCAAACGGATCTTCTTAATCATCAGAGTTCAAGAGAGAAAGTAAATATTGCCAATTACCAGCTCAAAGCGTACCTGCACCTGGGATACTTATTATTGTATGTAGATAGTATATATGTACATACATAAGGAGATATTGTGACATTGGGTTGAACTCCATCAAAATTTCCGTGTAATAATTGCAAAATAAATAAGCCCAGGACTGATAATCTCACCGATAGTCATCAGTAAACTGACGGATGAGATGATTGATAGAATTTTATAGCAAATTCGGACATCCAGAAGAATATGCATGTGTACGGATTCCCCGAGAGTGAGGAAGAACTATAAATATTGTAATCTGTAGATAAAGCTGAACATCAAATATTGAACGATAAACGGACAAATCCAATTATTCCTCTCAACTTTTCCACGCTGGTTCAGGGAAAAATTTAAGGGAAATATTATCAAAAACACACATACAAAAAAAAATTAATATGGCGACAAAAACGAAAAAATCCCAGAGTATGTCTTCCGTGGGGGAGAGCAAGCCCAAGAAGGATCTGAAGCAACAATTGTCCATCAGTGAGGAAGAGCTACAAGGTACAATACAATTTAGAACAATTCCTTGTAATACTATAACTCATCCCTTCTTAGCAATCATTCTCATATTTACTGGGATGATTGTGTAACATAGGCTATGTGGGCCCAAGATTTCATTTCTGTTTGTCTGACCTGTGTCTTGGCTTCATTAAATCAATAAATAACTACATTGATTTCATACAGAAGTAAATATAGGGACCACTCGCTCCTAACACAAACATACACAAACAGTGCACAGTTCGGGCTGGAACCTTCGATTTTTCGTAACCATCAGAAATAATAACGAGTGGGGATTTTAATCTGAGATCCAATAAATTCCTTTAAATTTCATCATCATCATGTCCCTGGACACAATAAATACGGAAATACAATCTAACTGTTTGCGTATTATGTCACCATATGTTGTGTTCTATTCAGGGGGCAGTGTATGTCTATATTTGGACGGAAGGAAAGGAAAATTCTGATCATTTGCATTTTTAACGATCACAACGCTATATTGCAATAAACATGTAAATCCATACCGTTCCATGCTCAAGTTTGATGAAACGGAAGCGAGCGTAACGGGTTAGTGCTAATGTATTTGAAAGTACCTACATATACATAATGTGTACAGTAGCTGCATATGTTCTGTATGTATATACATATGTAGATATACAGCCTAGGAGGAATACATATGTGTCGTTACAGACTATCATTATTCCATTTTGGTACGGGATGCCACACGCAAATAAAATACAGGATACGTAAAATTCCTGGGTCAGCACAACGGGGAAAAATTTGAGACAATATTTTTCTCGTCAATAAAAAAAACCCATATTCCAAATAACAATATTTTAGCATGACGCCCCGACGTGATGCTGAAGGTGTGGGATGTGCAGAGTTGGAGAGCATATGATGACCAATAAATCCAAATAAAATCCAACTGTGGCTAAGGATCTGTATACAAATGATAGGGACGGCTGCTCTCTGCATGTTGATAATATAAAGCATCCAGAGCCCATATGTTTCTCCAGCTCATGTGTTTCCCACGCGTAGTTTTATTTCATGCATTTCTGGATATTTTGACTACTACTGTAAGACTGTAAGTAAGCCAAGAGTGTGTTTGTATAAGGTTGAAAACTCCAAGGATATTTTTTCCCTGTGAGGATTTTTGAAAAGAATCCTATTTCTATAGGTAAAGATATATACAACTATCTGTAGTATAGGATGTCATTACAGGAGACTGCAGTAGTGTATAGGATAAGATACTACATATCTACACACATGATTAAAGAATAGATGTTTATGCATGCATCATCGAACGTTACTGGAATATTCATTTTTATTTATGACGGACAACTACTACCTTTAGTACAAGAGTGCATATGTTTAGAGAGAGAGAGACGAAGCCATAAAAACGGGGGGAATAGTCCAAAGTGGGAAATAGCATTTTACTTATCTGCACATAACGTATAGTGCAAGTTGGATTTGCTCTGAGTGAGTGACTGAGTGAGTGAGTGAGTGAGTGAGAGAGAGAGAGAGAGAGAGAGAGAGGGGGGAGAGAGATTGTGAATAAATGATACGGTCGTAATCAGAAATCACATGCCTATAAGTAAAGACCATTTGTCGTCCCGTGAGTTAGTCACTGTTTGACAGTCACCGAATCAACTTGAATTTTTTCCTCTGTTAAAATAAAGCTCTGAAAAGTGTTGAAGGTACCTCAGAGTCTCAAGTGGTCATTTATATGAGCAAGTTTGAAAAAGTATTACGTTTTAATTCCATACACACACACAAACTCACACTCAGACATATACTAAACACTCAGACTTACAAAAGTCTGATATCCTCCTACGCTTTGTAGTCAACTCCTTATTTCCCTCAGACTTACACTCACTCGAATGCCCCAAAGGTATATATGCTCCAAAGTTCAAGTGTCCAATCACTCCCAATAAATTGACTCCAACGCTTATTACTACTGCTATCTAAACAAGGAACCAAATCCGAGGATTTTCTAGTTTCTCACATCCCTACAATTACACAAGGTCCCAACCCTCAAGAACGACTCCCAAGAGTAAACACCCGCGTGTTTTAATAGTCCAATTGATTCCTCTAAAAGCCATTCCATTACAAACGATCCTAAGAAGTTCCAAGATTTCCCCCCAAAAAAAAATTGTGAGACATATTCCTGAGTCATTATCATAATGCCCACTATGAATAAAATCGAACGGTTCTTTAACCAGTTCATTGAACAGACGATTAAAGTAATCAAGGGAGAGAAGAGACTTATAGTGAAGGAAGATGATGGTTATAACAAAGGTATGTTTTTATTTTCTAATATATTTTCTAATAATCCTATTTTCCCACACGATCATTCATAACTATACACAATTCTCCCCTCAATCTGCTCATTCTAAATCCGTCCTCAGAAAAAAAAATCCTCCCTCGCTCTCTTCCGACTGGTCATTACCCTTTGACATTGTTAGGGAGACCCGGTCTGACATTCCTTCATCATTCGGATATTTCCTGTGCACTATTTTAATTCCCAGTCAAAACTACATACATGCATGGGGGAATTTAAGGAGAGATTATATAATGTCGTAGGATTTTTCATGCAGTATTAAGCAGCATATATCCTTAGAGAGAGACACAAGGGATAAGCAACCTTTAGCATATGCAGATATGTGTAAGGCACGCGGACGCACTATCTGTATATTTACGTGTAGCTTAGGATGTGCTGTAGCATCATGTACATCTTCCAATGGGGAAGATCATTCCTACAAAGTATTACAAACAAATCTGTGGGAACTCGATCATTTTTTGCAGCTCCACAAATCTATTTTTAATGTGCGTGGCCTACAAAGGCTACCGATATTTACGAAAGGCATAACATTCTGGGATCCAACTAGGAACAAGATACTTTTTATTATTTACAAGGCTTACTTAGTATAATTGGGGATTTTCTTACACATGATGAGTCAGTTTAGGAAAGATCTGACTGGCTCAAAGTTATACCAGTCCTCACTAGGATTATGGTAATGAGTGAGAAAACTCGAAAGTACTGGACAAGTTGTTTTTTTTTTAAATACAGGACTCCTATAATGCCACATATGATAAATTACATTAAAATTTCGTAAACCTCCTGTAATTATCCCTACAGCCTCTCTCTGGTCTGCGAGAGCTATTTAGTATAAATGTGATGCAATTTTCTCTCTGTATATAATTTATACACAGTAAATTCTTCCTTTAGGTGTTACTATTGAAGGGGCCAGTATCAGTTTGAAGAGGACATTAGAGAATGTATATAGAGAGATAGCTGGAATAATTACCCCTGTTAACTAAGGTTATCTCCACCTGTGAGCTCTCTGGATATTTGAGTGGCTCCAAAAACACAAAAACAAGAGAGATACACATAAAGATATATATCTAGTTTGATGGTAAATAAAATCAGGTTATGCAGAGCAGAGGGAGTTATTACTGAAGAGAGAGAGAGAGAAAAAAAACATACATAGTTTAGTCAGGCCCATGTGTATATTTTGGTACGAGAGACATAAAAGTGTACAATGAGCCCTGTTTATCCCATAGTGTTCAAACACCGTCCCACTCAAACGAGGCTGACTCTGTTGACTTTACAGATCCATAACGCTTGTCCTATTTTTAATGAATATTGATCAAAGGAGTCTTCTAGATCTCCAAGCCAAAGTCCGTACAGCTTTGAATAACACACACAAACATAAACTCTCTCACTCTCTCTCTCTCTCACTCTCATCCCCCAGTCAGATTTTAATGCCTTGTAAAAATTCACAGAGGATTTCCACACTGTTTCTTCCCAATAGTAAAAACAAATCTACTCACGTATCCAGCTAGGTCGTAAACACAGATCAAATCAAACCGGTCAATTATTGACAAAAATATTTGGGGAAGTTATCCTGACATTTTCATCTTTGTATTTCCCCAGTAGTTAGTTTTTGTAGTAAACAAGATCTTTCTCCCAAGTAATTATTTACATTTAGCAATGTGTGTACTTATGCATATGGGACCGTACATATATGTACATATGTACATAGGTACTACTTCTAGTAAATACATTAACAATAAATACTGCGGATACAGAACTCATGAGAAATTTACTGGAGGAAAGTTTTCCTTGAGGAGCTCCTACACCTAGTCAAAGTGTATGTACACAAAACACCAAGTATTTACCCAAATGTAATAATTCCATTGTATGCATGCTAGGTTGGGAGGATCTGACAATGAGAGCGTAAACACATCCATGAGCATGTTTAATTAACAGGGGTGACCTGCTTCCTTAGAATAGTTACCATAATACAGGAAATTCTTTTTGCGTCTTGTTATTGTTGTTCCAGTGAAAGGTTACCATTACCCAACACTGTACGGGTGCGATTGTATGTTCCTGTATTTTAATACAATACCCTTGTATTGTGTGCATCCTAGTATTACGAGCTGTTATGCTAGTCTTTTCCTTGTTAAATCTCTTATTTCCCTCACGGTGAAACCTTGACTCTGCATTGAATGAAAGATTGTCCTAGTTTACTTAGTTTCTCCTGTTCCTTTCCCTGTACTAATACAATGATCTCAGTTTGGGAAAAGTTAGGAGACACTTAGACCATGCATATGGTGTATGGCCCTATACAGAGTCAAGGGATATGGAGCCAAGTGACAAGTATCAAATTGAATGAGTTGGTGTATGTCTCAGGAGGCTCAAGTCACTAAAAGCTAAAGGTTATTTGAAGTATGTACGTAATGCATAGATACGTCCTCACTTATTGAAACTCTTTCATTTCAATTCAGTATTTCCGGAATGTACATATTATTTTTTTTTTACTTGACATTGTAAACTGTCGGTTGTGGCTTTTCCCCTTCACGTTCTCAAAGCCAAAAGAGCAGCTGTGCCTGCGTGTTTACAAAACGTGTCTTGGTTTCGCTCCGGAATGTATCTACATAGGGAGCAGAGATGTAATTATGTAATTATATGAATGTAGATACAAAACTTTCGAGGTAAATAGCAATTCCAAATCCGAAATCTGGAGGTTGCTTCAAGCCTCCCGAGGTTATGTGTGTACTATACATATCTCATCCGTCTGCAACTGTAATTAAAAACCCGTTCCTGCCAGACGCAAGGACAGTGTAGAGGGGAAAAAAATCGGATCTCATGTGTGATGTGTAACCATATAGCCACAATTTAAATACATATTTGAAATAGTGTCGGGATTAAAATTCCCGTTAAATGTTTCCCCAGCTGGGACTCAAAGCATATATACTTTCCCCAAGCACCACACGGAAAGAGCAAATTTGTACACCAGAACCGTAAAATCTCCCGTGTAATCTTAATTAGGTGTACGGCCCCAGATATTAATTCGAGGAATTCAGGGAACTCCGTGCAATTTAATCTACACATATCTCATGTCCTATACAGTAGTCATATTTGATAGTAGATTTTTCATCCGGTCCTTATGGAATATCAGGCAAGGTTTCCAATCAAACTTGAACTACTTTTTCCCGATTGTTACGGAAGATTACCGATTGAATAATAATTGAGAGCCTTTTTGTAGGTCAAGATTTGCTTATAGGCACGAACAAATATTAACTTTTGCGTTATTTAAAGGCTTCGCTCAAATATAATGCCAGACATTTCGAGAATAATTACATATGTCTCTTCATATGAAAAATTGCATATCGATTGTTGGTACATTTCAAGGAAATTTCCCTAATTTGATTCTAGGCTCGAATGTTTGAGGAAAGGGAGGACAATTTGACAGGTGAATAACAAAAATGTTTATTTTTTCTTTAGAACTGAAAACCGCCTTCCACCTGCTGGACAAGAACCAGGATGGTATGGTCTCCGTCTCAGAATTCCAAATCATGTTAAAAAACTTTGGAATTGACGTCCCTGATAAAGTTATCCTGGCACTTATTAAACAAGCCAGTGCTACCGGTAAGAAATCGCTTTTGAGAGAATATATGCAATATATGCATGAGTTCCATTATAATAGAAATTTCTATAGTAAATTTAATTTAGACAAGTAGTGAAAGCCATGGGAACTTCACCCATTCATTACCCCATTGAGTCAAAATGCTTGTAATGGTTGGGAACGGACAGATAATGAATTCTTGTGTATCTTTGAATTTCTTAGGGGATTCCCTTCTGAAAGAGACTGAGTTCCTGGAATGGATTAGTACGTTCTTAAGTGAAACTCCAGAAGACATTACAGAAGATCTCATAGCTGCCTTCCGAGTCTTTGATAAGGATCAGAATGGTTACATCACCAAGGTACTTTGATTTAAATGACTTCAAAGAGGACATTATCCCAATCAAGGGAGGAAATATATTTACAATAGAGACAACCACCGCGGCTTCTAATGATAAAAAAAACAACCTTCGTTCCGTTTGCTCTTGCTCATGTAATAATAATGCATTTTAGATGCATTTATTCCCTCCACGTTATATCTAATCCATTGAACTGATTATTGTTCCGTGACCCCCAGCACGACTCCCAGGCGTGTCGTACCGTATGTCCTTCCCTCGTAAAAAATAGAGAGCACATTCTCAATTCATGTATTTATCAATTCATATATGACATAAAAATATTTATAATCCTTTTGAAGCCCTTCAAGCCCATTGAAGAGTAACCCTACCGATGGAAGGTTTTAATTGAATAATAAATGCTATAATCAATATGTTTGAGAAGTGTAGCTCTATTTTTTATCCCCGTATATTAAAAACCCTGTCAACCTAAATACCGTTCCAAATGTACAGGTCTATAGGCTAATGTTTTTTTTAGAGATAGAATTCTAAATCGTATCATATCATTCAATGTCAATGTCGAAATTATTACCAATCACGTATCCCCCAAGGATTTACTCTCTCCTTGCTCACTTTCCCATAAAACTCTGAATTCAATGAACTTTCAGGGATTTAATTTGCTATACAATTATTTTTTTTCATTTGAAAACATTTTATCGTTCAATTCCTAATCAAATTATTTTATGGCTATTATTTATTTATTCAACAAGCTTATATTTTGTATAGTGACGACTGTTATCCAGTTTTTTTTGTCTAAAAAATATTATTCAATCAGCTCTCTCAGCTGAGTTTATTTACACGTATAAGATTTGGGAGAAAATAATAACCCACCCAAAAATTCCAAGGAATTCATTCAAAGGCTTATTATTGAACTGAATAAATAAGCAAAATTTGCTGATTGTGATTTAGTGCCGTAGACTCAAATGATAATCCATGATGGAACGTTTATTTTTGTCTCTGAGATATAGATAATCAGTGAAAACTATGTTTACAGAGCAAAGTTTTACAGTAATTTTTTTAAATTAATCGAAAGGTCAGTCAAAATATTTTTCTAGCTTCAATTTGCTTTTGATGGATTGTGTAGATCAGTAATTTTTTTTATAACGTATTGAAGTAGTACATTACTCCTGAGGACTACTCATACATACGTATATGTGAAGAGCACTTGAGATGTGTATCTATTCAAGTGCTATAGGATGTAATTACTATATAGTAAATAAAAGTATTTGTTTTATTATCTCCAAGCTCTTCAATGCACTGTAATATATGAGGTTCCTGGTACATTGTTTTGATAGACAAGATAAGATTTATGGTTACTATTAATTAATCTGAAATTGTAAACTCCAATAATTATTACAGAGATATTACAAGTGCAATAACTGAGAAACGCTTAAAAATCATTGAGTCCAGTGTTGACTTTACCGTATATACGGGTCCCTACTGTGAGCAGTCATATTTAAATTGAATGCCAGAGAGATTATAAAAATGTAATCGTTCACTCAGCCCATGGTAAAAAAATATTGACCTTATGCAATCCGCTCGGATTACAGGAATTTATATAAGGATGTCAATACCACAGTCCTCTGTAACATGTTGCAAGGGGAGAAAGGTGTGAAGACAAACTTTAATCTTTTGGAATTAAATAAACATTTTTAATTCCATAACAACTTAATAAATTTGAGATGAGTATGTGACATCATGAGCTTACGGAAGGTTTCATTAGAAGCTTATTTTTAGACTTGTTTACTACGATTGAGTATAGTGAGAGAAACCTCATCCTCCCAGTAATTATTGTTATTCCTCGCCTGGGTTTACTCAAAGATAATATTTTTCCTTGCTTTAATCTCAGGATGAACTCAAGGAAGCCATGGAAATGATCGGAGAGCCATTGACTGAGCAAGAGTTAATCAGTCTGATTGAACTCGCAGACACTGACCAGGACGGGAGAATCGATTATGGAGGTAACATTCTATACTTTATACTATAGCAATGATACTCAATACAATTATACACATTTACAGTGAAGGACACATAAAACCTAGATGTTTCTATACTTTTTCTTTTTTAATGTTTCAAACATCCGTTCTCCAATATGAGCTTTTTGTGTGTGTGTGTGTATCGAGATAGGATCAGATCCGGAGCCGTGTTTTTTTAATGTTGTAAACATTTATATTTACTATACGTTCGGTCTCCCAATGAGGAAACCTATGTACATACATACATACGTATGTATCTGTGTATAGTAGCAACGTACACTTTTGATTCTGTCACCGGCCTTGATACTCCTATAGCTTTCCCTCGACGTGCATAAATTCCTGTGGAAAAATGCATGCAAGAATAACGTTCCCAAGAACTTATTATCGAATAGCGTGCCAATGAATCTGTATAATTATTCTGAGGTTCAAAATACACTTGTAATAGGTCTAGTAGAGGATTTTTCTTTTTCTAAATTAAAAAGTTTTACTAAAAGTAAATATGAGATTTAAGTATGCTGCAAAGAAATAATATGTTTACCACGATTTTGTGCTTAGGCTAACCAAAACTCGTGTATGATTTATAACTGAGGGACTGGGTGGGTTGAGGGCTCATTTCTCAAAACTGAAAAGGCTCTGGAAGTTTATATTTTAATTGTAAGGGGAGAGATTCAATGGGATAATAAATGTCCAGAAGTGATTAATTAAGCCATAAGATTCATTACTGTAGTCTCCCCCACAATGCTAATCAAGTAGGTGTCACTTTTGAGGGTAGAAAATATTCTATCTATATGGATATGTACATTAATAATCCTAAGTTATAGTAGAATTGAGTGGGTTTGCTATATACATTGAGTTAATATATGCTCATATAAATTTCTAGGACAGAAACATTTGTGAATAGTATTTTCGTATTTAAAAAATCTGATCCTTTCGGTTCCTGCTCGATAAATATCTGGGTTTTGTGTGTACTGTAGAAGGAGTAGAATGGAGGCTGGAATTGATTTTATGCTACCCATTGAAAAAAACATTTTGATTTATGGTGTAATTTTATTACTTTTCAGAGTTTGCAAAGTTACTGCTCTGAGTAGGCCCCTTTTGGTACTGGCTGAGGCTGTGGATGAATGACTGGCCAAATCTCGTTTAATCGATAAGGATTCAGCTATGTGTATGTGCCCGAGGATGTACATACACATGTAGAATATTTATTACAAGAATCTTGGATGAAACTTCATCGTCCCCCTCAATATTTTAATTATCTACATTATAGTTTACTTTCTATACATCGGCAAATATAAAGCCCATCGTTTGTTACATTATAGTAGGCCTAGAGTTTTAAGCTCTGGCATATAAGACGCTGACTCATCAGCAGAGTGACTGTATAAAAGAATTTTAACACAAAGTCATTATACTATACTTATATATACATATATAATTATATATGTTACTAAGTCATTTACAATGTTTAACAATATCACATATTTATTGTATTGTTGAAGTTTTTCTAAATTGTTATGACACACAGAATATTTAGTACTGATGTACATAATTGTACTTATGTAGTTATATAACCCTCTCTTGTATATAGCTTTTTAAGATGAAACAAAGTATTTTATTTGGAGGGTATGGTCACTAGACTGGCAGTGAGAGTTGATTGTAATGTGGGAATCCTGCTAATAGTCCTATGCTAGTACAGAGTGTACTTCTTAATTATTATATAATGTTTCCAAAAAATTCAGATCCGTTAAAACCAAATAGGGAAAAAATAGTAGCAATATATTTTAAAAGCTTGGACATATATCTCTGAGTCTCATATGAAAGCTAACAATAGATACTGAAGCGCATTGAATTTTAAGGTCAATTTCTTTACAAGAACCCTTAGGAGGGTTTGGGAAGACTTGGGATTTTACTGTACTTATTTATTGTTGTGACTCTGAAGACTTATTCAAATTTAATCTTCAAATTTGCAAATATTTACTCGGAGGCGAGTCCCTGCCTGTGTATAATTATACCTTTATTTTACTCATTCATACATGCATATATACGAAACCTGATACTGTTACTATACTACTAAAGGAAAAAATTTAAATTGTTAAGGATTTTATCCAAAGAATTAATTTTAAAATTTGAAGATACGAGGTTAATGGACGAATGCAAGGAATACATGTAAGGTGTAGTTATTTTTGTCAAAGGGAATTTTGATAGTCGCCTGGTAGATATGTGGTACGGACCGTATTAGGGAGCCTGCAGAGGCCTTCTTACTGCGACTGTGTGCCATACATATGAGTATTATATGAGCGAAAAATGTATTAAAACTATAGAGTTTTTCTGAGGTGGAAGATGAACCTAGATGTGTAGAGAAGATTAACAAAAGTATATTGTAATCTGAATTTACATATAATTAATATAAGCTGTATATGTACACATGTACATTTTTAATAATTGTACGGATCGCGCCGTGAAGGAATTTCACCGCATTTTTATTTTGTTGAATATTAGTCCCGAGTGCTGATATAAATTCAATAAAGATACATATATAAAAATTATGGAAATAATTATCATTTGAGCTAGATCAGTTCATTGCTGCGGAATTATTTTTTATTTAGTTTCAACATCTGGCTCTTGTACAACTTCATGTCGTGGAGCATTATTTATGCTAATTTTTTGCATAACTATTTATGCATATAATGTTTCATGTCCTTATACTTATTGTTGGTTTAATTTTAACCTTTACCTAGACCAATTTTTGGATGGGGTTTGTGTCTCGCATTAGATTATAAATGCAAAGCTTATAAGCTGTTCTTGTAACTTATGGTAATTTGAATTTTAAGCTGGATGAGCTTCAGTTGCCTTTACACACCATCCGCAAAGCAAGTTTATCTTTATTAGGTACAGGTATTCATCATCCGTATTTTGAATTTCTGATCTGAGATACAGCAAATTAACTGCACTAATTATAAGTATTTATTAGCTTAATTATACTTGCCATATCTGAAGGTTTTGCATTAATGTTTGCTCAATTTATTCACAATGCGTCTCGCACTAGGACACTTATAATGGTATTCTACTTATAAGTTAGAAGAAATACTACGTAGAAATACTAGGATACCTTTTCCTGAAGTTGATTTTTTGTACAATAAGACCATACCAAGGCAAGAGCTAAATTTGGTATCCTTTTGAGTGTTATTTAATACACAGAACGTTGTGTGATCGTAAGATTGATTCCCAAAAACGTGATCATAAAATATTCATGTGGAATTTTCCAATACGTATGTCGTGGTCAATAGCCGTCACCAGGGGTCGGATTTTTGTGAGAAGACGGGAAGATTCTTCCCAGGGATAAACTATTTCTGACAGGGAAAATCTCAAAGGGAAGGGTTTCATTTTTGCGAACAGGGATTTTTACATTCGGTGACCTTCTGTTCGGCAGGGATTTTTAAATTTGTCCATTAGCCCATTCTCTGTATCGTACGTTAATGTTTATACCATGCATGCAACTTTGGGGAAAAGTTCAATTCAAGTTCAGATCATTTTATTTTCTTTCGCGAAACGTTCACTCATACTCAGTTCGTTGCTGTTGGTTATACCATTCACACTCAGTTCAATTCATAAGTATGTCTTTTTGCATTCAGTCATGTTTACTCAAATTGAACGTTAAACTAAAAAGTTCAATTCACATTCATATTATTCGTCCCGTGAATCCATTCAGTTCAATCATGAATATTTAATTTAAAGTTCCTGTTTCAATCTTTAATCTTATTTTAGTTGAAAATTAGAAATTTCCAGGGATATCTGCCGAAATTATTTAGTTCTTTGATAGTTTAAATCAGTTTAAGCATTATTATTATTATTATTATTCCACTTTATTCAGTGTCAAAGGAGTCAATATAAGATATTGGTTTTCACCCCAGACACAAAGTATCAATTCCATAAAAGAGGTTACAGTCATGTTAGGGAAGGCCTGGTTATTAATGAAACAAATTTACATTTTTGTTTCGTCCCGGTAAACAAGTACATGCTTAATAAGCAATTTGTTAAAAGTTGTTAGTTGACAATCACGCATTTTCAATAGGCTAGGAAGATTATTCCACAGTTTTGTACACATATACATAAAAAAATTTCGGCTATTTTCAGCTTGGTCACAGGTTGGTATAATACAATATGATGTGCCGAGCGTAGTCGGTCAGAGGAAAGCTTAACCACTAGCAAGCCGTTGATAAAATTCACACAATGTCCATAGTGCACCAAGGAGAACATAAACTTATTACTATAATACACCAAGCGTTCAGATATACTCAAGAGATTGTAGTACTCATAAATATTAGCAAGTGAGTATGGCTTTCCTGTCCGTCGTTTTATGTGCAAAGAATAAAGGAATTTATCCAATTTATATTGTAGTGTTTCCAATTTTGACTTACATATGCTTCCCCATACGATCAGGCAGTAGTCAATATGAGAGAGCACAAAACAGTTTATTAGTAATCTCTTTGTGCTCTCACGACAAACTACACCCATCATTCTGGTGACCTTATTAAGTACATACTCATAGTGGTCCTTAAAACTGAGTTTATCATCTATGAGTATACCCAAGTACTTCCCCTTCTACTTCCACATAACTGGGACATTTCAATTGGAACTTCAACGCTCTTTTGAGTTGAAATGATTTGAAATTGTATTTCTGCCCATGATCAATTAACAAGTTTACAGAGTAAACGTAGAGGTACATGTTTTGCATAATCGTTTTCGTAATAAATGTTTGATAAAATTATTTAACTATACAAATCAAGTTTTTGCAAATAATTCACACTTTCTGGAGTGTATAAGTAAATGATTACTTAATAATTAAATAACTAATTATAGCTACTGCTGAACCACGACGAGAATTGCCACCACTAATTTCCATTCAGATTTTAAAATCCGGGACTATCATTACTACAGCATTTCCAATTGGTTCATCTATCACTGCGAACGCAGATATTAGACACGTTTTCGAACCTTCAACATACAGATAATTAATCGTCCAAACAATAATTAAACGTGAATAAACAACTTATTAAATAATTATTAATTTGAACCACTGTCTCACCTCCTAGCGTAACTTCAGGTAACATCATCTGTGGATGTTAATTTAATTAAACTTAGTTAATTACGTTTCCTACAATAAAACTAATTATAATTAATTAATTTTATGGTCTTCAATTCCTACACTCCGCACTCACAATTTTTCTAATATCCTCAATACACCGATCATTACATCTCCCATAATTAAATCTTCAAACGTAAGTACAACAAAGTCACCGGACAATAATTATTAAATTCAAGCAATTCCTTAATCATTATTTCATTCCACGCATTAAGTTCGAACCCCAAAGGACCAGGTACTTGAACTTCACTCGGACCCACCAAGTGCACCTCCAAAGGACCAGGCACTTGGATTTCACTCGGACCCGCAAAGTGAATCTACAAAAGACCAGCCACTTGGACTTCACTCGGACCAGCCAAGTGGACCTACAAAGGACCAACCACTTAGACTTCACTCGGACCAGCCCAGTGGACCTCCAAAGGACCAACCACTTGGACTTTACTTAGACACGGCCAAGTGTACCTACTGTAGTAGATTCGTCCGACCTTAATTCGAAAACAAGTGGATTATCTTCTGCAGATATTGGACAAAGCTTTTTGGCAGGCCAGACTGATGGGAAACATTTGAAAAAACGTGTCGCGTAGTAAGAATCTCAGAATCACAGGTCTATGACGATTCCTCGTCTGACTAAGACGTTGTCACCGCTTTACAAGTTCTTGCAGGCGGGAATTAAACTGTTCATCAAGAAGCGATGATGGAATTGGTTGTTCCGCTCACCCCAAAAAATGCCCATAAGGTTTTGCATTAATTAATTACTTGCAGCCATTATTAATAAATTGATAAGTACCAATTATATAATAGACAATTACTTACTACACACACAATTTATTTAATAATCTGTAGTCATTTAAGATTAGACCCACGGACTCGAGAGCAAATGTACAATTTCCTGAAAGTCTCTCGGAAATAAGTCCTGCACGCAAACCTCAAAAACAACAACAATCTGAACACGTAATATCCGACAAACATTTAGCAAACCTATCCTTTAAAGAAGCTAAAAAGAAATCGAAATCCAGCGGAAGCTTATCAAAGGAAAAACAAGAAACACGGAGTTTATCGCAAGCTTTGATGCTGAAGCTAAGAAGTGGGAAGCGCTTTTAAATAATTAATTATAATCATAATTAAAATTTAATTGTGTATTTAGTTAACAATCTGAAAATACTATTAATTATATGGTAATTAATTAAAATAACTGCATTATATTAATAGTCAATTACATTGAAATCAAGCTAAATTAAATAAATATGAAGTCTAGGAAATGCACATGAGTCTGGAATGAATGATAGCTGATTGGGAATAACACGGTTTTATTTTCACGATGTGAAACAAGTCCAGTCAATTTATAATTTAATATTATTTATTAAAAATGCATTTATCAAAATCAATTCAATTCGAATTCTTTACTACTAATTGTATTTGAAATAAGAAGGATTGATTCAGACCTATTGTGGTTGAGCTGCTGGTATTATAGAGTTTAATGAAGAACAGTAATTGCTGGTAGAAAATGAATTGTATTACCTTCTTGTTGTAAGTATCGAGCTAAGACTGCATTTGTATAATTAAACAAATAATCAATGACTAATTATCAGGTTTTAAATTACTAGTTTTAATTGTCGAGAAACGTTTAATACATGAGTGTTAGGGCAATTGTATTTACTTGTAAACATAGGAGTTTATTACGAATTTAAAATAAATACAATTATTGAATAAACGAATTGTTGATTGCATTGCACATGTAAAATTCTCCGTTTTAATTTTAAAATGCAATTTGTATTAATCACTATGATGATTCCAAAAGTAATAAATGAAACAGCAAATAGTTATTATTTAATAACTAATTATGCATCAATACAAAAGCGCGTTAGTTTCAAGTAGTCATAAGAATGCTACAATTTGGATTTTATTAAAAGCAAATATGTGCAGCAATAATACGAAACAACAAGTATTCAACCCATTCGCGGTTTCATCCAAGAGACTGGAATATCTTAGTTTCCAACTGCCCAAGCCGGATTTTATAGGCGGTCATAAGGATGTCTTCACCACGATCCATTACTGGATTCGCCCCCACAATCTCTGCGGCACCAAAGACTCCCAAATCGAGAAAATTTGTATCCAATTTAAAAGCGGATTTCAACCAATCCCATAACCGGCAGGCCCAGGAGAAACCCCGTTTTAACAATTGCATTTTTGAAACTACGTTTTAAAAATATTTGTTAAAGCAACTGTTTTAATGCTGAATTTGTGTATTTATTACATCAAAGATTTCAAGGTTAAGTTAAGTAAATTATTATAGAATTTTTCTTTAGTTACCTCCTGGCTCTGATCAAATAATCCAAATTTCGGGGAAACAGTTTTAACGTGAAATCGAAAATCAAACGCGACTGAGAGCTAACAGCGGAAATAACAAAGCATTGTAGTTCTTTTTTTGTAACTTTGTAACTATTTAGTAATAATATTATGCATTCGTGTTCCTTGTACGAATTACTTGCAGTAATTTCGGGGTTCCCAAATGATATTGCAAAGTGGTAGCAAAAACATTCAACAATATTAAAGGGTTTAAAAAACCCTTGATTCCAAACGATTTGAAAGTACAATTTATACTTAATAAAATACTTCAACTAACTTTGCGCAACTGCTGCGATATATTACGTCAATAAAAGCGCATTCAAATATGCTTGAACTTGCATCATGGAATATATTTTGTCTTGACTGCATAGTATTTACAAAAGTAGATATTCGTACTTCCATTTATTATTAATCTCTCTCCATTTGGGAAAACAAGCCAGAATTTTCGGAACGAATCTGGGGTTAATAATAAAGAGTGCTATTGAAAATTGAAAACAAATATCCAACAACATCTGATAATAGCTACAAAAGTTCTGAAAAATGTTCCAATTATCAGAAAATGTAAAAATTGCTACAAATAATATTCTGGATTTTTTTCGACACAAATATTTTTACGATTCTATGAAAAATTTAAATATTATTTACCCATAATTATTATTTATACTAGTAATTAGAAAACAAAACTATTTTTTAAATGTTCAGCAGTGAAATATTAATTATTGTAATGCACACTTGCAGCTATTCAGTTCACGAACTAATAAATTGATATAAACCAGGACATATTTAAGAAATTTGTGAACATACAAGTTAATAATTACGAATGAATGAATTTGAACTGAAATGGCGAGGCTTAAAAGCGTAATCAGGAAATTAACACAAGTTTTTCAAATTCGCATCAAACATGAAATCATATTTCACGAGTTATTCTATTATTGAGAATACAATGATTTGTGTCACCTTGTACAGTAGCATTAAGCATTCGTTAGGCGGGTACGCTTGATTCATAAGTGACACTTATATTAACTGTGGAGTAAATGGTAATAAATATTGAAGCTTTCTATACGGCTGATTTTGGATTTTAGTGGCCTCTCATTGGTCTTTTTTCCTGTGGCCTTATTTGCCTCCGGCCTTATTTTCCAAGCTGCTTTTTTTCTCACGTTCCATTATATATAAGATCGTAATAGGCAGAGCTCTCTAGAACTGGATGAATCCTTGTGAGAAAGTAAGGAATCATTCGTGAGATTAAGTTCTCCATGATTTGACCTGAAGGAAAATATGGGAATTTTGGCACTGCTTTTCTGGACATTTTCGTCCTCCTCATTTGCACTATTCAAACAAAAAATGTGTGTAAATCTGGGTTTTAATTTATTTATCATAAGTAATTAATTACTAAGAATTAAATAATCCTGCTATCCTTTTCTACTTCCTGCGTCCTTCAATTTAGACAGCGATTTGTTTCGGGCACCATACTATGTTCTGAAATATGTTCCATATAATTTTAACTTGAACATTTACATATAATATCATGGCAACAAAAGCAACCTCGAAATTCACAGCCAGTACTATGATACGCTAGTAAGGAAGTGTTCAAAAAATCATGTGAACGTTTATTTTTTCCAACAGGGACAGAAAATTACGAGATTTGAAAAAAGAAGAAACCAAAAAACGGGATTCTAGTTTCAAGTTTTGCCAAACGTAGTGCAAAGGTTCACTTTGAATATAATTCGTAATCCACATTACATCTCTTTACCATTTATTAAAATTGTAAATCTCAATCAATTGAATCGTGTAGGTTTCTACAATCATCAGTAATACTTATAGAATATGGCGGCGCCTTAGTATATCACTATCATAAGTGAAGTTATAGCAAAAATGTAATTATGTCGGTTATTTCAGAAATGTTGGGGATACATATCTGCATGATGCACCTGCTCATTACAATTGATTATATAATTTATAAATTTACGAAATTGCAAAGCTGGCTTTTGGATGGATACTTTTTGGTATTCTTCGTTATCAGCTATCCATAAGCGACCGCTGATTAAAACGACCCGAGTTGAAAGCCAGAAGTGAAAGTGCGTTAGTTTTAATTGCTTAGCAAATATATAGTATGTAGTTCTTTCAGGGTCAAAATACTGACCTGAGAAAAGATTACACATAAATTAGGAAAGGATTCCAGGCGGGATTAAGGCTGTGTATCCAAGTTCTTTGTTTGTATTGGTAAGATGCTGAAAAATAATATTTAATACGAAAAATAGATTCCACCACTTGGTATTTAATTGGACTGTACAAATCTAATGGAGTAAACTTTATTTCGAGAAATAAAACGATAATAACTCCTTTCCCCAAATCTTTCCCATTCAGTTCATTGAAATCCTTTTTCTCATGCATACATCTTTCCAGTAATTATATCAATAGATAAATATACCTATCTATATTTACGTAAGTTAGAAATGTAAGAATACGTTCTGCCATAATTGTTCAAATGTCCGAAAGAATTTGTTTAATAACTGAACTGATTAAAAAAGTACATACATGCAGGCAGTGTTGTATGCTGGTAATTGATTACCAAATCCAATAATTTGTTTTGCGTAAATACATTTTTCTTGTGGAAAAAAGCATTTGTAATATCTTTAATTTCACACATTACCTTTAAGTTAAAACAGTTTGACTCGGATTGCACAGTCTTTATGAAAAACAATCGATGGCAAATTAAATTATGTTAAATGCAATGCCCCCAAATTGCTGTTCAAATTTTGTAGTGGTTGGTGTTTGATGAAGGTGGATGAAGGTTTACGTAAAGTCAACAGTGTTTAAGTAAGTGTATCTAAATACGTGTAAGAGATGCAGTTTCACATTTAGTGCATCGCATGGGTTCAAAACAGTCGAACCTGTACCTGAACCTGGACCCAAACTTTGGGTACCTCAAAAGCGTGAACCTGTACCTGAAAATGTACCCATTTAACAGGTTCAAATTTTTCGATCCTGGACCTGACCCAATTGTGTTTTTGTAGCACCCGCACCTGAATAGTACCTAAACCCGAAAAAGTACCCAAAAGACTACCTGAACCCGGGTATTTTTGGACCGGACCTGAATATGTTTGGGTACTTGAGAATCCGAACTTTTTAAAAATTTTATCTTGTATTAAAAGTACAATGGGGTATTTGTAGTACAAGATATATTTAAAATGGATAAGAATGAAAGTTCACTGGTTCCTGGGACACCCTGCCATTGCTTTTGCGATGGAAATCATTTTGGAAGTTTGAATTCTCCGGCCTTTAACTTTCAATCAATGAACCCAAACATTTCAGGTCTTTTGCGATCAGGTTCAGGTCTTTCATGTGTTGCACCTGGTCCTGACAGGTTAAATCAAAACGGGGTTTTCTCTGTACCTGGTCCTGAACCTGAACCTGTACCCAATTTCACGGGTATAAAATATTGTACCCAGAAAGGACCCAAAATTATTGGGTCCAAAATACATGAACCCGTACTGAACCTGAACCTGGACCTGAACCCAAATACCCGGGTGCGACCTGAACCCATGCGATGCACTATTCACATTGTGTTCTAAACAAACTAGTACTCTGCATGCATTCATATGTAGATACTGTAATAACTATATAAACTGATTTTATTTTATTTGATGGACTTAACACTCCATTGTGGGTCGTTTCAGTAAAAACTAATAAAGCTGGCAAAATTCTACCACTGACGTAATTATTAGATTATATGTATTTAGCAACATTATAATACAATAGAATCAGGTAATAATACTAATAATACTATTTTTGTAATTTGTAATCAAATCACGTGCACCATTTGATAGATTAAAATATTCGTTCACTTGAAAATTTTTGGTACATTCCCTTTAATCCTCTAACACTTGAAACCCCATACGAACATGAAAGTATTAGCCAAAAATTGATAAACACTAAATTATCACTCTAGTAAAATTTTTGGGAGCATGATCTGCAGTTTATGAAATTGTCAAAGTTAATTAATCTTGCCGCAGAAGAGATATTTTCATTAAATGTTGGTTAAATAAACAGCTCGCCATTTGAAAGCAATCATTCTGTAAACTATGTTGGCAACACTGTTTATATTTTTCAAGTTGCTATTTGATCCGTTTTTGCAACCGGTTTACTCTGAGAATATTTCGACCGAAATTTAGTTTTACCACGATTGACCAACATTAAAAGATTCCATTTAGACTTTTGAACAGCCGCTGGAGGAACTGTCGCTGGTGCTGTATTTGTTGCAGGAGGCGCTTTTGCTACAGGAACCGTAATTGTTACTGGGGCAACATTAATTGCTGGAGTTGCTTCATTTGCCACAGGCGCAACATTTGCCACAGGCGCAACATTTGTTGCCGGAGCAACATTTGTTGCCGGAGCAACTATTGTCACAGAATCCGCATTTGCAACAGGAGCAGGGTTTGCTTCAGGAACAACAGTTACAGTCCCTGCATTTTTGGAAATCCCAGAAGCAATCATGCCCGGTTCAATACCTCTGGTCTTCATGTAACTTGTTAATTGCTCTGGAATCTCCGCTAAAATTTCTTCTGCCAGTTGCCCTTGTGCTAATAGATTTGTCATATCACGACTAGACATTTGTTCCGCTCCATCCGCACTGTAAAAATTTTGTCCTAGTGCATTTGCTGTGGACTCTCCCGTTCGTTTGAGCCAGGATTCTGCACTACGGTACTCCACAAATTGAACTATATCTCTCTCTGCCTCTTTCCCATTGTGAACGAGCCGGGATCCATCCGCATCCAACTCTTCCATTGCTTCAAAGTCCGCCTCACCCACTCCAATGATAATAATAGATATTGGAAGGCCTGCTGCTTGTATTACCGCCTGGAAATGACCCATAAATATCAGTCAATATGTACATTTCCCTCTTTCAACCCAAGAAACTTTGTTTGAGGGATCTATGAGTTAAAATGTATTTTTACACAGAGCTTGATTGTAACTCACCCCTTTTGCTGGATCTGAATCTGTAATAACTCCATCAGTAATAATTGTCAGGATATAATAGTGCTCCCCTGGACTACTTTCTTTGGCTAGTTTAATAACTTGATTAATTGCAGGAGCAATATTTGTTGGACCGAAGAGCTGTACCTTGCCTATGCAGCTTCTGCATATTTGAAATATATACAATTTTAAATGCAACATAATTAAAATAAAATTCTCGTACACTACACAAAGTCATTATTGAAAATTGCGCAATCATAGGGATTAAGCCAGCCGGAGGATTTTTAACATGAGTTTTCGTAGTTACCTGTAAGCTCTTACTACACCGTCAATCCCTTTGCATTCTGGAGAATCTGTTAATGTAATGGGGAAGAGATGCGAGGTTTCACCTATGGGAGGGATACGGGCCCCGAATCCATACACAGTGAAAGTGTTGGTATTATCGTAATCTTTAATAATTAATCCTGCTGCCGCAATGGCTTGTTCATATGGATTTGTCTGTTTTGGATTTGGGGACGTGTGATGCAAGGACGTTGTCTGAGAGGGGTCGCCATTTGAACCTGTCACAAAAAATTTGAACTCAAAACGTTTATGTATTTTAAGGAGAAAACTGAGTTCGTTCACATAATCTCACAGTTCTCTTGTCAAGATTTAAATGCGTCTTTGCTTTAATACCATGCAAATGGATAAATTTGTTTGTCAGCCCAGAATATAAACAAAATTTTGTGTTGTACCACGGTCGTTTTTAGAGTGGTGGAAAATATGATGGAAACAAATAATTACTTGTGAAATCTATGGAGAAAATTAAATGTATTTTGGTCCCGGATTGAACAAAATCGAAGAATGTGAAGACTGGCGAGATCTTGCAGGTCAAGACGTTCAGTGTAGATCGGATGCTCTGGTAAAAAAAATATCACAAAAATTGCGTTAAAGAATTGTCAGACCCTGAGCACAAATCAGCATAATTTAGTTCAGCGTTTACTGCAGCGGATCTTACCTGCCCGTTTTTCGCCGTCAGTTGCATTTTCTCGTCTACTTTATTGGCCAACCGATTTAGTGTAGTGAAACAAAAACCAAAGAGGTCATCTTCGCCTTTCCATGTTCTCCTCCAAACTTCAAACTTGAGCTGTCTCTCCTTGTCTCCGTTGCATAAAGTCCGCCCGGATAGGGTAACACTGGGGTAATTGGGGTTCGTGCCCCTAATTTCCTTGCTCCGAAAGACTAGTAAATAAGTGCCGGCGTCATTGACTCTGGAAACTGTAAAGAATGTTTTGGGGAGGAAGCAATTCGTGATGGAGCCGATGGAATGACCTTGCATTTTAAGGAGTACCTACAGGAAACCCCAAAAGTTAAATTAAACTCTGAGAATAACTCCCAACTAAGAATTATGTACGTATGTAGATTTATGATCAGGAAAATAATTTAAAAAATAATAAACATCAGATTTAAATAATAATAAGATTTTAAATGTTCTTACTTCATCTTTTAAAGACTCCAGTTCTTCAGCAATTAGAATAATTGTACCAGTTTTTGCCCCTGGCTCGTCCGACTCCAGTTCTTTTATGTAACCTTTAGGCCCGGCAGAGACAATGTTAGCAACAGTACATTCCAAGAATCCAATTGAGTCCTGAGCATCCAGTAATTCCGCATCCTCATCATCAATATCGTACACTTCAAATCTCAACGTTTGTGATTGTTCAAAGCGGTACTCCATTTGTATCTAAATTCAATCATATGCCCAAACCAATCAGATATACAAAATATAATTCCATACAATTTGACACCCAGCACTAATAATATCAGCGAATTAAATGGTTTGAAGTAGGATCATTTAAAAAATACAATAACCTCGGTTTTTTTAAAGTATAACTTGCACTTCAAAAACCATGATATTTAAATGGAATCGTCGGAGCAGGAAGTGCTTTTTAAATATTTTCAAATTTAATGCATCCGAACGGCACGGCACTGAATGGTAAAAATATTTTGAAGCCATGTTAGAGAAGTTGCCGAAGGACCAAGCGTCCAATCGGCATGCGGGTTTTTGAAAGAAGGCTTAAAAAATAATTGGACCCAAAAGTTGTTACCGCAAAAGTGAAATTGCACATTTTATACGCTGTTAGATCGGAATGACTAATAAATCCCTTTTGCTTTCAGAGAATTTTCCAGTCTTTGCATTTGCCTCGTTACAAGGATTTTGTTTATGTGTACCTTCGTAACAAAATCTGGATTCAGATTATTTTGCAGCACTTCCGTCCGTAAAAGTTCCGTCCATTTTTTAGTATTTAGGGGTCGATTGTAGCAAACGCACATGGGATCAGACTTTGAAAGCACATCTTTATTTGCTAAGTTCCTGCAAGTGAGTTAAACAAGAGTTGGATTATTTTGTTTAAAGAATTATCACATTAGAAATAGCGACTATCCTACTGTAATATTTTAGCTATATTTCGTGTACATTTTAACTATTTATAAAAATTATACTCAGACCTGCATTGAATAGTAATCTCAATCGATGATGTTGCATTCATAGCAGTTCCAGGCTGAAAAGTTGCATCTGGAGGCTTGGCTGCCTCTCCCCTAAAATCAAGTAATTGTCTTTGATACGGAAGTTTTGTCCAGAATTACATAATTACGAGAGACATTACGTATGCAATACTGAGAACAATCTTAGTAATTATATAAATATATACAACACTGTATTTAAAATTACGATGAATATTTTATTGGAACACTTTTATAATAATTGCAATATTTATAATGTATTAATAATTATGCAGCACTTACTCCTCAGGGGCAACTTTATTCATTGTAATGTACTTAATCCGCGGAAACCATGCAAAGTTATTAGCTCACCGAGCTGAGGTAAACAAATTGTGTAGCACGTTCTCGGAAAAACTTTCCACTAACTAAGAATTCGACTTTGACAATTTTTAAATTCCCTAGAAATCTCCAGAGGAAATATCCCGAATGACTCCATGACTGTAAAATTATATGTCCTCACGCTTTCTCCGGTCTTGCCAGGTAGGGACCGTCCATTCACCTCCCCACAAGGAAAAAGGCATTGATTCCCTTCCCACAGTTTTATGACTTAAAAATATCTCATCCATCAGGTTATACAGTACAGTACAGAATTTCACTTTATTCATCTCTCAAGGAGGGTTTCACAACTGTCTCAATGACATTTTTGTACTGACTGTATTTTTTCAGGTAGTTGACTTGAGTCTTGAGTGACACACTCATCTATTTATGTCACTGATTGGTTAGAGCATGCAAACGTTTTATCCCCAAATAATTTTTATAGGGTCTATGAATCCAAGCCGAAGTTTTAAATCATATCCTTCATTATATGAATTGCAGCATTGCCAATTAAAAGCAAGTATATTTATAATTCGAACGCTGCTATCATGATATTGAAATCTGGATTTGAAATTTAGTTCAACAATGAAAACCCAGAACTTCCGATGGGAAATTTTCTAAAATATTAGAATACAATTAGCTGCACATCTCTCTTTAGGATTCTTTTCGTGTAAAAAAGCCGCTTTAGTAAAAAAAAATGTGAGATCAGCGTAATATTACAAGTAAAATAATCATCGTAATATATCAAGTTACATATGTACATGTAGGTATAAACTAACTCCGTGAAAGTTTCAGAAAAAGTTTTGAACAGTTGTTAAACCCTCCTTGTCAGACCTGTCCGTGTGAGATGATTTACGATTGAGATTGTGAAGCCTATGGTTGGATTTTTGCTCATATTTTCCAGCACGCTTTCCCAAAGGAATGACTGGACGTCGTGTTGGGTTTAGTAATAAAACGATTCGTCATAATAAAATAATTTACACTCAAGCTTTGATTGCTGTAGACGAACCCGGACCTGAGGTGGGGTCACGCGAGTGCATCAAGGCATGTTTTCGGATTTTTACCGTCTATATTACAGGGATCTACATGTATGTAAATATACAATGCTTCTGTACATTTTCTTGTACATATGTATGTACATGCGCTCACGTGGCAGGAAATCAATTCTGCCGGTCATTCTAGTCCGGAACTGAACTTACCCCCAGCCTTGATAGGAATCGGATGTACAATTATTACTCTACAATTCCTCGCTCTGCACGACAAAAACTTGTTAAAAAATATTTCTTTGTAGTGTGTGGCTCCCGAAATTTTGGTCATGCTCAGCGTCCATCATGCTGACAATTGGAAGGATATTATTCATCATTTTAATGCTTTTATGCGTAAACAGACTCCTCATGGAGAATTTTAACGAATTCCTGTCACGGGTCCCAGCATACATTTATATTGCACACGCAACGAATACTTTTACTCTAAGGAGCTTAATTTTCAATTCAAATTCGCATGCTTATCCATAATAACTAATTTCATGGATATGAATTAATTTTAAAATCAGATTTCGTAGAGAAAATTTGGAGGAAAACAGTTTCCTGAACGAAGAAAGATTTGCGAGTACCGCAATGAAAATAAGTGATTATGTAATTACTTTTTGTATTTTTATAGAAAAGGAGGAAATGTTGTTTTAATTTAATACATTGTTTCAGTTGAATTAAGTCCCCAATGTTGTCATCACTAATTATTGAGATTGCCACAAAACAGGAGGAAACTAATTAAAACTAATAAATTCATACTGAAATGCAAAACTGGCAGAACTCCATTACGCTCGAAAATGTGATTCCAAAATTTTGCTCTCTCTTGCAAGTACTTATCTTCAGTCTCAGGTCCCGCTTGTGGGGGGTAGTCAATGATGTACCAATCTACAACACTATCGAGATCATTTCCCTTGTGTTTAGGAATGCTGTTCCATTTCTTCCCGAAAGCAGTTGCATCAGGGACCCTATTGCATATAGAAACGATTTTTGTTAGTTCACATTTCAGGGAAATAAAAAATAGGCCCTGAGCATTGTAAAATAGATGAACTCAGATGAGTTCATCAGATGAGTTCAGATGATAAGATAGTCTGAACTCATACAGAAGATATAGAGACTTTCCATCCTGCTTACCCATCTCGAGCAAAGGAAACCCACAAATGAACAAACATTTTAGAAAACTCTCCATCTTTGGATCCTTCCATTATATCTGGCCAACGTTTTTGAGGTTCTTGCAAGGAATTGAAGAGATATTGCATCTCATCAGCATGAATAGGTCCTACTTGTTCTAAATTTTGAAAAGCTCATCAGTACAGTATATTTTTCTATAAATTGCACGAATAAGTAATGATTTAAAAATCACAAAGCATTTTCCCAAAATTAATAAACTGGACCAATGTGAGTAGTTCTGTAATTTAGTTACAATTTTGTTGCTTTTTTTGTGGTATTTTGTTGCAAAAACAGCAGCAAAATAACAAGTTTATATTCGTCCAACAAATACGACAACAATAATAATATTGCAATTCAAAACAACAATTTCACTAAATGCAGTACGCTGTTAGACCTCATAGCTAGTTCCGGTTTGGGTATTAGTTGAAGTTCGGGTTTAGTTTCAAATTCAAATGAAATTGAAACTACTCGAATGAAAAACTCGTTTTTATTGAATTTTTATATGAAGTTTAGATATAAGTTTAAGCTTTAATTTAGATACTAGTTTCAATTCAGATCAATTTCAGATCAACATTGCATCGAAGTTCAAGATAGAATCGAAGTTCAAGATTGAATCGAAGTTCAAGATTGAATCGAAGTTCAAGATTGAATCAAAGTTCAAGACTGATCAAAGTTCAAGACTGAACAGAAGTTCAAGGTTGAATCGAACAACAACAACAGAAAAATATTACGTGCAACAACAACAACAAAATTATAACAAACTAAACTCGTTTCGTAAAACGTTCGCTCAAAAATAAACTAACAACTTACAGAACTTAAATGTAAGATTAAAATTTGTTATAGAATTACTGAAATCTCGGACGCACAACTACTTGCATTTTTGGTGATGTATCTACAACTTGTAAACAAAAATAATGTAATAAATGTGTAATAAATGACACTCATAAATAACTTACCTTCCTCAGGAACATTTAAATAGTCCAAAAGGCCAAATGGACCATTGTATTTAAAAGTGTATGCATAAACTTCAGACCCTGCCTTGGTACTCAAAAGCGCTGCATTCCTCAGCCCCCAAAAGAAGTAAAAATCAGTCAGCAATTGCTCCAGACTAATCCTATCAATCGTACCGTTCGTTACGGTATGTCTTCCCTGGAAATAAAAGTCCCGAATTGATTGGGATACTCTCTCAATACTATCCTCAGGCTGGACGAAGAAACTGTAGTCCGTGATTGATAGCAAAGTTGAGGTCCAGTTTTCGTTTAGGGACCCTACAGCTCCATTGTCTTTGGATATCACTGAAAACATAGAACATAAAAAATCTTTAAATCATATTTCTCCATACGTAAAAATCTTCTAAACATTTAATCAATTTTTTGAGACTGTACTAACTAAGTGCTGTTCCCAGAAGCTCCATTTCGATTCGGCCAATCATAAGGGGTAAATGCTTGCTGTTGTCTCCACTCCGAATGAGAGTCTCCATTGGTTCAGGGAATACGGAATAGTCTCCTGCTGGAACATTCTTATCAATCGTCGGACCAAACTAAAGACAAAAAAATGTATTCACAGGAAATAATAATTTTACTAGGTGATTTAATTTTGAAGCCAGGCTAAGATATTCATTTTGATAAGGGAACTGTCATATTTTTACCTGGTAAATTTTCTGTTCCTGTATTATATTCCAAATCGACTCATTCTTCAAACACTCTAGCTTCAGAGAATTATTTAAACCATTGCAGCAAAGTCGCTCAAGAAAGTTTTTGTATGTTTCTGCGGGATCCGGAACAACATTCCAAGAATTGAGTGCAGAGCCGCTTTGAGCGATGACACTGTGAAAGAGCCCTGTAAAATAAATTTTTAAGACGTTACACTCATAATCTTGTTACACTTCGTAGAGCGTTCATTACATACTGTATGTATTCAGTGCTCTCCCACTATAAGAGCAGTCATAAAAGGAATTAAATCTCAGTCTTGAAGTCATATGCAGTTACTTTTGCTAGGATAAAAATTGGTAAAAAAAATATCGAGGATGGGAAATGCCCCAAAATGTAACTGTAACTGTAATTGAAAATTACTTAGATGTCTCCTATACAGATATCTATAGTTTCTTCAAACATACCTTTTGCTGCAGGGCAAAGCATTAAACTGTGAGCTGCTGCTCCCCCAACAGACTCACCGAAAATGGTTACTTTCCCCGGATTACCCCCAAAATGTTGAATATTCTTCTGAACCCACTGCAATGCCAGGATCATATCCTTGAAGCCCATGTTCCCAGTCACAAGTCCATCTCCTGTATTAAGGAACCCCAGAGCACCCAAGCGATAGTTGATAGTGATGAGGATCACATCTTCGTCCATGAAATAGTTCGGGCCTACAATGGATCCACCTCCAGAAATGTAAGCCCCGCCGTGGATATAAAACATTGTTGTGAGGTTGGCACTAAATTGACTCTAAATATCCAGATCATAGATGTATCTATCTGCATACATAAATCAAGTGTAAATAAATACTTCCCCAATGTTTAAATGGATCTCCTTTATTGGAGTCCTTGCCATATAAGCAATTGCTTTATAGAAGCATTTTTTTAAAGAACATTTTTTTCAAATTCCTGTTTAACACAAATGTGCTTGAATTAATGTAAGGGTGCTCTTATAAATTGAAATTACTATTTATAAATTCTAACCCACAAAATCACAACGTGCATGTATTTAAGTTTAACCTGATTGTCAGTTGGAACAAAAACGTTTAGAAATAAACAGTCTTCGGTGACGCAGATGTAAGTTTGAGTCATTTCCTGATATTGCGGGCATAAATTTCCAGCCCTTGTGGCATCCCGGATCCCTTGCCATGACTCAGGTTCTACCGGTGGCTATTCAAATTATTAACATGATTAAACAATTTAAAATATTACAAAAATTTTAAGAAAACGTTTCAAAAATTAAGTGATAACAAAAGTGATTACCTCAAATCTCTCCGCCACTGCGTAAGGGATCCCTTCAAAAGACGCAAATGTTCTGCCTCCACGGGAGACCTGCCATCGACCTTTTAGACTCCCGGATTCCAAAGTAACAATTGGATTTGACAACTGAATGCATTCTGATAATTTAAAAATGTGACAGCTAAAAAATAAAATAAATAGGGAAAGGGTTACATTGAAATGTGTCATTTTTCAGCTTGGCCGTCTGCTCATTTGTATCTAAATATAAGGAAGCTTCTGCTTGCTCTATTTCCAGTTTTTTTGATTAATTTTGAGTTATCTCCATTTGGATGATAGGATTATTTTTGTTCTTATCAGTTTAGTATTAACTTTGTTGTAATTAAATTTATGTGGTTGGGTCCAGCATTTGGAAAAAGGGGATGTTTTATTGACCCAAATTACATGTGTGTGCATTGCATAAATAATCTTTTAATGTCTACTCATAATATATTCGTTTATGTTTGATTTGCTTGGCCATGTTGTATTTTTAGGATTTTGTATTATTTTTTGACACATTCGTACTACCCTACTGGTGTTGTGCTTTTTATCTGGTTGTCAGTCATTACGTGTAGTGTACTACTGAACCTTATTACAGTCAACAGATAATTCATGCCGTTGACAGTGACAAATAGCAGAAACAGTCCGAAGTGAATTGATTTTGGAGGAGACAGGGTCAATCGTGATGACCTTAGTGCATTCAATTTTTATAACCGATGTTATGAAGTCAACCGTAAGATGTCAGGCACACATCTGATATCCAATATGAGTTCATTAAGTGTTAAGTCGCCAGAAATTTAGCCTTGCTCCCTATATTGTGAGCCCACAAGGGTCAATCCCAAGGTTCACAAGTTTTAGAAACTTGTGTGATAGCTCCTAGTTAAGCGCATGAAGCTTCTTGCAAATGAGCGGCGAAAGATAATTAATAAAATAAATTTGGCTGGGAGCAAAAATTTAACAAAACATTAAACCCTAAAATCAGCAAATATCTCGACTCTCGCGTCATAATTTTGACGGTTGTGATTTTCGACCCAGGAGTATGAAACATTTTGGAAAATCTTGCAACAAATTGCTTCAAAACGAGGGAAATAATTAATCTAGCCTTCCTTTGGAGTAATTTGGTTGCAAATGATGCAATATTGTTACGGATATATTATAAATACGCTAGAATAAGCATAATCTAAGTCAGCAAATAATTTGGAAGGTCGTAAGCAAGGGCTACGTGACGCCAAACGCTGACATAACATAATTATAAGTAAAGGAAAGGAAATGATTCAGATTATTTAATAAACAATAAAGATAGGAATAAGATTTAGGATTAGATTAAGACACGTAGATTTAGTACAAGTTCTAATCTCGACTTCAAGCAAGCAACATCAAGAGGAGCCGCACCTAGAGTCCATTCCCTCCGGGATGGATCTCAAAAGGTAGCAAGCGGGGCAACATGAAATTCGGAGAATTTCAGGAAGAAGAGATTCAGACTTCAAATTCTATTTTGTGTAAAAATGTTATTTGTTCAGTGTAAATTGTATCAGTTCTAGGAACAATAAATTTGGCCCGATCAATTATAAACGAACCTACACAACAGAATCAATAGTTCCATTTATTCATGAGTTTCACCAACATCGAAACCATAATTCAGGGGAATTGAACGCCCGAACCTAGGCTACATTGTCTATTACCCACACAACATCAATACCCGGGTGATACAAATGTAACATGATGTTTCTGCCAGGCCTTCGGGTTTTTTTGGTAAGGACCCGGAGGATCCGTAGGTCGGGGACCTGCGGATGACCCTGAAACAAAGACCAACTTTGTAGCAAGTACGGTCGCAGTTTTCAAAATTCATGGGATGGAAGTATGGGGCTCGATAAGGAGAAGATGTTTCATTTCTCTCCAGGGCCACCCGAAACTTCTCGTGAAAGGCAGTTATAACATGCAACAATGTTACCTCAAGAAAGAAAATTTGGCCATTATCATCACGCGCGGATTCAAATAACAGTTCAGAAGTCCTAGTGCGGCACTAGAAAAAGAACTATTTTTGTGGCCAGAAATATTATTTTAAGTGACCAGTGAAATTGGGACTCTTTCCAACCGGAAAATTAGGGGAAGAGGACGTCCAATAAGGTAATACAATTTTTCTTTAAGGTTCATGAATTTCATGTTTAGGAGCGCATTAATTTTGTCACGTAGTTACGAGGCGTAGCTAATATTCAGGAGTAATTAACCAGAATTTAGGTGCAAATCATAGATTTAAATTAGAAAATTGCGCATATATGTATATGTATTTTGTGGTTTTCAGAGTACATAGTAGGTGTGTGTGCATAAAAAATTTTCACCCAAATTAGCTTCTTCCAGTAAAAATAAGTCTTCTTCTATCTTTTTAGACGCCTAAAATGCCGGGCTTGAGCGTAGGCATAAACAGTGTTCGTATTGTAAAGAGAACTATTCCGGCTGAAGGGCCGACGTTAATTGAGCGCAGTATAATAGTAATCTTTCTCTTCGTAAGTTTTAAGTTCCTAATTTCAAAAGGGCCGTTTTTGAGCGTTGAAATTCTTTTAACTCTTCAAATTACTTTTCAAAGTTTGGGAAACCCCAGGCTAGGGGATAGGAACCCAAAACACAATTAAAATCTTTCAATTAATTGGGACATTTTTTTATTAATACAAGACTCTCAAAATTCACTTTCAAAGCTAAGTTTAAAGCAAAAATATGATCTATCTTTCAAGTAAATAAATCAAAAAAAAAATTTTCACTCTCTTCTTTCTCTACATCTTTTCTCCTTCTAGTATAAGCACATTTGAAGGGCCGGGATTGAGCACAAATGTCTTTAGATTCTTTTATCTCCAAATTACGTAATTAAGAGCCCCTTGGCTAGGTGGCAAAACCCAATTAAAACTCTTTCGCTGAAAATTACTTTCTTTACCTGATGTGTAGGTTTACACGGGTAACAATAGGATCTATCATAAACTTTTCACAAACATCTTTTCTTCTTCCATCTTTCCATTTTCTACCAGAAGGGCCGGCTTGAGCGCTGGGTAATTAGGACATAATTGTCATGGGTTTTGGCAAATATTAGGACTTTAAAGTTAATCCGGAAGGCCGAATGTGAGCACGGAGCATATCAGATTTCAGTTAGTTATTTTGCAAATTAAAACCTATATAACTCAGTTAGAGAGCATAGGTAGATCAGACTATCTAAAGATTATAGTATGTAAGGTGAACAAAATTTTCTCGGGAGGGCCGAATATGAGCACCGAGGTGATTAGGACAGTTTAATTAAGGTTTGAACAAAATTTAGTCCAAAGGGCCGAGGTACATTGAGCGTGGACACATTGGCATAGTATATAAGCATACATATAAGAAAATTCTCATCTACGTAGTTTTAGGGATTCAAGGGCCGAAATGTGAGCGGAATCATTGTTGTATATAAGTTTTAGTATACGTAGAATCCGAGAGGCTAGGAAGATTAGGAGGGACCTTATGGTTTAGTAGGTTACGAGTCATTCCAAGCACGGAGGTGATCGGATGGAGTGCCGACAAAAGTACCGATAAGCCTGTGACCTACTAGAGGTAATCGGAGAGGCTATGATTGACGCACCGATATAGGTATATGTTTGTAATGTGCCCGAGCTAGCGGATAGGTAACAGCAATGACTATTACTAGTAAGGAGGTCCATGGGTTAGTGGATAGGATAACAGGGGACATTCCAAAGCACGGAGGTTCACTTTAAAATCTATGTATGCGGTTTCCAGCTATGGCCATACATAGGGACTTTCATATTTATTACTTCTTCCATAGATGACTCATGGTTTTGAGTGCATCATAAGTTTAGCCATTCTCGAAGGATTTTGCTAGAGTAGAGAGAATTGGCATAAGAAACCACAGGCTCATGGCTTTTGAGATTTGGCTATAGGGATAGGCATTCAGTAAATTCTGGTGCTTTCAGTTTTTATTGTCTACGTCAGATACAAGCCTTGCTGATGGTAGGATCGGTTCAAGGAAGTTCTTAGGTACGAATTAGGACGCGAAACATATCCTTTGGGGCAGAAGGGTAATTAGTAGCGAGGAATACAGTCCTTATTAATTCTGGGAATCATTACAGGAGTATTTAGGGAAATTTAGGCAACACCGGCCCGAATGTGAGGAGTGTTGATTGACAATAAGACTGCTAATTTAAGGAGTTAGACGCAACTAGCCATTGCAAATAAGTAAGTTTAAGAGGGTTAAGTTTTAAGTTGAGTAAGTTTAAGAGCAGTAAGTTTTAAGGAGGATAGGATTAAGGAGACTAAGTTTAGAGAAGGTTTAAGTTTTAAAGGACACTAAGTTTTAAGGGGAATAGGTTTTAAGGAGTTTAAGTTTTAAGGGAATTAAGTTTAAAAGCAGTTAGGTTTTAAGGAAGGAATAAGTTTTAGAGGAAATTAAGATTAGAAAAGTTTAGGTTTTAAGGAAATTCAGGTGGCAACACCTGAAGGTACTCATTGGAAACGTTAAGATTACAGAACAATTAAGTTTAAGATAGGGTCACAGCTAAAGTTAGGGACGTTCAGGGATTGAACACTTAGGTTATAAGCACAGAAAATTTCTTTTACAGGTTTCATCACCAAATCGGCAAATTAAGTTTAACAACTAGGGTTACATAAGCATAGGCATACAAGGCAAAATTTTAGGAAACGGTTTAAGTTGAAATTTGGCATAAGTTTTAAGAAGGTTTTCAGGATTGAATTTGACAAAAGAACTCTCACAACCGTCAAACAAATTCATAAAACCAAACTCTACGAAACGCCTTAGCATTTTTCAGCCCATCAAGAAAAAGTTAGGACGTTTACAGGTATGGAACCCGAAAAGAACCAACATCCATCAAGAAGGGAACCACCACCTGCACCTTCAATACCATCTCGAAGGACTACGCGATCTGAGGGACCAGTACCACAGAATGAGACAGGCTTGGAGGAGATCCTCGCCCGTAGAAAAGAGGAGAGGAAAGCAGCAAAAGCCAAAGCTAATACAGTAACGGCAGGTGTAGACCTCTCTTCAACGTCTTCAGCTTCGACATCTATAGTCATGGAAGAATCCGGCAGTACAACCCTGGCATTATCTGCACAAAGTCCATCGGGCTCGCAGGCCATGGGGCACGGAGATAATCCTGACAATAATGATGAAAGCATCGATGTGTTCTTGGACACGGTGTCAACACCTGTAACAGGTACGGCAACCAGTCCTAGACGAACACCAACAGTATCGACAGCACAAACACCAAAGTTTTCAAAAACAAAGGTGGCGCAAGGACAAAATCTCCATAGACTAGCTATGCAACGAGAATTACGCGACCTCGAGGTAACCAACCTGGAGGGTCAACAGGTCCAACAGGACCAGGAGGTTGAGGCCACAGGCGAATTCATGCTAAATGCTAGAGGAGACATGGTTTTTGTCAGTCACGATGCTGACCCAACGATCAAGGAAATCCTGTCGCAATACAATCAACCTGAGGAAAGACCAACTAGTAGCGCTGCCATGTCATCATTTGAAATTCTCACGGATCCTGGAAGCAATCATACAAGCGCAGAGGAGGTCGAGCAAGGATTTGCAACTCCAGAAAGTGAGATGGAAGACGTGACCAATGAATCACCCAACAATGTGGTTGTCAGCAACTTGACAAACCCAGTTGGCAACGGAGACATTCCTCAAGACACGAGCGTACAATCCCAACAGGATGTACAAAGTCGAGGAATGTGCAGCAAAACTACTGGACAAACAGAACAACAGGTTAATCAGCAAAGCTCAACGGAATTGGATGACTTGGAGGATTCCAATAGACCAATCGCTATAGCAACAAGTACACCAGAGATTATCCAGCAAGGGAATCTCAGTACACACTCATCATTTAGGGACAATTTAGCAATAACTCAATCGGACGAGTCGACCGAACAGAGCGAACAAGGTGACTCACCAACAGGAGTGCCACGTACTAATAACAGTATAGGGAGTGATCGTGACCAGGTCACTACTCAATTAAATCAGCAGTTATCAAATTTAAGTATCAGTGACCACCGTAAAGCTTCACAGTCAAATACGACAGTTTCTCAACAACCAGATATACAACAACTTGTGCGAGATAGGTTTCTATCAAGACCATCTCCAGGATTTGCCAATAGAGGAGACGTAGGCTTTCAAAGGACACTCAGCCGGGTGTCTGAGTCTACAGAACAGGAAGGCCCAGTCGAGGATCAGTTACCACCGATCAGAGAAGGGCAAGATAACATCCAAAGAGTGGAGGAAAATTTCATACAATTAGTGACAGGTACAGGTGTGATAGTACCAGCGGGTTCATTTCAACAACTAGTGACCACAGCAGGCTTCCAACGGAACACAGTAGAAAATTTTCTGGTAGTTCGAGGATTGGAAGGACAACTCATAGAGGTGTATCACAGGTTAGCTCAAAATCTTTATACAGGTACAGTCCAGTGGACACATTTTTTCCTTAGATTAGCTGAAGTCACCCACAGACGGGACAATAACAGAGATCCGAATAGGGAAGAAAGGGAAGTGTTACGTACACGTGCCTTTGAGTACGGTCGGAACGTCAGGGACAACATCTTCATCCCCACCGACGTCATCCGAAACCTTTTAGAGCACCGGGTATTGTCGTTGAGAAGTCACCAGGCACACCAGGATAGCCAGATTTTCTTCAACGATACACCTAGGTACACAACCGTGATACAATCCGGAAGACTTAGTGAAAATCTAGAATTTGGTCAACCACGACAAGAAAGACGAGTCAGCGACGAGAGTAGGCCAGGTCCAGAACAAGATCCAGATAACAACGAGACCATTGACTCGGGGTCATTGACTCCAGCACTGACGACATCATAAGCAGGTACCTTAGGTACGACCAAAGAAACCCACCAGTAACACGGAATCCGGTTACGGGTTTATTAGAACCAGCATCTAGATCTACGCTAAGGACCATCTCAGGCGAGTCAACTATACAACCCGTTACGTCACGAAGGATTTCACCGGAAAGCCTGAATACCAGCTCAAGCTCAATCAACAAGGCTATAGCCCAAGCAATAGCCTCAGCGACACTTCAAGCAGGTTTAACAACCCCTCGAAATCAGAAGTCGAGTAACTCCGATCGTGACCATCTCAGACCAAGTAACCAGGTGACGGATAGTAACCAGGTAGATTACTCATCACCCAGGTCACAACTTTTCCAGAAATCGGTGAGAAGACATTACAGGGTAAATAGTGCTGAGGAAAACAGCAACTTAAATCCCAGGACCAGTCCACAGGGAATTACGACACGTGAGAGACCGAGCAACAGCCGTTGCGAGACAGCCATTCAGAAGGGTAGCCCAAGAGCACCCACTACATCACCTACAGTCCAGACAGGTAACCAGACACCAGCAGGGAGCTCTGCGGCACAACCGAGAGTGACCCCGAGGTCTAGTAATTCCTGTCGCTCCACACCTACAACAGGTGAAAGAGGGCAGTCAAGCCGACACAGCAACTCTCACGAGACAACACAGCAAATTAACCCAGTACACATCTCACCAACCAGTCAGAATAGACAGGTTTCAACGGAAAATACGCCAAGAAATCGACCAACTCAACCTAACCTGCAATTTAGACCACAACCCACCCAGGACGATTTGGAGACACCAACGGAAGAGGTCGAGACCACCCAAATTGGTAGTACATCACAGGCTAACGTTAAGAGGGATTTAACGACAACAAAGTTGTACGTCAACACCGATTCCACCCAGGCAAACAATAACGAGCAACTGGTACATCGAGTTTACCAGTCACCAGGAGGTCGAATCTACGTACACCCACCCGTACATGCTCTGCGAGCACCACCACTTGACGTTAGTGAGACAGCTTTAAGAACATTGGTGCAAGTAGGGAGACAACTAAGAGAACAGAATCCGTCAATAACTATTGCAAATACCATCAGAAATTCTGACACAGGTACTTACTATCAGGCATTCAGACCCCAGGACAGATTTACCGTCTATCAGTCACCTAGAGGCTCGTTATACAACAGCCTACCGATAGGACGCACGGGTATACACCGCCACATTTTACGAGGTCGAGACATCCTGCAACGGGCAACCAACAACGATAGGACCATCATAGAAGGTGGAGAGCTTGTAACAGCACCACAACCACCACCTTCGGAACAAACATCTAGAAGCAACGAGTCATACGTCCAAGGTGACACCCTAAGGTCACGGACAGCAACACCTGCATCAACAACACGTGCAGCAACGACTTTTGCAGTACCAGCTAGACCAACCGGAAGGTTCATAACCAGGTCAGCAAACCGACCAACGACACCGACAGCTCCAGCTGTCCCCGTCAGACCAAATTCAGCAGTAGCAGGACCATCTCGAGTAACAACAACTCCAACCACAAGTCAAGGTAAAGTCAGTTGGCTTGACGACTTACAATACGGAGTTGACATTTGGACAGGACCCAGTGGCAGAGTATACACCAGCGAGAACGAAGCCACCGAAGACGAGTTAGTACCAAGCAGAATAACAACGAGACAATACGCTAAGATCGCCCGAAAACAAGACAGATTCAGAAACCAGGGGGTAGAAAACGAAGCGACTTGGACAGGCCAAGTGAGACGCCTGATCTATTATAACAGAAGGGACGGTATTATACAACGAAGGTTCAGACCAGCAAGAGATTCAAATTTTGAAGCATTTGCAGCTACAAAAGCTGAACACGAAGAAATTGTTCTGAGTGAACATCCGATATTTACCTTCTGGAATATAATCACCCGAAGATCTTTAGATCCAGGGCAGATCTCCAGCTACATCGCACCCAATTTTAGACTTTACCATCGACACATCAGTCTACCGAACGGCGTTCGCAGACAAAGGGTACCACCAGGCTTCTTGGATAACATCGAGAACGAACACGACCACCAAGAGGCATTGAATAGACTAATTCACGATCCTAACGTGGAAATCTTGAGTGACACATCTAGCGAGGAAGAAGAAGAGCAGGTAGTACAGAGAGACACTCCAAGACGTGAGAGTGGTCAGCATAACAGTGCACAGTCTAGTGAAGAGACAGAGCACATCTTCATTGGAGTTGACGAAGAGGACTTCATTATCCCAGAAGTACCAGGTCAATTTACTATAAGAATTTCTATAGACGACGCCTACGACGCTGCGTTTAGAGCAATTGAAAGAGACGAAGAACTACAAGAGGAAGTCCGATTTGTGGATAATACCGGAGAAACTCACTTCTTCTCAAGAATCCGACTTCGAGACCTTAGTCCGGAAACTCAAGTTGTACTCACTCAAGTCAGAAAGAGACGTAAACCCTTACGAGCACGCCGTCAAATCGGAAATAACCAACCCAGACCACCAGGCCCAGGACCAAGTGGATCAGGGAGAGGAAACCAGTCGAGAGGAGCTAACAACAACAACTCCCACAACCAGCGACCATCTCAATCAAGGTCAAATCCAGGTCGAGGAGGCTCAAGAGGAGGTAGACACATCGGAGGCAGACGGAGAGCAAGGAGCGACCCCGGAAGTTCCGGAGGGAGCAGCTCATCATCCAGCTCCAGTAGTAGCAACCCAAGTAACCCTCACGACTTTGAAGCCTTCGACAACTGGAGAAATAGACAGATTGTAAACAGAAATAACATCTTCAACCAGGTCAACGTTAACATCATCAACCCATACGTACCAATCAATCCAAATCAGGGAATACGTATCGAAGACGTTGCAGACGAAGAGCAGGTACGAATAATTCCAAGGAGACATCTGGACGACGACATGACCGCCCTCATGTTTCCCAAAGTAGAATTTAAACCGGGTGTAGATGACCCAGAGACAGCCTTCGCAACAGCCGAACTCCAGACCAACAGGTTTGGAGGAGATACCATCATAACCAGGATGCAATACGTACAGATCATCTTTGACCCACACGTCAGGGATTGGATCAGAAATTGGATTGCTGAACGAAGATTACATGAGGAACAACCATACGACACCATTGACTGGGATGAATTCAGAGAGGAATTCCTGATAAGGTATAGTATTACCGACCAAATGATACGTACGCTGATGGAAAAGCGAAAGATGCACACAGATGAGGATCCATGTGCATACATAGATGCCAAATTAGCACTAATCAATAGAGTCGACAGATTTATGCCCGAGATGGAGAAAATCAGACTCTTACGTGCAGGATTAACATCCGAATACATAGTCTTCTGTCGAGGATGGACAGCAGAGACGGTAGCAGATTTTGTAATTGGAATTAAACAATACGATGAAGATCGAAAAACAGATGGAGCGGAGTCCATCGAAACAAGATTTGTCAAAGTACAAGAAATGTTAGAGAAATTGACCTCTGGAATGAAAGCAGCTCCAACGGAAACAACCGTCGTGAAAGTAGCCGCAGTGAGAGAACAACAGGACTATCGGAGACCTGAAAATAGACCTAACGACCAACGAGGACGCAGTCCAGGTCAGGGAAACTTCAACAACTCACGGAATTCCAGTCCAGGTTACAGCAACAACAACAACTTCCCGGACAGGGGACGTAACAATCAAGGTTACGATGACCGAAGGAATTATGGGAACCGAGGTAGATCTCCAACACCTGAGAGATTCTACAATAATCAAGATAGGAGTAGGCCGCAGTACACAAATGATGGCAATAACTCCAACAATCAAGGTTACCCTCAGAGGAACCAAAATTTCGGATCTAGACAAAGTCCGAACCGACAATACTACAACAACAACCCTAACAACCAGGGAAATCGTCAATGGAATGACCAACAGATGAACCAAGGATACAACGGCTATAACACACAAGGATTTAATCAAACTCAGGGCTTCATGCCACCTCAGGGGTTTAATCCGAATCAAGGATACCCACCACAACAGGGTTATGCACCGTTTCAAGGTTATTCACCCACCCAAGGGTATGGACCATCTCAAGGATACGTACCACAACAAGGGTACGGTCAAGGACAAAATGCAGGGTACGCCAACCCTGGCATGCAACAAATTCAGGCCAACCCACAAGGTTATCAGAACCAGGGTTACCAGCCAAACAATAACCAAGGAGGTCAACGACCCCAACAATACAACAACAATAACAACAGGAGTAGAACTAACTCCAGGGACCGGAACAGCCAAAGTAATGACAGAAACAACTCCTGGAGGAATCAATCAGACCGCCAGGAGCAGTCACAACCGATACCGGGACAATTGGCACTAGAATCCACTCAAACCGACATAAAGTGTTTCGGATGTGGAGAGATGGGCCACCTGAGGAGAAATTGCCCACACAAAAGACAATCTAGCCCATATCCGTCGGGAAACTCACAGAGGGGGACGCACCCCCAGTAATTGAAGATATCCAAGAAAGAATGAATGCAATTATAGCAACTAGAGTAGAAAGTCAGTCAAAAGACGACGAAGAATTAGAAATTATTGATCTCAACCCATGTCGCTTATCAAATAGCAACAAGTCAACTTTACAAGTGCAAATATGCAGTATGATGATACCAGCTTTACTAGATTCAGGAGCAACAAGATCCTGTATCCAAAGAAACTTAGTACCCAGATGTGCGGAAATAAAAGAAGTTTAAGCGCTCTGCGAGTAGCAGTAGCAAATGCAGAATTGGTTAAACCAATTTGTCTCACCAAATTCACAATGATGATTGAAGGTGAAAAACTTTTATTCAAAGGTCTAGTGATGGAAACGCTAGAACCACGAATGATTATAGGTGAAGATCTTTTATCACGTTATGGAATAACGTTGGATTACAAGAATAATGAAATACGGAGTGACCGATTTCAAACAGTTCCAATGACTAGAGACACTCATCTCTATGTCGGGGAGAAAAAGGCCGACATAGAATTTGTCAGGTCAATTTTTTCATTTCATGAAGTCAAAGGACCAAAGAGCATGAGGTGCAGGACTCGAAAAGCAGTCATAATACCAGCCTATGGACACATGAAAGTGCCCATACAAATTCCAAAACGCATCAAAAAGGATTTTTATTTACAACCATCAGAGAAACTTTATACCAGCAAGCGACTTTTAGTAGCCGCAGGTGTAGTACCAAATAAAGAACCTTTCGCATATGTATTTAATCCAGCTCCATGCCCACAGACAATGTATGGACGGACAGCTATAGGTCATGCTGAAGAAAATTTCGATCTCATCAAAATCAAGCGCAATCAATTACGTGATGCTCATAAAAGGCTCACACAAGAACAGCTCGATTGTTTCGACGTCAATGAGGAGCTCGATGAAGAAGGAAGAGCCAAGTACAGAGCATTGTTGACAAGATATCCAGAATGTTTCGCATTTAACAAGGGAGATTTGAAAGAACCAGCGTGGATTGATCCCATTCGGATCCATACGGGAAATAATCCACCCGTTCAGGCAAAACCCTTCCCTTGCTCACCAATGGAGCGACAAAAGGTACGAGAAGAAGTACAAAAGATGTTAGATGCAGATATTATTAAGGAAGTGAACGGACCTTACAGTAGTCCACTATTTCTCATCAAAAAGAAAGACGGAACATTTAGATCAGTTGTGGATTATCGAGCGTTAAACAAGACCATCATAGATCAAGTATACCCTTTAGCAAGAATAGATGACATACTTATGCAATTTGGAAAATCTGCAATTTTCGACACTCTTGACATGGAGTCAGGCTTCTTTCAATTATTAATACATGAGGATGATCAAGTCATAACCTCTTTCATCACACAGGATGGACTATATGCATTCAAACGACTACCTATGGGAGTCAAGATTGCACCGTCAGCTTTTCAGCGAGCAGCAGATCAAATGCTGGGCTCACTCAAATTCAGAGGAGCCATGGTATATTTAGATGATGTAATCTCTTATGGAATTCATCTTTTGGACAAATTAGCATCACTCGAAGAATTGATGTTAAGAGCCAGCAACAAAAACTTTAAGTTCAAGCCAAAGAAATGCAAATTCGGATATTTTGAAGTAATTGTTTTAGGATTTAAAGTATCTAGGGAAGGCACCAGTCCAGATCCTGCAAAGGTGGACGCTATTAGACATGTGCCAGTACCAAAATCTGAAACAGAAGCAAGAAGATTTTTCGGAATATGCAGTTTCTACAGAAAATACATCAAGGACTTCGCAAAAATTGCTAGTCCCATCTCACAATCATGGATTGGAAGTAAAGGGAAATCTGAAGGACAAAAACGCATAAGATGCTTTCAATGGAGTGCAGATGCAACAATTGCCTTCAACATTCTCAAAACCAAATTAATGACACAGCCAGTTCTAGCTCATTTCAACCCAGAGTTGGATTGCATACTACATACAGATGCATCAATTTCAGGACTAGGATGCTGTGTACTTCAAGATGATGGAGGAGAACATCCAATAGCTTATGCTTCAAGGACACTAATTCAATCAGAAAAGAATTACTCAGTCACAGAATTAGAGCTAGCAGCAGTCGTATATGCAGTTCGCAAATTCAGACAATATCTTTATTTAAGAAAATTTTTAATCAGATCAGATCATTTAGCATTGTGCTATCTACGACTACAAAAAGATCCAAACCACCGAATAAGTAAGTTTGTAAATAAACTACAATAATTTGACTTTCAAGTCACATACAAGAAAGGAGCATTACACTTGGATGCAGACTTTCTATCAAGAGCTCCATTACCCTATACAAAGGAAGATTTGGAGGATACAGAAGACCGAGTGATCGAATTTGAACCAGACCCGGTCAAGGAACACAAAATTGCTTTGGAAGAGCAAAAACAAATCCCTCAGGGGAATATAATAATGCCACCACCAGCGTGTGCAGCCAGCCTTACGACCAGGGAAAGCTATAAGGGAAAATATTGGACGGATGACGAAAGTCAATCCTCAGATGAAGATGAAGCCATAATCCCACAGCGACGAAATCCATGGTCAGGGAGATTGAAAGGTCAACCCAGACGTAAAGTCAAAGCACAAGTGGAAATTCTAGTACCTCAACCAAATTTGGAGGAAACGGATTGGGAGAACCATACAATGAGCGTAAAGAGCAGTGTAAATGAAGTAACACACAGCTACTCAGCGCTCAAAGAATGGAAATTATCCGTAGATGACATCATTACAATCCACAAATTTCGGGAGGATGACCCACAAGAGGATGAAAATACCTGGAAATACACCAATGAGTATATCTACGAGAAAAATCTCAAACTAATACAAGATATAGAGCTTCACAATGCAACAATAAATGATTTAGATATGAAAGAATTTTTATCCCCAAAGAAAGCTCAAGTTCAAGATGAAAATGAAGATTTTGACAGAAATACTATCACTGACATTGGAATGGGGACTGATTGGTCTCCTACTCCAAAGTCAACGACAGCAACAACGTCACAAAGTCCAGCCAATGGGAAGGTTGACATTGATTCACCAAAATCCCTAAGGCAGATGACACGGAGTACAATGGAATTCACAACAATGGATGGGGCAGGTGAGGCTGAAACAAAAGCTGTACATCTACCACCAGCCATAATTGTAGACTCCGATACGGAAGTCCATGATCAAACTTTGAAGAATCAGGAGAAAGCGGATCTGGTGAGCCAGGCAGCTGAGACTACACAAAAGAAGTCCTCAACTTTCCCGCCCACCCATCCCGCCAGTCCTAAAGAGGCCAAGAAATTGGTACTCATGGATGAGGATAGGAACGTCCAAAAGGAATGCGACCGACCGACACTGAAACAGGAAAAGTTCAGTGTGGAAAATCACATTCCATCCGGACACGATCCCACAGATGAGGAGAAAAGATTTGCATTTGAAGAGACTTGGAGGAATCCAACGTCAGCAAAAGGAGATGAATGGAAGCTCAAACAGGAAGTTATTTCGCAATTGAAGACATACACTGCACAATCTGCCAGGAAGACTGATCAAGTTCCTGATGCAGAAAGTCCAGGATATGTTAACAATCCGGATCTTGATACCCCACAGCGGATCAAGGCGATGAAGATTTCCAGAGATGTGGAGAAATGGATGAAAAATATCCAACGAAGATCTGCAGCATGCGAGTCGGAGGAAAACAAAAACCCTCCGCCGTCGCATACGTACATATCCACAGAGGATCCAGATAATGAAAATAATTACTCTCTACTGGCGACCACAGTAGACGAGCTGAGGAAAAATATCCGGGAAGGTGAAATTAAATTCACCGATGGAAGATCATGGAAGATTCAACCTCTGAAAGGGCAGGGTGTTGTGACAAGTAAAAAGACGTCACATTCACTATGTCTTTCACAGGATGAAGGCCAAAGGAATAAAGACGCTCAGAAAACTGAGGACATGTCATTAAATAGAGCAATAAAATTTGTTCCAGGAGCTCACGCACTACAGGGGTGCGAAGGGAGCAAAGATACTTTTTCCACACACAAGCCTGTGTGTAGGATACTTGAAGATGAAGAGCAAGTCACTATGTCAGAGGAACATAACATGCAGGAGATGCAAAGGGACGATCCAGATTGTTTATTCATCATGGACAAAATAAAGATGCGGCATACGTTAAATTGGAAGGACAAAGAAAAGTATAGCCGATATGAAATTGATGAAGAAGGGATTCTTACTATAGTACATAAAGATGGACGTAAGTTATACGTACCCCGAGTACTTAGAAATTTCCTACTATCAAAAGCTCATGATGGGATCCTATGCGGAGGACATTTAGGATTCCAGAAAACTCTTCATAGACTCAACAAAAATTATTTTTGGAGAAAAATGAACGTCTCAGTAGCAAAATATGTCATGTCATGTGAAAGTTGCCAAGCGGCAAAATCCATGAGAGTGAAGCCAGCAGGACTACTTCATCCAATCAGGATAGAAAATGTAGGAGATGCATTATGTATTGATCTCATTGGACCCATGCAAATTAGCATAAAAGGGAATAAGTACATTATAATCGCACAGGATTATGTTTCAAAGTTCGTGATCGCAGAAGCAATTCCAGATAAAACTGCTGACAGGATAGCAGAATTTTTGCTTCACAAAGTAATTTTAAAATACGGACTGTTTAAAAACTTGCTGAGTGACGGAGGATCCGAATTCAGAGCGGAAATCACTCAAGCATTACTTCGCAGATTAGGCATGAACCATTCTACATCTACAGCATTAAGACATAATAGTGTTGGACAAATAGAAAGAATGGTCCAGACTATAAGCACTATGCTGAGTCATTATACTCAAAAAGAGCAAGCACTATGGTGCAGTTGTTTACCGTTTCTAATAAATGCTTACAATTGCAGTCACCATGACGTGACCAAAGAAACTCCTTATTTTATGATGTTTAGGCGACAACCTATATATGACTTTAACTTACAACTGTGCTTAAGCAGCGTCGACACAAATTTTATGAGTGCTGAGGAAGCCACTACTAGAATAGAAAAAGCTATTGCTAAGATAAGGGAACGTCAGGACTACAGTAAGGATTGGTATGATAGGAAAAGAAGGTTCGTTAAATTCAACATCGGAGACACAGTGCGAGTCTTTACACCGACCAGGATATTTGGAAAGAGCGAACGCTTTCTTCACCCTTACAAAGGACCCTTTGTAGTCATAGAAGTTTTAGCCAAAGACAATTATATCATTCAAGACCTTAGGAATTCTAAAAAGAGACAGAAAGTCCATGTGGAGAGGCTTAAGAAGTGCCTCCAGCGAGAACACATTGAGGACGAGTATAGTTATGATTTAGATTCCGATATAGTGGAATTGGTAACAAAACGAAATTGGAACAAGTGTGGAAAAGTTACAGTGAGTCAGCCACGGTCAATTCTCAAGAATTCGACCAGTTCAGATAACAGTTCAACTACGAGCAAGAAGGTGACTTTTAAAGTTCAACCTGCTCAAACCGAAGAAATAACTAGAGAATTTTCATCCGAAAATTGCTCAGACAGTTCAAGTGACCAAGCTCAGCCAGTACAACAGAGAGGAGAATTTTGTGTCAAAAATTACTCACACTCTCAAATCACCCCAAGAGAAGGAGGGAGACCCAACCAGGGACTACATCAACACAAAGATAACATTCAAGGAGGAAAAGGTACAACTAAGCAGTCAAGTACACAAGTAAGAAAATTTTCGTCAGAAAATTATTCAGATAATCGGGAATTTTTAGATAAAAATTACCCATATTTCACTCGCTCGAAAGTAAATGAACACCCTAGAAGAAATCAGGGACGAGATAAGGGGATTGAAACAACAGAGGAATTTAGTCCAAATAAAAATTTGGAAGTACGCAGCTCAGGAAGAGTACATCAAACAGAGAATCGCAGCTTTAGAACTGCTAATTCAGGAGACAAAACCTCAAACGTCAAGTTTCTGCCCACAAGTGGAGAAATCACAAGACGAGGTTCAACCAGAGTAACTGATGACACATACAAAGAGAGAATTAATCCTAATCATCCAGGGATTACAAGCCCAATTAATCAAGGCAAAGGAGAACGAAATTCGTCTCCAACAAAGAATTTTACATCAGATTTCGGAACAGGAGGAAGTACTGAGCAAACTGAAACAACTCGAGGGAGATCACAAAGCAACCCTCCAGGAAACTCAGAAAGCCAAAGAAGATATTTCGGATTTAATAAACCAGCTGAAACCAGCTCAGGTGTAATATCCGAAGGTGAGGAAGAAACTCAACCACTTATTGACGAAAGTGACTTTAAAACACTTAAGAAATTAAGTAGTTCAGGGATAAGTCCAACAGAACTTGATGTGGACGACAGCAGTGAGTATAGAGAGACAAATTCTTACAATTCGGGATCAGAACCGAGAATTAATCAACCGCCTACGACAGAGAGAGGGAGACCTGGACAAATTGAAACAGGAAATCAAGGACCTTCAGAAGCGACTCCACGAGTTGAGGTGCCTTGGCCCTCAGTAGAGGCGGATATTTCGACACAATTGCTTCACTCAGATGAGCAAAAGGCCTTGGAAGAGCCCCCCTTTGTGGAACGCAACACCAAGCCCACCCAGCGAAGCTCAGAGACAAACACTGCAAAGCCTACAAGCGCAAGGCAGTCGGATCAGAGAGGCAATAGCACGAGTGGAGAGAGAGATAGAACAAACCGAGAGAGTCAAGAACACTCTGAAAAATCAAATTCGAGCAGCCAACAGTCTAGTTAACAATTCAAACAACCCTCGGAACGAAAAGTCCTTGTAGAAAATTCTACAGAAGAGGACGAAGAGTTCCAGGAAGTTCCAGAGGAAGAAAACGGACAAGACTCTGTAGATACGCATACAGAAGTCATTAATACACCTGTAGAATTTTCTACAGAAGAGGACAGGTCATTGGATGTCATCACGAAAGACAATCCCAGAAGGCCTGAGAGAACTAGAACAAATACGTCAGATCACCGAGAGACATTCAGCGACCCTCAGAACCCGACGAGTACAAATCCAACAGGAACTTCAACAAGTTCAGGAGGAAATTCGGGAGTTAAAGAGGCAGGCGAAATACCTCAAGGAGAAAGCGCTGAAGAAACCGGAGAAAGTAGACGATACCCAACTCGTACCCGAAAAAGGACGAGAAGATTTGGATCAGTCTGAAAGCGAATGAGCACCACCAGATACCTAACAACAATACCAAACTGTGTTAGTTTTGGTCAAAACGAGATTGATCTCAAGATTGGAGACCGTATAAATCTCATTAGTTATCTCATACGACAGGGTCGAAGGAGAATCCGATACGTAGGTACGTACACAATCATTAAAACAGATTACTGCAAAGTATTTTATCTTCAACCAGATGTCAGAGAACAAAGGGTCACGTGCATCCGGGTCTCGAACCAACGAGACTCCACGCCAAGACGCCCTACCCGCCGTCGACAGGGACGACGACGATCGACCACGTTATTGGACCCAATACGTGAGTCAAACTGAAGTGGAAATACCACAGGCAAAAATTTTACCCAATTCAGATACGGGACGACTGGAAGTTGTTCTCCGAGTAGACGGGAAGTTACCCCACAGGATTATCGTCCAAGGACGAGATGGACAAGAAATCGTAACCCATTCAGTACTAATTGGAGCTCTCAGGAAACCTAGAGAGTTAACAATAGATTATCGCATATTACGACGAGAACCGCACTTTTGCGGGTCAATAAATTTTCCGGAGCAGCAACTGGAAGTAGATAGATGCGAGCGAGCGCCAGATGATCTTGTTTACCTTTTTAAAGGACAAGAATTTAATCCCACTCCCATACGACGACAGATCCCTATCTGTAGAACACGTAATAGACAGCCAGATGATCCATGGCTAGTCCAAAATTACAGACAAGAAAAGGATGTGCCCGGACAAAAGAATCCAAGGGGAGATTATGACCATGATCCATGGGCATTTACTCCAGGGCTTCAATACGAACGAGGCAAGACAAGTCGAAGCTCATCACGGAAAGTGATGGGAGCCGACCCTATTTGTGGAGTAACCCGAGTCAACATCCCCGAAATTAGTGAATGGTTACCGCAACAAGAAGAACAGGTCGAGGACGTAGCCCATAGAATCAGTAGACGTATTGATGACAACTATGGACCCGATCTGAGACGAGGGAACTTGGAGGACCGACGAAGGGAGCCTCCGAGATTCGCAGCCTACTCGGCACATATGGTACCAGCCGGGAGAGGCCGCGGGCGTGCCATCACCAATGGAGACAGTTCGGGCAGGCAACACAGGAGCTCAAGAGAAAGTTCGAGGGAAAGACACAGCTCTAAGGACAGCAGGACCAGGAAGCGGGAGACAGAGTCGTCATCGGAGAGGAAGAAGCGACGGGAGGACGACAGGTCAAGGAGCCGCTACGACAGTCCAGCGCGGTCAAGGAGCAGGAGAGAGTCAACCCCACCACCTTCGCCATTTCTATCGCCAGCGGCGAGAGATTACAAGGACCGAATGGAGAGGGAGTCAACATTGACAGCACCCATAGTAGACCCAGCTTTAAGTTACACAGCGGTCACAAAGATGCCACCGCCAACAATACCGGTCAATAGTGAACCACCTAAACCACAGCGTGCATCGCTCAAAGAGAAAGACCAGTGGAAGTACCTATAGTGACTCCACCATCAGTAGCAGTGATACCATGGAGCGAAGAAACAGCCACGGACACAGCTACAACAGCGGATAGAGACACCGCCAATGAATCCTCTTCAGATTCAGAAGAGGAAGAGACAGTACCCATCCAAACCTGTAGTAGGAAAGGATGTAAAAGGGTACGACAAGTAATTGCAACCGACAATGGACCAGTTGTACAACAGGAATGTGAACATCATGCAAAGAAACGTGCAAAGAAGGAGAAGAAGGTCAAGAAGGAGGCTCAGATGACCATCTTAGAGCTATTTGGACAGAGCACAGTACCAACCCAACCACCGACGAAATGGCAGTCGAACATCGTAAAAATCGGAGAGGATTCCAGGAAAGCAGGGAAGCACGAGGAGATGGTAAACCGAATACAAGATCTCGGGGAAATCATCCGCAACCTTGCCAGACAAAATGTCAACGCAGACAGTGCGAAAAAGCAAAAGGAAGGATTAATGAAAGAATTAGCACGCCACCGCCAGGAATGGATAAAGTGGAGAAATGATAACGACTTTCACTTGGTATGTGCCGAGTCAAAGATAGACCTTCAAACCAGAGAATTACCTCCAGCACACTTTGAACCAACGAACATTCCAACGTCAACAGCCACATCCGGAGAGCTAGAGCGTTTGCTCGTTCAGGAAAAACGAAATGGTCCAGAAACTGCAAGCCCAACAGGAATGGCAACGGAAATGCCACCCTCACCAGGACAAAACGTCGAAGTTGCAACATCCGAGCTATCTATAGCCGAGCAACACAACGACCAGAGCAGTAGCTCAGAGGATTTTGAGGTGATCAGATCAAAGAAAAAACACAAAGATCGAGAATCATCAATAACTTCGGATACAACGGAAATTGTTAATCACCACCAGCTTTCATTAGCTGATTTTGCCAACTCACCCCAGGACGGAACCGTCATCCTCAGTGACGACGAGGAACCAGGACAACCAACCTCATCAATTCAAACGCCACCTCACACGCCGGAGATGGGACGTGGAGGAGGAGGACGACGAGGAGGACCCATACCTTACCTCGGTAACAGTTGGTTATCATTTTTATTAATGTTCGGTTTAATTACATCTGCTGTAGGACAATCCAACTTGAGAAAAGAATTGACGGGACACTACGGACCATATCCAACAACCCGGGCATCACATTACCAGTGGTGGACCCGATTGGAAACAGAGAATCCAACCAGTCCAAGAGGCTTTGACCATGTCAGCCTAGACTTTGAAAATAAGGAAGACTCGGAGGAAATCGGACACTATGACCCTTATGGCCAACGGGAATGCCCACCGGTCGGAAATTCAGCCGTACGATACCAAGGTTTCGGTTCAGCTACAGCGCACCGACTCTGGCAAAATGGAGTGGTACGAGGAGTAGCAGGAGCCGTAGGCATGTGTACCACGGGAATGGTCATAGTAGGAGTCTACACCAGCTCAATCCTAGACGCAGTCAGGAGATGGAATAGACCACTAAAAACAGTCAAAATACCACAGGACTGGGTACTCATTGAGTCCCAATTACCAGACCAACGACCCATCTGGATGATAATGCCCGTCAATGCCAGTGAGGAGAAAGAGTTAGAAGATTTTCTCAAGGAAAACCCAACAGCAACGGAAATATCTCCGAGCTTAATAGCATTACCAGGTGATATCCAAAGGAATGCTCATTACCTCAACGAAACTTCTGTAGCCAAAGTATGGAATCAAGCTTTAGGCAAAGAAGTGGAAGCGGAAGAATCCGAAAACGAGAGAGAGCGACGACACGCTCCTGAACCCACTTCGGAGGAAGAGGAACGACGACAAAAGATACGAGACCAACGGAAATTACCGCAAGCTATTTGGTTAATGTCACAAGCAATACGTGACGGTTACCATCTTACAACTAAAACTTTACAATCAGTCGCAATGGACTTAATAACAAAACCAATCCCGTTACCACTACAGACCAAATACGAAATTTGGAAGGAGTACGAGATACAGTACGGGAAATTCATCAACAAAGTCATCCAAATTTTGGGACTTAAAGACACACATACACGTACCAGGCGAAGTATCTTGGCAAAAGACCAGATAAATAACCTACAACGCCAGATGCAAGACAACCCTCACAGTATCACCAAAGGGGAAGACTATGTTCACCCCACCGAGGAAATTGCAATAGGTGAAATTGTACACTTCGCACTAGCAACAACAATCACGGAAGCAAACTGGACGATAGTTTTGCTCATACCACACATATATAACGGAGTTGACCATCTCGAAGAAGAAGAACTCAAGGGATGGGAGACAAAGGCACATGCCAAAGTCTCACAAACCCACCCACTCTTCCAGCGAACGTCGGAACGAGCAGCCAGAGAACGACAGAGGAGAGAGGCATTCGTAGGACCGACCAACGCATGGTCACCCGTCAGCTATAGCAGACAATTCTTAAAACAACAGCTACAGCTTATGCTGGCACGGATTGAGGAAGAGGAGGCTCACTCATCGTCAGGAAGACCAATAGGAATTATTCAACAGCTTGTACGATTTACCCTCAGAATGGTAATCTATATTGGCACGTCCGTTGGAATGGACTTCGGAGGGAACCAGGACCCAATACGGAAAGGTGACCCTGGAAGAAGCCACCAACGAAGGACAGAGGGAGCAGAAGGACCGGTTTTGGCCTCAGAAGAGGAACCGGCTGTGCCAACGGAACAAGCGGTGGAGGCTCAAGAAGAAGGAGCCGGAACATCATCAAAAGTAATCAAGGAGGAGGTCTTGGACGACGAGGAAAAGCCACCATCGGAACATCAAGTAGATAGTTCATCAGACAACGAGACGGACAGTAGATGGGTGAAGACCAGATGTGAATACTGCCCACTCAAACACGGCCATAAGCCACCCGTAAGACCAAAGACCAAGTTAGCAGCACATGAAGCTTGGCAAAGACAAAAGGATATACCTGTACAATACATCCGAAGGAGTAGACCAGAGTTGGACAGATTGTACGGACGAGACAATGTGCCAAACTGTACATTCCAGTATAGAGGACGACAACGAGGTCCAGAGCCAGAAATCGAACGACCCAGGGTTAGAGTTTACTCACCCATTAGGACTGTAATATTCAACGATACTAGGGACAGACGAGGATCAAGGTCACCATCACCAGTACCATCCGCGATAACCGGACAATCCATACCACCCATTGGAGACAACCTGAAATCCAGACGAGCTAGACAACGTCAACGAAAGGTGGAGTTTAAGGAAGAACACCAGGAAAACCCACCAGCTACAGCACCGGAGGATCCATTGGGACAACCCGATTCACCTGATGTAAGATTCGTTGATTTAGCTCACGTATCCTTTTACATAGGAGTCCGTGGATGGATGGTTGCACCAAGTTGGGAAGATGAGGATGTGGAAATAGTCATCTTTACCAACCCGAACGAGACACAGTTATACAGCCAACTGGATCCGGTACGACTTCAAGTGAGAAATATGGTGGAAAGGGCCAATGATCCATTGGACCACTCACCGCCAAGATTTCCGGATCAAGTACTGGAAGATATATCTGGAGACGAACGCCATAGCCGGATAGAAGCACAGTACTCCAGGAGAACCAACTACTTCAGCAACAACATGGACACCAGGGAAAGATCCACCATGTGTCCTCATTGTTACCAGAAATCTACCATCGACCCAGAAAGATTTCCAACATATAATGTCTCATATCGTTCAATCAACAGTCCAGAACAAAATCTAGTGAGATGGCTCAACAGAATGTACAGGGAAACATTTATCGAGCGACTCAACATTCATCAACAACCTACTCAACCACCTCAACTACGACTCGAGCAGTTACAAAGGGCGCTTAGCACCTTAAGCGAACCCAGAACAGACGCTCATGAATCAAATATAGAATACGCCGAACACCAGGCAGGAATAGATTACAACAATCACGGAGAATTAATCCGGGAAAGAAGGGCGTTGCTATACGATGCAATGGACCATCCCACCGATTATCGTCGACTAGACCCAAGGGAGCGGGACCTGCTCATCCTTTACGGGCAAAGTCGAAGAAATGTACCAATGGAAAATACCCGTCTGGAGACAATGGCAGGAGACATGAACATCTCACCAGGGGAAATGATACCGAGACTTTGGACAACACTGTTCAATGGTCAAAGAGGTATTGACAATCACCAAGTACCAACACATCTAACATGTCGGGAACATCAAGGGGTAATGCAAGGGCTCACGGGAACTGAGCTACGCAGATTGATTACTCATATGTGGTTCGACATAGGAACTCAACCAACCTGGCGAGAGCAGGAAATATGGATAAATAGTTTCCTACTCAGAGGAGACGCCATCACCGGACGTGGAGAAAAAGCTTTACAACAACTAGCGAGTATACCAATACACATGCTAAGTTTTCAAGAATTTGCGAGTATGACCGAAAGGATCATAACTCTTTATCATCAGGACGCGGCAATTCAGGAGTGGCGACAATTCGGAGCAGTAAACCAGAGCAGCGGAAGTCAACCCAATCCAATAAACGACATAGAAGAAGAACTAGGACAATGGGAAGACTGGATATTCGCAATGAAACTAGCAGGGGAAGGCCAAAAGCCAACTACCCTATATGCTAGAAGATTAAAAGGAGGAGTAGCCACTCTAAGACAACCCCGGAAAACAGGTTCTTTCAGAGACCTAAACGAACTTGTCACGATACGAATCTGGCAAAGAGAACACTTTCATAGGATTCGGGAGCAAATCAGCAACCGTGGAGATGGACCGAGTTACAAACCATACCAACTATCTCCAAGAAATGAAAGACGACCAGGAATAACACCAATACACATGATACCAAGCGCGATAGACCGATTCCAAACAGCACAATGGGGATCAGTTGTCATTGATGGAAGACCAGACGAACCTGATCTAATAAATCTCATACGAACCCTCAGAGGTCGAACAGGAATCGAAATAGTTTTCCGAGACCTTGGACATGATTTCACACAGGAAGAACTCAGGAGAGACCCAGTGACACAACAAAGAACCAGCTATCTTTCCATAACAAACCCTGTAGAGCATAGAAGACTAATGGATCAGTTATGGGAAAGATCATCGCGTGCAAGATGGGACCCGGAGATTTTATCCGAGAATAGATTTGCAGTCATATCATTCCGAACACTAGCGGAAGGAGAGGAGGAGACAGGCACTCTCAGAGGGCCGTCCGAGGAAGACGATTAAAAACGTCACAGAGGATAATAACCTGACCATTCCATCCAGGTCATGGTATAAAGAGAAGGAGAACTAGCGGGGAAAGCAGAAGCCAAAATTACCTGATGACGGAAGAAATTCCCGAAGGGAATGTAAGGTGTAGATTATTTCGCAAGAGAGGATCTACGATAAAACATTTTAAGATCTTATGCAGCATCAACCATCGGGATTACGGCGGATGTTACATAATGATCACCATAACAGAATAGTTAGAAAAGAAAAAACAAATAAAAAGAATTACAAAATAGAAAACAAAACAAAAATAATTCACTTGCTAACACATTTTATAAAGTTCATAGGATAGAAATATTAACAAAAGATTATGTCACCGGAAGTGGGACATACGGATTACAACATCGGAATTAGGAAAAGAATTCTCTTTCGCAATCGGAAGATGAAAACACAAACAATTAATTGATATAAATACGAGACTCTTGAAACAGAGTACTCATTCTAACCTCCACACCCACAGAGAGCTCAAATACTTGAGACTACTCAGAAAGAAGGAACAAAAATAGATACAAAATTTTCCAAGGATGGAATACAAGTGGTATATTCTTTTGAGCCTTGCAAAAACTCTAATTGCAATGGACGTTTCCGAAACCAGACCGATAGCGCAGCCAAGTCCAGAACCATGGGGAGGACCACTGATGGCAGCGTTGGGACAATCAGTAGGAAAATGGTTCGCAAATTACATGGTACCAGCCGTAACCGTCGGAAGCGGAGCTATTACAGCATCAATATTATCACAAAAGGACCCAGTAGTACATATACTACACCATAAAGACGACGGGAGACTAGCCTTAGTGCAGTATGACCCGAACGACCCAAACGTAGAAGCCCAGAGAATCATGGAGAGGAATCAACAAATGGCTTTACTACAACCTCAACAACAATTCATACAAAACCAACAGCCCACCATGCAGAGGGATAGCAGACCACCATGGATGGAACAATTCAACGAAATTGATTGGAAATCCAATGAGGTTCCAACATCAGACACGGATTACACCGTAGTCATTATTAGTTCATTCGGTTGTATTACCACAGTAGTGATATTTATATTCACAGTAATACTGTACCGAATTCGAATGCAGAAAAGAAAATCAGATCAACAAACAGCGAACGAGAGAGAATTAGACAATGTTGCAGACACAGCGGCATTAGTCCAAAATTCTGTAGAGCAGTTAGTCGGATGCAGAATAGTGAGGCCCAACATACAACCACAGGCCAGCCGACACACAACCAGAGCAACCGTGCAACTGTAACACCAACCCAACCGGGGAGGACCAACGCAAGAAAGAAAACAACGAAGAAAAATATGCAAAACCATAAAATTGTATGGAAAAATATTTAAAAATATTTATTAGTTATAAGATAGTAGTAGAAAAAAAACAATAGAATAAGTAGTTATAAGTAGGATAAGGTTAGGAGAGAAAAAGATAGAAAAACAAGGTCATATACAACAAAAATATAAAAATGCAATGAAAATAACAAAAGTTCAAATAACGAACGAAAAGTTCAAGTTAGTTAAAGAGGCAGATTCCCAATAGGAGTAAAGGTGAGAATAGTCTAAAGATTATGTGATTCAAATCAATATATCTTTCGTGTCTCGATGGATTCATTATCCATTTTCTTTCCAATTTTCTTTCCACCCCATTGATTCCAGTGATTAGATTTTTATTGGATATCAAGTCAGGCTATGTTTTGAAAACAAGGATTTATTCTGTTAACGAGATGAAAATGTTTCAAGATAAGGTTCAGTTCTAACCAAAATATTTGGCCGATTATAATTCCTAGAGGCTTGTTTACTCTGCAGCCAATGAGCGAGCATTGTAATGCCTTACCGTTTATTAGGTTATTCAACTCCATATGAGAAGGATAAATTTATATTTCCAACCTACTCATCGCTTGAGATGAGCGGGATAACAAATTTCCAGCAAAAATCAGAACCCTGCATAAGCAAGTTCTCTACGATCAGGATCAGTTTGCCTTTTAGCTTCAGTTCAACAAAATTTACCTAGCTAGATGTGCTAACAAAAATATGTTAGGTACCTATAAAGGCATGTTTTAAGTAAAACGGAAGTCCAAAGGATAGATTCTTCCAAAAGAATTTCTGTGTAGTTCACTTTTACAAATTATTTACTTGCAAAATGTATCGCATTTCAAATGAAAGTTGACATGAATGTGCCCAGATCAGAAGGATCCTATGAGCACTAGATCTCCTATGAGACAAGACAAGAATAACACAAAAAGACATACTACGAATAGGTAGGAGGAACTTTAAATAAAAAATATAAAAAGTAAGAAAATTACAGTAATGGAAACATTAGATGACATGATTAGTATGTCATCCACATAAGCTAGCGCTATCTCGTATTTTAAATCGCGAGGTTTAAAGGCAGCTCAGATCTACATTGCAAACAGTGTTGACATCTTTTTACAATTTTCTGTACACATCATAGATGATAAAAGGTTTACGGAATCATTAAATTCACTTCGTTTATACAATGATTAAATTCAACATTCAGTGAAAAGGATCAAAAATTTAAATCTTAAAAGATCAAACGTCTTATTAGCTTTGTTACATTCCATAGCTTCCCAAGACAAATTGTATTAAGAAAACACAATTCTGAAAGAAATTTTAAACAGAAAATTTAGCTTACAAATTCGACACGTTCCATCAAATAGGATTTTTACAGATCAAGGTATATATATATATATTTATGATTATCGCCAAAATACATTCCCATCTCAGTTGAGGAAATAGTTCACGGTACAAGATGATTTTATGTCTTATGGAGTAGTAAGAACTACTTACAGAACTTCATGGAGCACGATGTTTTCACATTTGATGAAATTGCCAACAGTTGTGCATGAGAAGGACATATTTCCTAATCTAGCTACCAAAGAACAAGTCTAAATTGTTTTGACATTCTCTGTTATTCTCTTGTTTGACGACAAGGGGGCACACACATTGTGTTTCCACAAAATATTTTTGTATTCAAGAGCGACACTACTGCGCTCAGACCGTCACTTCAAACCGTTGATAGTGATATTGGGTAATCACACATTTTTCTGACAAAATTTTCCCACAACGATTTGTCTGTGACATGTTAAATTGTTTCACAAGGAAACTCACGGGATTTTACAAGCTATAAATTAAATAAACCTTAAAAATACATTAGGCCACCACCCTAGTAGCAGCAGTAACTGACAGTAGTCACAATGTTTCAACAGCTAGAATTTGGTATCAGAAAATTAGAAATCACATGAGAATAGAAACAAAGGAAAATGTTTCATATCTGCCTTCAAGTATTCTTGAAAAATATTAGAAATATTGTCACAGGTTCTTACAACATTAAGTAATCCAAATTCACAAACAAATTCTTTTCAAAACAATATGTACAAAAATTTCAATTCTGCTACGATGTTTCGAATCTCACATATTTTAGATATGACAAATAACATTAGAAATCAAGTTAAATCGTGATGTACATAACGATGTATTCCATGTAAATATTGTATATGCAAATTGTAAAGGTAACACCTATATTTTGTTGTGTAACGATTGTAAGACCAGGCAATTTTGCTAGGTATAACAATGCACCTATTAGTTCCTGAAAATTGTAGATAGTATTTGATAACAAGTACAGTCATTCACACAAAACAGTAACACCATTAAAATTGTACAGCATTACAAAGTATACACACATATGATGATGAACATGTATGAAAATTGTATGCAATGCCTTAACAACAATAATGCCCATGATTACCATTACGACCATGCTACAAAGACCAGCCAATACCATACGACCATGATTAGCTACAAAGTTCGGTAACAAAAATAAAAATAATATGATCTTGAACTTCGACAGATGACATTGTCGAGGACGACAATTACCCAGAAGAGGAATGTTACGGATATATTATAAATAGGCTAGAATAAGCATAATCTAAGTCAGCAAATAGTTTGGAAGGTCGTAAGCAAGGGCTACGTGACGCCAAACGCTGACATAACATAATTATAAGTAAAGGAAAGGAAATGATTCAGATTATTTAATAAACAATAAAGATAGGAATAAGATTTAGGATTAGATTAAGACACGTAGATTTAGTACAAGTTCTAATCTCGACTTCAAGCAAGCAACATCAAGAGGAGCCGCACCTAGAGTCCATTCCCTCCGGGATGGATCTCAAAAGGTAGCAAGCGGGGCAACATGAAATTCGGAGAATTTCAGGAAGAAGAGATTCAGACTTCAAATTCTATTTTGTGTAAAAATGTTATTTGTTCAGTGTAAATTGTATCAGTTCTAGGAACAATAAATTTGGCCCGATCAATTATAAACGAACCTACACAACAGAATCAATAGTTCCATTTATTCATGAGTTTCACCAACATCGAAACCATAATTCAGGGGAATGGAACGCCCGAACCTAGGCTACATTGTCTATTACCCACACAACATCAATACCCGGGTGATACAAATGTAACAATATTATTCTCTCGTGTACTTAGTTTATGCACGCACTTGATATTACATAAGTTATTAGCATGTACAGAAATGTGTTTACTGGCTATTATGTTGAATGTTAGTACTCGATTGATCTGAGGCTAATATTATACCGGGGCAATGTAGGGCGTTTAGCTTACAGTTAGTAACAGACCCTACAAACAGGATAGAATAAATGTTGGGTGGCTTAAAAAATGTGGCAATCGTATTATAGGTTATACAGATATCAGCCAAACTTGAGGAGTAGTAAACAGGTATGCTTCAAAGTAGGTATAGGCTATTAGGAAAGGTAAATGAGACAACACGAGATGCGTCTGACTTGAAACATGGGAAGACAGCAGAACTGACGTGACTGAAGTAGCAACCTTCACACACGTTTAAATGTATGCAACGCTTACAGGGGAAGCAAATAAATTTTAGAAGGAAATACTCGAGGAAAATGATATTTGTAGGCTTTAAAAGTTGAAAATAAATTATTCCATTTGGTATTTTCAGGTATGCAAAACATTTCCCTGTTATTAGGGCTGGAGTATTCGAAATAGTGTGTTCAGTGTTTTGTTCCTGAAACGAAAATTTCCGTTTCGTTTCAGTTTGTTTCAGTTCGTTCCATAAAAATTTCAGTTCAGTTTCAAGTTTAGCTGAAACGAACGTTTCAGTGGAGACTCTGAAACAAAACGAAACAGTCTCACTGAAACGTGTTTCAAACGTGTTTCAAATGAAATATAATTCTACGGGAAAATTTTGCTGCTGCATACTGACATTTTTTGGGCATGTAGAATACAACGGTGAAATCGTCTTTGGACAGTTTATGGGCTTGGGAAACCATTGAATCCTGAATTAAAAAATAATTAATTAATATTTAGCAATACAATATATCTAAATCTGTATCATTCACGTAAAATCACTAGGTATCATTTTCATTACGTCTTGAATGTTGAAGTTTTGTGCAAATTTTAATTTAACTTACAACCACGGAGTTAACGACATACTTTGTGGGGCATGTTGGATCCTGCTTTGAACATGGAAAATGATTGCAGTTACATGAGCTAACCAAGAATATATTTACATTTAGAAGTATACCTGACGTCGTAGTAAACATAGGCAGTGAATGCAGGGCCATCAAGTATTTACATAATGTCAAGTATTTTAAATTTTCGCGTCTGAAACGATCGTTTTACGTTTCGTTTCAGTTCACCGAGCAAACTGAAACGAACTAAAACACTATTTTTTTGTGAACTAAAACGAAACCATAAATTCGGTTCATTTCAGAGTTCAAACTGAAACGAAACAAATTTTTTGAAACGAACTGAAACAGTGGGCGTACTAATTCGAAATATGTGGACACAATTAAAATTTATCTTAGCGGATTCCAATCCCAATTTAACAATGAGTTTTAAAATAAAGATTCCAATCCAATGTATTTGAATATTTTCTATAAATTCCAATATAATTCAAATACTTAAAGTGCTATATATGAATACCTGGAGCTTCTACTTCACCAAAATATACCGTAACTTTACAAGTAAATGTAACCCAGAAAGTCTGAATTCGGGAATAATCAATGCAAAGATCCCCAGTTCTAATGACAAATTTTTCATTCCAACGAGTAGTATTTTAAAGATTAGATTATGACTAGGTAAAAACCCATTTTTGTTTTTAAATTACGGGGTTAATTTTAATCTATCACACGTTTTAGATATCTTAGTATGGGATAGTATTCAGATATATTTTGAATACTAGTTCGAATAAAGGTTTTTTTTCAATACAATACAGATAGCACACAGATATTTTTAACACTTTTAGACAACATTTATTGTCGTCACTGATGACGTATGGGCCAAACCGCTAATTGTAAATTAGAGCGGCATTTATGGGCTTCATATTGAGCTTATGCGACCGTCCGTGTTTATTAAAATGGCAAAGAAATTTAGTCCGGAAGTTGAGGGGACAGTTTTGTGACTTTCCACGGGGGGATTTAGCTCCCGTGCAATAAGTAGGAAACTTAAAGTGCAGGGAATTAGTATTTCCCATGTGACAGTGACCAATATAATAAATAAAAAAGGTTTGAGGCGCAAATTTAAAGCTAGTGACCTTCCATCACCGAAAAAGAAATAACCGCCTCTCCAAGCAAAACCACCCATTGTAAGCCAGATCCGATTATTGGTCCAAGGTGAACCCGCCTACCCAGAAAGATATTTCTCGAAGAGTAGAATTATCCCCGAGTGCGGTGAGAAAAATTATTTCTAAACTCAACAAGGAAATTCGTCACAAACATCGAGTTCATAAGTTGACCCAGCGCCACATGGCCAATCGGAAACCGAATAGCCGAATCCGGAATGAGCGTCATCTTGCCGGCAAAAGGTCCCAAATTTTAGTGCCATTGGATGCGGCTTTATTCGAAGTCCGGAATACCAAGGGGAAACCAAGAAATTTTTTACGTTACCAAGACGGAAAAAATTCCAGAAGACTGGTATGTGGACTAGGACAAGTTCTTCAAGACAGTAATGGCGGTTGGGGGAATATGTGGTAGAGGAGTGTTGCCCCTCATTAAAGTGCCAAGAAAAGTACAAATAAATAAAGAGTGCTATAATGACCGTGTTTTAAGGCCACTACTGAATCGCCACATTCCATCAGTCTACAGTGGGGTCCTGGACAAGATGTTCATACACCATGACACGGCATCCTCCAACACTGCCCGGAAAACTCAGGCCCACGCTCAAGATGTGAGGAAATCTACCGGTGTGAAGATCATTAAAAATAGCGAAATAACTATTAAGTCGCCTGACGCCAGCCAAATGGTTTTTTTGGTTTTGGCTACCATAAAAACGCCTAGGGCGTCACGCTCCTACAACCGAAAACGGGCTTTGGAAAGTCCTGTAGGAGACGTGGCGCAAAGTCGACCTGTCCATGGTCCGACCGTGGAACTTTGCCGATTCATCGTACACAAGAATGGGAATCACATTGAGGATGTGAAAAAAATTCATCTCAATTACAAGTTTTAAATTTTGTGAAATAAAAGTGTTAAAAATATCTGTGTGCTACCTACTGTATACATTTAAATAATTGAAAAATATAGGTAAGAAAACTAGTTGTAATGAAAATACCCCAAAACACGAACGAAATACCGATTCCAATAATTATTCTAATTTCTATTTCAATGACCAGACCTGCAAACAGTAGGGTATGAAATTGATGAAAATTTAATCGATGCAGGCATGTTGGTAGGAAACAGGGATAATTTGTAGGCAAGGATGAGGTTAAGACATTTATTTTGCTCACGTTTGTGCCGGGGTGCAGTCATGGTTAGAGTCCGGCCAGGATATACAATTTTAGGGCAAGGCCTCAAATGCATTTGTAAAACGTTGTGGCATAAACTAATCAATAAATTATACAAATTAAATGTATTAAGTGAGATTTACTCACAAGTATTAAATTAAACGAGCATCCAGTTCGGACCATCTCGATTTGTAAAAGTTTAATATGTGAATTCAGGAACTGACATACCTTTCGTTGGATTTTCATCGAACAGTGTTTTTAAAAAATCGGGATTCGGTAAGACAACTAAAGGTAAACATTTGAAAATCATCCATGGGATCCAACATGATGCTACAAGAATAATAATATTGGGTGCTAAAAACAGTTTTTTTGCTAATAAAATTATATCATAAAAACTAAAACTGTATTTTTCACATTTAAATTGGTTTCAGTGGAATGCATTCTTTATTATAAATAGCAAGCTTTCGAACAACAACTGTGTTCATCTTCGGGCTATATACAACTAACTTCTAGAATTAGTACATTTAATTACCATTAACATTATAATATTTTTACAAGAAACTGACACATTAATTTATAATATTATTTTTACAAAAAATTGAATTTAGAATATTGTTAAACAATTAAATCATTTTTGGAATAATCGGTTTCCAAGCATCACTTAGTATGTAACCCTTATTGACTATTTATTATTATATTATTATATTATATAATTATTTATTATTAAAAACTGTATGGTAAATTAATGCATTGCATGCTACAAAATGGCACTACTTCCTGCAATATAGCTTGCTTCCCACTTATTATCTTTGCATGCTCGTGAATTGAAGCAATTGAAGAATACTCACATGGACGACGTCAAGCTGAATAAGTATATCCTATTAGTAGCAAAAAAAAGTTTGAGATTATCCCTGTATAATGTGGCTAATTGTAAGTATGCAAATAAAGATGTCTATTAGCTCAATAAGAACAAGCTTTACATAAGGACGGAATCTCAACTGTGCAGAAAATCCAGGGTCAACCAGAGACGATTACTTTGAGAGTTCCGAAATTTCATCAAACCCTTTGATTTCAGCGCCGAGGTCCAATGTATAAATATACTTCTACAACTGGGGATTACACCCATGCTGATATGAATAGAACAAACATTTCTCCTATTCTATTGTATTTTGACCCGTATTTGTTGCAAATATTTTTCAAAATGTATTTTATTCTTGTAGCTCAACAACTCTATTCTATTCTATTCTAGCAAGATATTTAAATAGAGAGCAAGGCTTGGGGAATTTATCTTCGGGAGCAAAGATGTGGAAAGGAGAGTTTGTGGTTATGGGTGGTCTCTTATTTATAAAAATATTTTGGAACGCTAGTGTTCTAGCAAATTTTATGGGGGTTCATAATTCCATTTCCGGGAATCAGAACTACAAGACAAGATTGAAGCAAAGATAGTATATTTACTACTCTTTAAACGAAATCACAACATTTGCTTCACATTTTTACATCCTCAAACCGACATTTTTGGCATCCATGAATGAATCCCCATAAAATTCGCTACAAACGTAGGGTTCAAAAATATTTTGAGGAATAATAGAGCATCCATGAGACAATAACAACATAGAAAACTCTTTCCAAAATCTCTGCTTCTGAAGATAAATTCTCCCAAACCCTGCTACATCTATTGTTTTGTTGATACCTACAGGATCTCCTGTATCGACGTGTTTAATTGCTCATTTAAAAGCTAATTGAATTTCCTTCAATCCAGTGTGAAACAGTGTTTTTATAAATATTTGAAAACTTCAGTTAGATTCAAAACCTGTGAAAAGATTTGTCAGAAAATCTTGGCTTTGATCCATGAACATGCAAAGTTTCAAAGCCAAAAGGATACAACCAAATTTTGAAAATTCTGGAACAAAATTTACTACAAAATAGGGATATCGAATATTTTTTATCAGTGCTATAGGCATTCTGTAGGTTACGGTGGAGGGGGTAACAAAGATTTTACACCACTCAGTACCTACATATATAAATTTTTTACACAAAAACCTTGAAATTAACTGGACAAAAATGTATCACGATTTGCAAGTCACACAATCTATGTGACTGCCAGCACACATAATTCCCTGTACATATATAAGATCCGCGTGAACTTGCCATGAGGTTGAAATAGGGCAGATACAAATGCAAATCTGTCTATAGTATATACATTACAAGTGCATTAAGGAAATGAATGAAAAAAAGATGTATAGAGGAGAGTAGGATGACTATTGAGATGAAGAGTCGCGACTGGGAAATACAAGTGAGAGCAAGTCAAGCTCCGCGTTATTACACAGAATAATATCTAAAGTTCATTCATAAGCATTGACTGTATATACCCACTGACACAAAAGTATCTTTTATTATATTGGACAGTGTTGCTGGAGTCTCATCACTAGTTACCCATGCCGGATTGACAATCCCCTCTCACGTGGTTTATTCGGTGTTCCTGAGACAACACCATCCGTGGTGACTTAAGTGCTCAGGAAAAAGTGAACCTTTCATTAATATTTACCTCAGGTATTGTTATCATCATTCAGTTATCATGCACGGACCTTTCATTTGCAGTACATCAAAGCAACTCGCCTCACCAGTACCCCTTCTATAGGCTAGGGAGGGGAGAATGTTTTGTGACCCTGCACATACTGTAATGGTTTACCTTCAGAAGAAATCAGTTTCGCACAACGTTTTAATTTTAGCACTAAAAAGCACTCAATACCTCTATCAAAATAATCTACGAGACGTACATCTGTACACAAATGATTAGTCGGGAGTCATAAGGTCTTTTACATTTAAGGCCAACTCATGTGGCGCCTTTTAAAGTTGAATGAATTTCTTTTGAATTAAAAGTTTTCGACGATATTGCTACTATAAGTGCTACCATGTTTGAATTTAATATAATTTGCAGGGAATCTTGACTTCCGGGAAACTTATAGCAAAAGTCGTATTTTAATTTTTTTCAAAGGTATTTTATATATACACAAGCACAGTTCAAAATGTCTCTATTGGATGTGCTCCGTGCGTTTAATCGGGAGCAGAAATTGGCTTTCCTGGCCATATCTTATGGATACTTTACTATGATCTGCCCCATAGTACTCACTGCACCTTTTCTTCCTCCTGAGGTTTCTACAATAAATTTTGAGAACAATCGCTTCTGCATCTTTATTCCCGAGATTTGTATGATTGAGGGATTTTTGGATTTACAGGCTGCAAAACACGGAGTTGACAGTCGATTAACGGGGATCATATTTGGTGTTTCACCGTTGCTTGCGGTAGTGTTCGGGCCTCTTGCAGGAATGGTGGTAATTGACCTGCAGTAGAAATATGAAATTAAAATATAGTTTGCTCATGTGCTTCGATGATTACTTACAGCAATATAATATATATTTTATAAGTTACGTGACATTTTCTGAAACAAAACTTTTTCAGATTGCAAAAATTGGACCAAAAACCTGTATCATGGCTGGCATCTCCCTGAGTGCCGTCTTTAACATTTTGTTCGGGTGAGGGATATTGAGATGCTACGGCGCTGTAGGAATTTATTACAAGAGTGAATTATTCTTGTTAATTACAAAAAAAATCAATTGCAACGTGATGTATTAGCCCGGCCCAGGTTGAGCCTGATCGCGAAGGGCAGTGCATCAAATATCTATGTTGTTCCCACCCCCCCCCCACGAATCCCTGTGAATACATGTATACATGTGCTGCATAGGAGACCACGGGAGACCTCAAGAGAAGTAGTTTGTCGGGGTCGCATTTGCACATTGTCACTTTACTTTATTTAGGGCAGAGCCCTATTGATTTTGAAGAGAATCGGTTTTTCTATTTGACCCCAGGAACTGAAAACAGGTCATGTTTAAATACATGCCAGGTACGAAGGGCCCTGGACAAAACGTACGTTTATGGACGTTGTTACAATACTAGACCTCCGCACATGTACAACTCAGACATGAATGTTTCATGTGTGACTCATGTCTCATCTCATGTTCATGTATCGGATTACCGAATCACAAACCATTCATGTGTATTTAAAACATACTTGACTTCTGACATAATTTTTCAAGTCATGTCTTATGTCATGTGCAGGTTACCTTGATAGCATGACGCTGATTTCATGTACACTTTCATGTTAACAAAATTAGAAGACTCAAGCTCAAAAACACGAATATTTTCGTGTCACCATAAGGTATGCAAGTAATAGCTAAACATTGTCATGTCGCTCTATTCCTTGCGCGTATTGAGCGCGAAATCTCAGGTAACGTATAGACTGTTGCCGCCACGAGGCATTGATGGGCACCCTCACGAGGTATGAATTCTTCCATCGCCTTCATCCCTCGCCCTCAATTTTTGAGGGATGAGGGCGAGTTCCCAACATAAAAGAAGGCCCTCAGCAAATGAGAGCGAGGCATAGCAAAATGTACATACTAAAACGAGGGCAAGGGTGAGTACTAAAAGCTAGCCCTCACGAAGTTCGAACAGCAGTATTAAATCTCGCGAGATAATTCTCACATTTCCTCTTTGCTGTACCTGTTTCCATAAACGCGTCTGCAGAATTAGTTCAAGATCTTAAGAATTAGCTAAAGTTCAGCAGCATTAGCTAAAGGTCTCAAGATTTAAGTCAATGTTTGAAGGTCTTAACTGGATGATACTGAACTAAGGGACTGGACTGGATGGGATAACTATTTGAGGCGACGAAACCAAATGGGATACATTTTTCAAGGGACAAATAATTGACTGGGCAACTTTTTGACGAGACGGGCAACTAGTTGACAACGGTTTGACGAGGCAGGACAAATAATTGGCTGAGTTTTACTTTCCCGGCCACAAAACTACCTACCACCAACCTACCACCTCATAAAGAAACACTATAATACATATGTTATTTCCACCAACCTACCACCAACCTACCACCAACCTACCACCAACCTACCACCACAACCTACCACCATATCCTAACACCTACCACCCTATCTTACCAACGTACCCTACCAACATCCCCTACCAACATACCCTACCAACGTACCCTACCACCGTACCCTTCCAACATACCCTACCAACATACCCTACCAACATACCCTACCAACGTACCCTACCACCGTACCCTTCCAACATACCCTACCAACATACCCTACCAACGTACCCTACCACCGTACCCTTCCAACATACCCTACCAACGTACCCTACCACCGTACCCTTCCAACATACCCTACCAACGTTCCCTACCAACATACCCTGCCTATTGACCCTACCAACATACCCTGCCTATTGACCCTACCACCATACCCTGCCGCCATACTCTGGGTACCAATTCCTTACCCCATAACCTACCACCAACGGATCTAGGCTTGGTGGTAGGTTGGTGGTAGGTTGGTGGTATGTATTTTTGTGGCCGGGAAAGTAAAACTCAGCCCAAATAATTCTCTGCACAACTTTTCCACAGATCAGGATAAGGTTTCACGTGATGGGACTTTTCGCACTTCTCACGCCATTGGTGGGTAATTAGTTATACCTAGTTCTCCCCTCAAGAGGTTAGTAGTTAAGCCTATTGCACTCGCCATGGCCTAAACCTTCAAGATAAGCGACGCTTCTACTCCCCTCAGACTCGAGGGGCGAGAGTGAGTGCTTGTTGTTAAGAGTAGACCGTCACGGGTCCGCGATAGCTAGATTGCAATGCACTGGCAGTTAGGCCGTACTTATGGACTCATGAGGCCGAGGGAGAGTCTTTATGATTTAGATTAGGCCCTCACGAGTCTGAGTGCGAGTTCCAGCGCGAAGTATCGTGAGGGTTACGGGTAGGGGGGCCACTTTTGTCAAGCGTCAAATAAGTACCTTTTAATTAAATATAAAAATATGTTAAAAACTGATACAGTCAAATCTCTCTATAAGGGAGTACTCTATAAGGGAAAACTCACTATAAGGGACATAATTGGTTGGTCCCGGCAAAATGCCCATATAACTACATGTATAAGACTCGGCTTATAACGGATATGTTTATAAGGGAAAACTCCCTATAAGGGAACATTTTTCAAAGTACGGTGGAGTGGCTCACACATTCTATAACGGATTTTCAAAAAATAATTGGTAAGTGTGCAGTCGCTTACACCAGAATTTGGAAACAAAAGGTGAAAACTGCATACTAAGGTTATTTTTGCACTTCAGTTTCCAGTTAACCACGATGTCTCGGGAGATTGAATGTGAACTATGGCCGACAATACTGTATACATTTATTAATATTTATTGACCACTAATTAAAATCACGGAGTACGTGACTTTAAAATGTGCAGCACTAAACACAAAACCTTGAATAAATTTTGAAATACAATTCGGCAAATAGGAGAGTAAAGTGTATTGAGAAAAGAATTTGTCAAGTTCTTTTTCAAGCTTTTTGGAGTTGGATTTCAAGAATTGAAGTGGTAACAACCGTTCAACAGATTTTTGGAGTTGAATATCAAGAATTGAAGTGGTTACATACCAAAAATTAACAAATCTACCAACTACATGTATTTTTAGTGGTTTTTCAATTTTTCAGAAGCAAGTGTAGTTACTTTTTGGATAAGTTAGTGTGCTTTCTTTATAGTGGATTTAATTCCGTTATAAGCCTATAAGGGACAATCTTTATAGCGGACAAAATATGACAGTCCCCAGAATATCCGTTATAGAGAGAGTTGACTGTATTAAGGCACTACCAAATATGCATGAAAGTATGTACCCAAGTTGTTCGGGAATACTTGCTATTCCAAGTGTACTTCTTATCTTACTTGGCAGCGAATAGCATTCTTTATTCTGTAGAAACTTGTTGTGCATACATGAGCAAGATTTGTTTTGAAAGTTGACAATAATTTGCAATTCTGAGCGGACGCTATCAACTTCGAGAGAATTTCTCTGGTCGGTCCATATTTGTCGCATTAGCGAAAATATTCTTTCAGCATCTGCATTCCTGCAATTGACACTCAAAATCATGGATATCAGCTTGAAAAGCTCAGAATCCTTCGTCCCATTTTCTTCGAAAAACTTTACGTATTTTTCAGCCGCAGAAAGATATTTGCATGCACCAGATTCTTTCCGTTTATCAGCAAAATCTGATAATTTGCAGTATTCTGGAAATATTTTGTCAACGTTAACGTCCACCTGAACTGATTTGGCTGCTTTTATTAGGTGTTGAAATAAAAATCATCGCTACGCGATAATTTGAGGCTTCGCGTAGGGTGGCGTCATCCACCGCCGTCAAAGTAGGATGAATTTTGAGCTTTTTACAAAATTTCAGATTTAAAAAAAACTATCGGGCCGATTTCAACCATATAAGCACTAACTATTCCGATTTACACAAGCAATATTCACACAAAATTTCGTTGAAATCGATTCAGAGATAACTGTCATTTCACTTGAAGTTCCAAATTTCAAGAATTTGTTTCGATAAAACTATAATGCCGATTTAAACAACATGAACCACAGCTATTACTATTTACATAAGCAATACTCACAAAACGTTTCATTGAAATACATGCAGTAGTTATTTATATAAATGTCATTTGACTTGAAGTCCAAAATTTCAATAATTTTTTTCTCCAAAGCTATCCGGCCGATTTTAACCAACTACGAACGTAGCCTGACTTTTGATACAAGTGTAAAAACAATTTCATTGAAATAGGACCAGCGGTTTTTGCGTAATCGTGCAGAAGGACACACGGACGTACGGACATGGTTATTTTACTAGGGGGTTGACGCCACCCTACAAACGATTTTTCTGGGCTACAGAGTCCACTTTTTTGAGGTAATTGTTAGGTGAAAAGTCGTACCGTGCGGTAATGCACTTCAAAAATTTGCAGGGTTTAGCTTACGACTAGTTCGGAATTAATAGTATTGCATCGCCCCAATGAACATTGTTGAAAACTCTTCAACTTTGCTGTTTTACGATTCAAATTATTTTCACATTTCAAAAGCGGGCTCGAGCTAATATCAGTACCTTATGGACCCCCCATAAGATATAAGATAAGCGTGTCCGAAATAAGTACAGTACTTACGAAATAAGTACTGGTGGCTCCCCTAGTTACGGGTGAGAGCGAGTGCGACAATATTTTTTTACATACCGCGTGAGGTGAGGGCGAGGGATTAAAAACGCCCATCTATGCCATGAGGTGGAAGACTACGTGTTATTCCCATACATGGGACTTATTTTACTACTCCTAATCTCACTGACGAACTACTCACGGTACTCAAAGTCACTAGTACTCGCGCAGTATTCTTGCATTTCTACACCTACTCATCCGCGCAGGTTCAAAATGTGAACTACTCCTACTCCCACTCGTGAGCATAGCTTCACGTACATACATATGCACTAGTCTAGTCAAGTCTAATCTTTTTTGGTCGCGGTATTGACACTCACAATCAACAATTGGTACTCACAAGCATGAGTGCGAGCATGAGTTGAGTAGATTACTCAATACTCGTGAGTAGGTCCCATGTATGGTTATTCCATTTAAACCATACCAGTCATTTTAAGTTTTTACCACTTTTACTACTACAGAAAAAGAAGGATCAAATATGAGAGAATCAGCGGCAGTAAGCAGCAGTATGTATTAATAGATGACTAATGTGAATTTTATTTCATGTCATCATGTTCATGTACATGTTCATGTCCAGTTCATGTACTTGAAATTTTTACTTTTCATGTTCATGTAAATATCATGTTCAAGTTTGCTTTATTCACCTGAGTATTCGTTTTGAGTGACATGATTTAATTCGGGTGATTTTGAAAATAACTCATGTAAAGCATGAAAATTCATGTTCATTTTCATGTTCATGTTTAACGAAAATGTACATGTGCGGAGGTCTATACAATACGGACACACAGATTTCGATTCACGTTACCCTTACCCCCTTGAATACTTAATTTGCACTTGATAATCACAAATGATTTTTTAAATGGTATATTGTTTCGCAGGCTTCTAGAAATCTCTCCGTCCAAGGATTGGTTCATTTTTGGGGCTTTTATTTCTACCGGGCTTGCTTCAATTGGCTTTGTTACTGTCTTCACGGCGAACGTCACGTTCGTTGCGAAAATGTTCCCGGAGAATTTGAGTCTTATTGTTGTGAGTTTGTAATGCACTTGCATAGGAAATTCTCATGAGCAATCATTCTTATTACATATCATACACTTGATTTGAATGACTTAAAAAATTGAAAAAAATGCGTAATATTGAGCTAATTGTTATTTGAATGTTTTAAAGGGATTGACCGAAGTATACATTGCCTCAGCAGAATTTGTTGGGCTATCTTCAGGAGGATTTCTTTATAATGTAAAATCATGAGTCCTTATCTATCTTTATTGCATTACGGATAGAACATAAATATTTACAAATTTTCAAATAAGTAATTACATATTTTATATCATACACATGATTTATTCCAAAGTATCATGGTACTTATCATGATCACAAGAGTTTTAAGTGTGCAGTTCCTTCAAACTCAGTTTCACTCATAGTTGGGAGGGTTCAAACTACCATTCATCATTTTTGGTCTGCTTCACTTACTAGCAGTACCTATGGATTATTTTATGCTACCACCCGATCAAGAGACGAACCAGACTGTGACAAGGACATCTGGAAGCTCTGACTTGGAAGCTGAGAAATCTAAAAATACGAACGGCCTTGAAAACGAAGAAGTTAATAAACTCACAGAAAACAGCATCAGACCTTGGCATTTGCTCATGATACCACGTACCGTGCTCATGCTCGTGATAGTTTTCACTGCTGGGATGTGCTTTTCATTCCTGATGTCCACTTTAGAGCGACATCTTGCACCGGTACTTAATTTTTAGTTTGACGATGGGTTTACACAATATTAGTACTGTTTCGTAGCCTTTATTTCCCCTTGCCCATAAATAATTAATAAATTGTTGTAATATTTTAGCAAATCCTTTTCCAGAATTTCGAAAATTTGTTCCATTAACCTTGCGGTCAATTTTTTCCGTCACAGGTGTCATGGATACAAACCAAAGTCGGAATTTTTCATTATTCTAATTTGTTGTTTATTTCATCGCAAAAATTTGATTTCAAATATGTTCCAACGTTGGTTCGCCGGAAATTTTGTGGGCTGTCGTAGGGGACTGTATATTGAAAATAATCCTCAACATGCAGACATGAAAATTAGAGAGCAAGATTACGAAAACTTTGCATCAAGAGGAAAAAGCAGAAGTGACAAAGATGAAAAAAATACATAAACTCTGCTTATGAAGTTGTCGTTTCTTATAGGTACCAAGCTTGGAAAAAGGGCTAGGTCAAAATTTTTTCCCGCGCATCTTCGTCACTTTCCCTTCTGAAGCTAATTTTTTTTAACTTGTTCGCTGCTATTCATACTGGTCATGTCCTCAATTTCCACACAGAGACCTATGAGTTGGAATTCTGGTAAGCCTGCAAAGTTTCCATCAAACCGTCAACAATGTGTCTTGAAATAAACAACTGCTGAAGCCAAATACCAGCAAAAATCCAACTACGCATCACGTACCTGATAGTAGCAAAAACTAGCCGATGTCAATGAAACAAATATTACAAAATCTGGAAACAAATTTGCTAAAACTGGGGAAATTAAATATTTTATTTAATTATTGCCTTAGTGGACTAATAAGGGGGAGAAACAAAATATGAAGCACTTTGTATGGACTATTGTAAGTGTTCATTATTAACTTCTGCAATTTCCTATCTAGCTGGAATTAACCAAAACTCAAGTCAACTCAATGTTTCTCATCAGTTCTGTTGGTTATGGAATTGCCGGACCTCTGTGGGGCTTTGTTGCAGACAAAATGGAACGAACATGGACGCTTATGACATCAGGAAAGATTGTTATTGGAGTTACTTTCTTTTTCCTGGGACCTGTACCTATCTTCGGACTGGGGAAGTAAGGAAAAAAGTATCATAACGTAACTGAAAATAAAGGTATAACTATGTGTAATATTTTGTATTTTCTAATATATTACGAATCTAAATTACAGCACTGTTTGGCTGAATGCAATTTGTATAGCGGTCATCACATTCGGCTTGTCAGCTACTAATGTTCCATCCTGTAAGACTTGTCTTGTGTACACCGTGTAAGTCATGAATTATTTTCAAGATTGTTTTATTATTTCTTGCTAAGAACTAGATTGAATGAGCGACTTATTTCTACACATGTAATTATGTACAGCGAGGCCGGTCATGTCGATGGAGTTGCTACTTATGCAATAATTTCCAGTATGATTTCAACATGCAACGGTGCTGGGTAAGAAATCCCTTTAATTCCTACAACTTGCACTGGTAATTTGATTATTGAGCTTAAGCGCAGAAAAAGATGCTAAAAGTCGCTTTCTATTTTCATGTTTAATAATAGTCGGGCTACGGGTGCTTTTTCATCCGGATATTTGGTTGAAGGGATCGGTTACCCTTATTCTGCTGCGTTATTTGGTAGCATTTCAATTGGAGTCGTAAGTTCCTTCAGGCGTCTTTTATTGAAAGCAGCAATGTTTTCGGATCATGACTTCCGGGCATTTAAAATATTTAGTTTATTTAAAATATTTGTTTACTTTCAGGGCACTATAGTCCTGTTTTACTTCCTTGTGTGCTCCAAGACGAAGATACGACTGGAAAAAGACTTCTCGGGAATCCTGCCGTCGTAGCATACGTCTCCATTCCCTCGCAGGAACCTCAGCTGAGTCACATGAAGCAGCAGCCTTAACGAAAGAGTTAAATAGTGAAAAATAGGAAGAATGAAGATGATTATTGAACACACCGTGAGTACAGGTGCTACTGTTGATGCTGATGATATAAATTAAACTCATATTCGCGCACAAACATTCACTCTGGAGTGACCTATAGTGCTCAAGTCCAAAATTTCAAATCTTAGGAATATTTAAGGCACGTGTCATAATTCATACCCAATTTTGAACAAATTTGGCTTGATCAGTTTTTAAGTGGAAAAATACTCAAAGAGTTATAAAATTCGATATTTGCATTATAATAAATTATTCCACAACAGATTAATAATTTGTTCCTAAATAGATCTGTTTAATGAGGAGATTCCATAAGAGATCCCCCATTAAGCGAGTACTTGGCTTTTCGGTATACACAAGAAAAAAAACAAGTCTTGTAATAGGATTAAATTGTAAGTAAGATGTTTACTAATATAAGCAGGGTTGCACAAATGAAAATGCCATGGCATTTTCGGCATTATGCCTGCCCAAATTGCCCTGGCATTTTGGGCATTTTCATTGCATGGCATTTTGGGCATCTTTGGCACTTTGGTCATTTTGGGAATATTCAGCCCAGGGCAGGCATTTTCGGCATATTCACTCCAATTTTTTAAATATATGAATTTAGCTACCTGCTAATTTTGCAAAATAAGTCACAAAACAGTATGTTGCAAATAATTTTAATATTCAACTGGATTACATGATAAAATTATAGAAACAAACTGTTTCCAAAAAGGTTGAAACCTGGAGCCAGTTGATATAGACATATTTATGGAAAAATAATAATAATTCTATTTTCCTTATTTTGTTGTAAAAATTCGCGTGTACACCGTGTCTGTAATTATTTAGATTTCAAGAACAAACATATTCGGGCAAAGATGCAACACAAAAAGATAAAATAGTTGTTAAAAGATTAACAATATCATTGTTTGTGAGCTTCAAAACTCGTCGTCATCTAAACGTATATATTGTTACATTTTGAACTCCTAAAATTATTACACTGGTTTACTACGGCTGATTAAATGCAGTTTTCAAAGTCGACACAAAAGCTACGGAAGCTCCAAGTTTTGACATATATTATAACCGTCGCATTGTATGTATCTAATGAAAGTGTAAAATTTTCTATACTTTACAAGCCATTTTCAAATACGGAATTTATACTGGCACTGTGCAAATTGTTCTTTCCAAATCCAAAAGTTTTTTTAATGTACAGCGTTGAAGGTTTACAACTCCGTCGGGGCTTATTGAAATAGCCATTAGGGAATTAGACGAAGAGAGAGAAAGAAATAATTTATTTCACTGATACCACAATAGTATTTGCCTTACGACACAGTACATAATAATTTCAAACATTTTTAACACAAAAAATATTTGTTATAAACTTGGTTATAAACATACTAATTGTACAAGTGATGAAATGCTATCCTGTAAGATCCACGAATTGTGGTAATAATTACATCATTTATAAGCTGTTTAGATAAATTAAATCGTTGTCTAAATTGTTCAAAATGTTCAAAAATAGTTCCACGAGCTCCAATTAATAGTCCAATAACTTCAATAGTTTTCAAATTGTATTTCTGCTTAAAGAAAGGAACACAAGGTTGATAAATCTGCTTCTTTTCATGATCCACTTCCATTGGTTGATTTCTATCTTTTTCCCATCTAACAGTTGGGTCTATTATGTAACCTACTTTGGTTACTTCATTAAAACATAAAATGTCAATTCGTCTAGTAGAATCATTCTCTCCAATACAATGTACTTCTTCGACCACCATCCATTGCTTGCTGTCTCTCAGATATTTTGCAATTATTGACCTAATATCATTATGCCTGTTGTTGCGTAAAAGACTGCCCTTATCACAGGAACCAAGGACGTGCGCAAGGGTTTCTCTCCGAAAGCATCCATTATGTCTGCATCGGGAACCGTCCTGACTCCTACCGGGAAGATCTCTTACAGGGAAAACATTAGTTGACATTTTCAATACTGAAATCTATTAAAATTTATTTAAATCAAGTATAACATTTTCTAAAACTGGATGGGCTTGATTATGCTATGAAAAACTCCCTTATATTCGCTAAAGGAGCAATACTGGCCATAGTGTATACGTTTCTGTAAAAATGCCCAAAATGCCTGCCGAAAATGCCCAAAATGCCGGGCATTTTCAGAGTAAGGCATTTTCAGGGCATTTTCGGCGTTTTGGGCATTTTCAGGGCATTTTCAGGAGGGCAGGCATAAAACCGAGGGCATTTTCATTTGTGCAACCCTGAATATAAGTAACTGAATACACATAAGTTTAAGTTTATTTACTGTCGAGATGTAACCTTGGCTCCAACAAACCTGTGTTATCCATTCGTTCACATGCCCACAGGCTATGTGATGCTCAAATATGTTTGCTCTTATTAAGAGGCATCTATCGTGGGACCTCAGTTAATTGTGTACTTATTTTTTTACGGTGGTAATTAACTGGATTTCATTGCATTGTTTACTCTAAAACGCGATAACAATAAGTGCAGGGAGAGGAAGCGATTTAACATAGTTTTTCAATAATGAACCCAAGGTAAAATTCAATGAATTGACTATTTCAAATCAAATTTAGTTTTGGTAATTTAGCCATAGTAGTATAAGAGACATCACACTATGCGTATAGGCCAAATGAATTGAAATATACAATGGAGTATCCAATACTAGAGAACTTGCATGACACTGTCAAAGATGGGCCTTATCATAGAAGAAGTCGTCATTCTTGCTCAAAGAAATTGTTTCAAGAGGGAAACAAATTGCAGAATAATGCTTTTGTAATTGCCAAGTTTATGGACGAGGCATAAAACCCTAACATTAAACCAAGCAATATGGGCTTCATCTGACTAATACATCACGATTCAGGCGCTAAACCCCGGATTTTTTACTTGGGTTGCACTAATGCTGTTACCTTTTGACAACCAAGACAGCACTTATTAAAAAATAATCTGTAAATCTTAATAAGTATTTTTTATTTAACCTACTTCCAAAACATATTTTGTCTGGATTAGCAAATTTCGGGCATATGCAATTAATGGCATTTTCAGCTGCAGCAAGAATTTGGCGCATATTCACTCCACACCCACTGTTTTCTACGTGCAGATCAGCAACCAAATAGTTTCTCATATATAATCATAATAGAGGGCAGTGGTAGTTAAAATGACACCATTAAAAAAATCCAAGTGTGTATTGTAAATGGAAAAAAATCCTGCAAAAAGTACAACCCCAATTTTTGCATCAACAATTTGGCATAAGTTCTGCATAACCTCAAAACAAATTCTAGCAGAGATGTGTTTTTTGCTTGTGGTTTATTTTCAGCTACAGCGACCAGAATAATTCTTGACTAGCACCGATGACATACCACGTCAAAACAAATCTACAACGGTTGGTACCATCCTCAAGTTTTACAATTGTAATATCCGCCAAACCTATACCTTTTTCAAATATTTCTTACTATCGCTCCTGTTGCCAAATTGTTTGCAGTTTGTAATGGCAATTCCCGAACATTTTAATAAATTACACAACTTTATTTTGAGATAAATGCCATTTAACTTGACAAAATTGACTTTAAAAGTATTTAGGGAAAGTTTTAAGTCGAGTAGAGGACCCACGTACGTAAGGTTTCTAATGGGGACATTTTTTCTGCCCCTCAGACAATTCTGTCCCGTTCGGTAATCCTCGGGACAAACATTTGCGTCCCCACTCCGTCCCGAAATAAAATGGGGATAAAAGGTTTGTTCCGAAACTATCCCGATCCCGTCCCGAAAACCTCGGGACGTCTTGTCCCGAACAGAAGTCCTACCACATACCAGTGATTAAGACTTAACATTTAGTAGCATTTCCCGCATCAAGGTGTTACCAACGTCTTAAATGACACCAAACCTATGCAACACATGTTTCACTAGAATGATTCTTCAAAGTACTGGGGAACTGCATGATCATCTTTGCAAGGTAAAGCGATGACGCCTGACGTCAGTTGAAGTCGACTTGGATGCTGATGATTCACAGTGAGGAATTATTTCTTGCTCAACAGTCCTGTTTGGCTCAAATTTCTGCAAGTTACGAAAATGTTTTGATCGGTACTTTTGTCCTTACTTGTTAACTCTGTAAAACCAGAAGTCTTGTGTGAATCCCTCATTATTACTGAATGTTGTTTCCCATTCCCACAATGAGAAGGCTTAGCAGGTTTCAAGAAAATTGCTGGGACTCTGTCAGCTATTCCACTTTCAGGTGCTATATTTTATTTGCACTTGGGGATTGCATATGCCAGCAGTGTTTAGTTCACGTCCTTGGAACCACCGGTACCCACAGTCCGTGTAAGATTACAGAGACGTTATCCCCACAGAAACCAGGGGGGTATACAGCCAATTTAAATGTCTCCCCACTTTCAACCAAAGAGTTTATTTGTAGCAAATTCCGTAAAAATTACAACAATTCAAGACTACACGATTTGGAAGCGTTTGTACAGTTCAGCCATGAAAATGAAACCGAAGAAATCGTATTCATTGTTGTTGAGGCTGCTTAACAGGTTTGATTTCTTCATGGCACAATACTGTATCTCAACATGCCCTGCAAGAAAAGATTTTTTTGCCATAAATTTTGCCGGTTTTGCCAATCATTTTTTGTCTTTTTGCCCGGCATTTATTTTTAAAGGCAATGTGAAGGCATAAATTGTTTTTTATGCCTTGCTGCTGGCAAAAAATACCGGGCAGGCAAAATACCTAAGACAATTAAAAATCGACAAACCCTACTTGGTGTAATAATTATTTTAATACAGAATGATTGATTTTTTAAATGCTAGCACCTCAAATGCCTACACAATTATTAATGACAATCCAAATTCAATTTTTTGTAGGGACAAATTAGCTTAAACGTAAGATACCTGTTACTTTTGAAGAAGACGGTGTTATCAGTTTGACCTCAAAAAATTAAATAAGTCACGCTTAATGTAGCAACTTTTTGCAAACCATGCAAAAATTATTGTAATTGCCTGAGAAATACGAACAATTATGGAATTCCGCTGTTTTAGGTTTCCATGGAGTACTGTTTTTGATATATTTTGAACATTCATCTGAAATCTAAAATAATTGCCCTAGATTGATTTCATTCGTTGGATACAATCCAATATATAAGAAAATTATTACCTAGACTTTTACTTACATTTATTTTGACTGTCAGACATGCTAGACTTATCTAATTATTATTAATTCTTTACGATAAAATCATATACGCTTTGCTTGTACTTTACTATCTTTAGCAAATAAACTGTAGTTATGATACAGAAGTGAGGCAACTTGCTTGGACGGTGACGTATTGCACCTTAACTTTTAGCGCGCTTTATTTACAGTTACATAATTTTGTAATGATGTTGATAATAGTACTAGCAATGTGTGTACTGAATATCAACGTGCAACTCCCGCCGATGCCTCCACAAAACTTGAAGGTAGCACTAATACCTTTCCAGGGAAGGACCAACTCCCGGAAGCTGTACAAGGAGCATCTGTCAGGGGAAAAATCGGATTTTGTAGGAACTCTTGACCAAACATACTTCTTTCTCAGTGACTGCAATGCCGATCGCCGGATTTATTATTCTAAGGCAGGTACGGTCACTGAGACACCCGTGATCCAGAGGAAGGAGAGGTTCCCCTCGAAGATCATGGTCGTAGGAGCGATGACTGGAAGGGTAGTACTACCTTTAATTAAAGTGGCTTCAAAAGTCAAAGTCAGTGCTGCCTACTATGTTGACCGCGTTTTGAGACCCTTACTTGAAAAGGAAGTACCACGAATTTATGGAGAGGACACATCAAAAGTCTTCGTGCATAACAACGCGGCAAGCTACCACACGGCCAGATTTACTCGGGCATATTCAGAAGACCACCGGAAAACTGGTATAACCTTCATTTAGAATAAGGAAATACCAGTAACGTCACCGGACACCAGCCCTATGAACTTTTTTGGATTCGTTGCTTTAATGCAGACCCTTGGAAAAACAAAAGTATCTACCATGTCGGGGTCTTGGAAACGTCTAATCTGATACCTTCAATTTCCGGAGCTATTTGTGGAGGCATCGGTGGGAGTAGCACGTTGGTATTCAGTACACACATTGCTAGCACTATTATCAACATAATTACAAAATTATGTAACCGGTAATATGGCGCGCTAAAGGTTAAGGTGCAATACGTCACCGTACAAGGAAGTTGGCTCACCCCTGTAATAATAATAACTACGCTTGTTCTGCCTTACTTGCACTTGCTACAAGAAAACTGATTGTGCTGTGCTAAAAGCACTGGTTCTTCATTGACCCGACCATCAAACCGACCAAGCAACTGACAAAAATCATTGTGCTAAATCATCTAGCTTTGGACTTGAAATAGCGGTCCAATTACAATTATTATAAAAGGTACTACACAGATTATATTACTTTATTTTGCGATACCCCCAGAATAAAAAGGTCGATGTGTTCACTCGAAGTGATATGCCGCTGCAATTAATAACAACCTGGCTCTCATGATTACACTATTTCTGACGCACGATCTTGTTATTTAAGGGAACGGCTTAGTAAGTACAAGCTGAATAATTCGTTTAAGAAATCGCAAGTAGTTGCTTCGTAACCATTATTCTGTAGAGAGCAAAGGAAGCGTCCCGTTAAATGAGTGTAGTGTTAAATCAGAACTGCAGTATTAAAAGAGAGATCTAATAAATAAATGAGAATTTGTGTTTCCTACCATGTCTACACCAGGAGAGTTGCAATTTACAGTGGAATATCCAAAACCAGAAATTTTTGACCAAAATGATGAGCTAGCACGTGATAACTTCCACAATCTGGATATAGAAAGCACAGGGGGCAACAAAACTATCGTAGTTATTTTGTTCGGTTGGGCAGGAGCAAAAGATAAGCAGTTGGCAAAGTATTCGGATATTTATTTGAAAAGAGGGTACGCAATGATCGTAAGAAATCTAATCCGTTTCTACGATACAGTCTCAACTAATACCCGGAAATATTTAAATTCGCAATACCTACGATTTAAGTGTTTGTGTTGTTTGCAGATGTATTATTTTACGCTTCATTGTTTCATTAAGCGACGTGTTGTTTAAGCACGACAAGGGGGCTCTACTAGCGACTGAAGTGATTCAGAAATTGAGAGAAAACAACTTGCAATCATGTCCCATATTCTTTCACACTTTTTCAAATGCTGGAGTTGCATTGTACAGCTGCGTGCTAAAAGAAATTGCAAGTCAGCCGAATCCTCAGGAGTTTGACATTCGTGGGACCATATTTGACTCTGGTCCCTTTTGGCCCACTGTAAAGTGTGGTTATGCAGCTATAATGACTGTTGTAAATGCTGTTGTTCCATACAACTTCGGACTCGCCTATGTTTTCGCTTTTCTAGCTGCTGTATATTTCATGTCAAAACTATTTTGGGTGTACATGAAAGTCGCTTGGGAATGTGGTACAGTTGGAACATTTAAAAGACCGGGCCCAATTCAACAAAAAGTGGAGATATATCCCTTGAGCGACTGCATAACTCGGATTTGGAAATTACAAAACCACCCGCGTTTGTTTCTTTACTCCGCAACGGATATCGTCACTCCTGTAAACCAAGTGGAGGATATCGCTGGTGCAATCCAGGACCGAGGGAACTCCGCTAAGCTCATTAAATTCGAAGGATCTGCTCATGTTTTGCATTATAGGATGTACCCGACAGTAAGGAATAAAGGAAAATGAATTGTGCAATAGTATACTGCCGTAAATAATAATGGTGTCACTTTTAAGATTTTAAAAGCATGAATTTTGCAGGAATATGTTGCTGCCATTACCAAGTTTATTAACGAGACGATGGAATCCAACCTCGGACCGCCAATATTTTGGGATGAGTACAATTGAATGTTTGAAATTCCGAAATTATACTTGATATGATGCTTACTATGTTCCGCTGATGGTTTTTTTGGTGAGGCATCTTTCCTTCGTTCACTAAGTTATAGGTATGCTTAAACTATTTGAAATCCTGTTGCTTTTTTATTGGAACCTGTAAGTTTTATTGTTTTCAAAAAATACTTACAATTAGCAACGTTTCCTTGAAATCAATTTTGATAAAGTATTGGGTACTGTTATTTTATGCAATCTAAATAAATATCTAAGACATGTTGTACCTTTTGGGTGAGATCAGAGGTGTGGAAAATACATGAAATTTAATATTAAAATACAAAATACAAAATACAAAATACAAACCTGAAAATACAAATATGAAATAAAATACTAGGAGTAAAGTAGTCAAGATACAAAATAAAATACAAATATCTGGGCTAGGTTTTGCAAAATACAAACTTAAATACTTTACATTCTACGAAAGCTTAAAATACGAAATGAAAATACCGTATTTGAAATACAGAATACATAAATTGAAAATTTTCTCAAAATGAATAAATTATCTATGGATCATTCCAAGATCTTTACATTAGCCAGAGTAAAGTCTCTTTGGATAATAATATAAGCATAAATTATTTTGCAAACTGAATTTAAGATACATAATATCAGTAGATTTTAGAATCTTGCATTTGTGTACATCAAAGTCACCATAATTTTCCTGGAAACGAATGGCATTACCCGTGTAATTTATGGCGGTCACGACATTAATTTAACTAAACTGATATCCCTCACATTGAATTGTATTTGATATCCATTTAGAATATGCAACACACATTAAAATATAATACACATTGAATATTCAATACCAAGTACTATAAACCAGTCAAAGTTTTTAGAGAAGTGGTTTCAAAATGTTTCAAATTGATGTGTCACCTTTGAAAACGTTTACTCGTGCATTTGTTACAGCCAACTTGGACAATGGCCAGAGCTAGATATTTTGAAAATGTAATTTGTATTTGAAATACGGGGTGGACAAAAGTAACAAAATAAATAAATATAAAATAAAATGACGTTCGTATAAAACACGAAATACAATATACCCAGTCGGAAGAAATTAGTCGGGCGGTAGCAAAACAACGCGCCGGGTTACATGTCAGCAGCGTTAACCCGTGGACAAACTACGCATCCGAAAACTGTATGCCCAGCGATAGTGCATCGCATCAGCATCAATTTTTTGTCAGTAAATTACATTGTCTCAGTGTACATGCACTTTGGTTTCGTATATGCTTTCAATTACTATCCAACGTCGTCGTTGAGTAGTTATTGTAGACAGTGGCGCTAAAAAAATTGTCAATTCGCAAAATTCATTCTACTTACAATGCCATGCGATTTTCATGGAAATAAACAGTCAAACTAGTAATAAATTTTAGCTCACTTATTTAAACAATTAGCAACAAAAGTAATACATACAAAATGTTCCATATCTTCTAAAGGCATGAAAACACATTTTCTCAGGACTTTAGTAGAATCAATAGAACAAACACTGGATATTTCACTTTAATTATTTATTTAATTTTTAAAATTGAAATTAGCAAACTACAGAACCGATTTTCAAAATACAATGTCGTACTGAGAAACGTAACACCATGCAATGTCTTAACAGTATTATCGTCATTTAAAATCACTTTCTGCATTTCAACAACTAAACCATCATTACATATATTGTCCCCTTGTTTTGATGAAATTTCTGCGGATACAAGATTAACTTTTATTTTTTTCACACCCAATTCCGAGATTCTACGAATAGATTGAGCTAAATGCTTAGAATTTCCTTTTACCTGTCGTTCCAAAAATTTGTAAATAGTTTTCAAAATTGAAAGCGCAAACATTATCCAATGGACCAAACTGACTTGCGTCATCATAAACTGTGTACATTGTAAACCAGACACTCTTTTCCATACAATTTGCTAACATTTTTAACAAAACTAGTCAAGATATTCTTAGCGAGATCGTTGTAAATTGAATCATTAGTCTTTTCATTCAACAAAATATAAGTAGCTACACTAAGTTTAATAAAATGGTCGTATTTTATTGCCGGTAAAATATTATTCAATACTGGGCCATACTATAACAAAAAGGATATAAATTCAGTGGCCTTTCATCTATCTACCTAAAATACACTCCTCGGTTTTCGGTTTAACTCGGTGGGAACAAATGGTTTAATATTTGCTAAGTTTAAGTTAAGCCTTTTTAGCCTTTTCCGGTCTAACCCAATTGGTTTTAAACGTTTGATGGTGACTGGTTTCTAATTGTAACTTGAAAGTCATATATGTTCTTGCTCTGCACTGGGTATCACAAAACACAACTCTGCTATTGAATTTACCCTTGGCTACGGACCTCTTGCAGCCAAAATAGCTGTTGTAAGGAACACAACATTTAACAAATGAGCGTGCTGGAGCGACAGCAATTAAACATTTTGAACTTAAGGAGAACAGCTTGTTATATAATATTATTTCATTTCGATAAATCAGTATACTTTCTTTGCAAATTTTTGCAAAAAACTCGGAAACATTTTTTGGTATCGATTCTCCTTAAAATATTTCAATACAAAATGTATATTTGACTAGTAAATTCTATACAGCCTACATTTGGCGAAGAATATTTGGAGCTGCTTTTAGACATTGCGATACCATCCACTCTTATTATTTAAAATATCTCATTATTGCTAAAATTGCAAATTTTGTTTTCAATATATTCCATTGAATTTTCAATTCCAAAAGGATAATAAAAACCACCTTCAATATTATCAATCTGATAATTTACTAATGTTTTTGGCAACGTACAGTGAGCACAGTATATTTATCCTCCCCTGGGTGGCTCTACCTTCGACAATGAATACGTTTTTACCTGTTGACCTTAGGACATCGGTAATTATCTTAAAATGTAGGTAATAATATTACCTATTTAATTCTGCATTATAATTCATTATAATATTATGCCCGCCAAATTTAAATCCACCAAAGCGTCGCACCATGTAAAAATGACGCCAAAATAGTTTATCCGCTCCTGGTGTCGTGACCCCCTGGTGACCTGGGTAAATTATTTTTGAAGCCTCTGGCAAGCATATAGCTTCCAGAAGCTAAGTGAAGTAGAAAACATTTTGATTTGGGAGATTTTAAAAATTTTGGTGTGATCCAGGCCCCGTAAATATAAGATGTGGGAATCTTGGAATTAATTATGCTTAAAAATTATTTAATTTTGGTGGCCCGGAAACATCAAAATATTCTACACAATCATTGTTTTTAGTTATTCAACCTAAAAACAATCAAAAAATAAATTTTACGTTGATCCTTACCTTAATTCTGGGGCACCACCCAAGCCGTTCAACATTGAAGGGAAAACCCGCCGGTCCCCGCCTAGTTGAATCCGCCGACCGATATGCCTCAAAATTGTTCAACAGGTGCAAATAATAGTAGTCTACCATATTTTGAGCAAAAATCCAGTAACTGCGTTCATGTTCAGACACATAACACTGCTGGACCAAAGTGGATGCAACGTTTGGCTTAAACTAACAAAGAGAATATAATGACCTATGTCACAGGTCATGTCTGCTGAGTCATAGGTTAATATATATTATATTGGTCATTATTTACCATTTATTAGTCAAATAAATCATATTTAACTTACCTGGGTTCCAGTAGATATGACATAGTAGATATGACTATAGTACAAAATAAATTTTAATTGCAAAACCTTTTTATTCACAGTGGGGGTCCTTAGTTTAAAAGTAATAATTCAACTTTCAAGTATAATAACTTATGGACCTAGGCCTTACTTATGCTTGATTGATGAACTTTTGCAAACATCAAATGCTAGTCCTGCATTTTGGCCTTTACAGGTGAAGTTCACAGTATTGCAAAGTGGTGTGTTAGCTTGGAGTGAATGGTCTTAACCACTCTCTTTAATTCCGACCCATTTAAATTTGCCAGAAAACGTCCCTTAACATATTTTAAAATACATTTTTCTTTAAACATTGCACATAAAGTTAAATCAAATTTTCCTTTCGCAAAGATTCATTCCATTAAATTCAGTCAAAGTTTATTTTCGCAATATAACAGCAAATAATTCTGTAATGGATGCTAACGATGTCTACATTATGCTTATTTTAATTTAAAGTTCTTTTAATACATTTACCAATTCCGCACTTTGTGCTTTGTCCTCCATAAACCACTCCAGGTGTTTAAGTTCCTCTTTTGATTTACAAGGCATTGGTAGAAAATGAAAATCTTAAACTGGAGCCAGGTGATATTGACCGATCATTTACACAATTCAGTCTTGTGTAATTTGAATTTCAGCCAGTTTTTAAAAACTAAATTCTCAAACTCGGCAATTATTCAAGTTTAGTATCGTCATTACAGGGTTAATATGCCATGGGTTAACATCCACTCACGCATAACTATGCCGCATATCGTGGATTAAATGAGTAAAATAGGCCCAGTTTATTTGTGATTACAAGGAAACATTCACAAGTCCTTCACAAGGGACAATGGCACATGCAAACCTCCAGATACAACACGGACCAAGGGCAGTTTTAAATAAAATCAAAACGGATTAATTAAGTTTTGACTAGAATGAAAATGTACCAAGCTGCATGTTTGTACTTGGTTTAATTTTCTTAATAATTTTCAGCTCGTTTTTGCTTTTATGAAAACTATACAGGTTCATTTTGCTTTAGAAAAAAAATATAGCCAATTTTGCTTTTGATTTTATATTCACTATAACTCTTCCAATTAAAACCTTATTGGGTTAACACTTTTACGTGCCCCTGTATGCATTGTGGGTTGCTGCTCCGTGTAATCATTTGCGTCTAATTTTGAACCTCTTGCAATGTTTGTTAATTGCTGCAACTCTAACTGACATCCAGCTGTATTTTTATCCAACACTGAATTATTATCTTGTTCTTCTGATGTCCAGTTTGAGGCAGGGTTCGGAATCTGGCGGAAGTCAAGCTGACATCCACTCAAATTGTTATCCAGCATAATGTAAGCCGGACACGGGAGCTCCGGTATAGATGATGTTGTTGAATTTGCGGAGATACTACCTCTATGATTCGGGGCTGTTTAAAATCAGTATCATTTATTAAAATTATGAATTGCCATTTTTACTTAATGTTCAATTATTAAGGTATTTATTAAGTTGCACATTTAAGTACCTTCAAATAAACCCAAGTCGAGAAGAGGAGCAGATAAAGTTTTAGGCCGAGCTTCATCAGATAACTTCTCGTTCTCACAGTTCTCCGCATTCATTTTCTTACTTCGTTATTTTCCTTCGGTTACGGGCTCTTCCTTCACTTGGATTCTCGTCATCCGAATTGACTTCAACGGTAGATGTGTGTAGGGCGATTGTTTCAGCTTCTGGGGCAGACAGCAGCGTCTCTGTTACATGAGGTGTTTCTTAACATAAGAATCATTCTTTTCCAGAAAATAGAGACCAGCAAATTAGCCATCATAATTATCAACACATATACTAAAAATAATGTGAAATGAAAATGTACAACACCATTTGACCTCAGTTTAATGAAAAATAAAGTCAATAAAATTGCGTATACATGTGCACCAGGGATTGGATTTGTGTTAAACACCCTGCAATACTCAATAAATCAATCAATTTATTTATTTATGTCTTTCGGGTCTCGCCCATAACATTTTCTTTAAGTTACATTGTATATTACATTGTGCAATTTTTAACGAAGTTTACAATTTTAAGTAAGTGTTCGTTTTCCTGGATTCTGAACAGAGTATAAAAATTCTCTCTCCTTATATTTTCTATATAATTAACCAGAAAATGCTCCCTCGAGGAGTTAAATTATTTACATTCGATAAAAAAGTGGTACATATCATTAGTCATATTATTATTACATATTTTGCACTCCTCTTGGGAAAATCTTATTTTATTTTTATTATAGTATATAATGTGGTGGCCATTTCTGAGTTGCGATATTAGGCTTAAAGAGCTTAAGCTTTTTGGGTTCTTAAGTAGTTTGACACATTTGTATTCTTCTTAAAAAGTTTGTAATCTTGGTAATATGATGACTGGATGATTCTTTCGATGTCGGCTTTTTCACACTGGGGTCGTATACTGTCTATGATGTCTTTAAGATTATCTTGCAGTACTTGTGATGATTGTCTGTTCCAGACTGAGATGAATCCATAGTCTTGTAGTAGGCCTTTGGTTTGGTCGACCCAGTTTTTTGTTTGACTGAAAATTTGGATAGTTCAAGTAGCCTGTCAAAACATTTTCTAACATTTCTGTTTTTGTCCACATCTAGAATACGAGTAAGGTATAACAGCGTTAATTTAATTATATGGACTTTTGAGTTGGTTTTTCCAGTTTCTACCCTGACCCAGTATCTTGGAGTGGATCTTGATAACCAAAGTATTCTCTTTAGGAAGTATTGTTGAATGTATTCAGTTTCTTCCAATAAGTCTAGGCTCCATATTTGCGATACATATTCGAAAGTGGGTAGGACTATTGCATTTATTAGTATTCCTATGCTGTCCCAGGATTCCATCGGCTATTTTTTTATTGCACTGATTAAGGCGTTGGAAACTGCCAAAGCCTTTCTTCTCACATACATCAGATGTTTTGTAAATTTTCCAGATTGCTGGAAAATAACTCCAACATAGGTGTATTCTTTTACAGTTTTCACTTCTTCTCCGTTCAAGTACCATTTTAGATTCTTAGGCAGTCTTCCTCTGGGGAAAAGACAATTATGTTAGTTTTCAGAAGATTTATTTCTAGACTGTTTTGAAAGCAGTAATTATTAAGTATTTCAATTTTCTTTTGGAGCCCCGTTTTGGATTCAGTGGGGATGCAGGTATCATCGGCGAAGAGGAGAAAGTCAATGTTTCTTTCGCTTCCCATACTGACTGGAGAAGATCCATGTTGTTTCATAAAGTCATCGAGGTCACTGAGGTATATGGAGAATAGTAGTGGGCTGAGGATTTCTCCTTAAGGAACTCCCATTGTTACTGGTATTTGCTTAGTGAAGCCTTCGTTACATCGTACTACGATATCAGCATTGTCGTATATAGATCTGATTATATTTATGATTTTTCCTGGAATTCCCAAAGTATTCATTTTTTTCCCACAGGATGTTCTGTTTGATAGAATCGAACGCCCTCTTGAAATCTACAAAAAGTACAGAGCGTGAGTTTTCTGGCAAGACGTGATTGAATAAGTAAATTTAAACAGAAGATCTGATCAGGGCACCCTTGGTTTTGGCGAAATCCTGTTTGGGATTCTGGTACGCACACAAATGTACAAAAACTACTAGGAAAGGTCGACAGTTTTTAAAATCCCGTTTTCCAAAAACATTAGTTTTAAATTGAAATTATTCCAGAAAACAATTTTCCCCTGGGAGGAATCTTACCGAATTTCTACAAACATTCGCCCCTGTACTATGTTGTAAATCTCACTTACTGTAGGTTCCAACCAGTCGAATTTCATGAACTTTCCAAGTACTCTTTGGTAACGAATTGGGATTCGCTAGCAATCAGAACAATAATCCAGGTCCAGCAGTATCAGGCTAGTAGCAATTACTGAGATTTTCACTTAGCCATTTAATTGGCACCACCGAAACTGTATTGTCTTTATCAAAAATAACTACTGCAAATTTTCGGCCTTCAATTTTATACCGCTGTCACCCGCCATGCTAAAATTACGTTTACAGTTACTGAAATTCACTTGCTGAAATGATGAACTTGTTTTGTGGGAATACAGCATGTTAAGGCAGAATCGCTGCACTGTAGTTTTTTACGCTGGGCACGAAATTCGCCTCAAAGCATCTAAGCGCTGTTGTAGTAGTAGTATGGTTTTATTGATATGGGCGTCAGCCCCTTAAATAGGTAATTACAATGGTGAATTTATAAGTGTAACTTAAATGGTTTACAAACATCGGAACACAAATAGTAATTTCGGATTCGAATACCATAGTTATTTGATACGAAGTTTGTACCAATGCAGTTTGAGCTCTGACAAAGTCACTGTCGGCAGTATCAAAACGTGTGAGCCTATATAGAGATACAAGAGTATGTTACTACAAGATAATATAAAGATTATTGTTTCAGTCTTCAAATTTTCTCAGTGCAGAGTTTATAATTAGTTGACGGCAGAAGGTACGAATGCATATTCAGTCGGAATGAATCACTTTAGGTTTAACAAGGTTCCACAAAACAGAGTATACACTTTAGATTCAAAATGTCATGGAAGAAGGAGTAATCCTTTGTTCGGAGACCATTTTTGGCATTTTGACCAGTTCATTTTTGTGGTTAACTGCATAAAAAGCTCCTTCTATTCTGATTCCGTTTTTTGTAAGTTTGAAGTCCTTCTTCTCAGCTTTAGCTTGCTTTCTAGCTTTGAGGAGTACTGATCTTTTTTCTCGCAGCCAGGATGGAATATCATCGTGAATTTTGTAGTTAGTACCCTGAAGATTTTTGACGTGCTTGAAGATTATTGCCTTGCATTTCTCTTCGGGGAGCTTGATAAAGACAGGGCGATCATCAGTTTTTGGATTTCCAAGTCTGTGGTATTCTTTAAGTTTAATAGCGCCAATAGGTATCTTGAGTGATCTGTCAAAAAACGAATATACCTTCTTCTCCAACAACTCATCAGTTTCCGTACTTTCATAATTAATGCCATGAATAACTAAATTCAACTTTCTTTCATTAATCTCAATTAATTCAATTCTGTAAGTGAGGTCATCGATGCGTTCCTTATTTTCGGCAACTGTTGGAGCCAACGTATTTTTGATTTGATTGACATCTTCCTTGATGCCACCGATTTCATTCCGGATTTTCACAATTTCTGGGAATAGGTCATCCATGGTCTTCATCGTGTGTTTAGTTGTTTCTAGTTTTGGATACTTGGATCTGTAGTTCTTGCTCATTTAGATATACCTCCAAGCATGTGATAGTATCTTCACTTTCACGAAAGAATCTCGAGTGGGCGTGGCCTGGCCTACGTATACTATTAGGGTTTGAGATTTGCCTCCAATACTGGAATTGTCCTCCTGTGATGTAGAGTGTACTTTGTGGAGCCTCATACAGACAGAACTTGTAATTGTTGTTTCCCTCGATCCCAACGCCGTCATCAAGAGTATGTGTACTGAAAACTGTGCACCGATTGTTGTGAAACAAGACTTAATGGATTTTTAACAGTGACGAGATCGATTTGGCACAAAATAATAATTCCATTTGCAGACAAATTAAAGTTCGCTGTTCACCTTACAATTTCAAATCTCCCGCTGTTGTATAATCATACTTAAGCATGCATTTGAGCAATGGCATAATATAGTAGTAGTTTTTCCAACGCAAAAATTAGATTGCCGGACATATATGCCCAGAATCTCAGATCCAACAGTGCTCCATATGGCTGGGCTAATTTTTGGCTCACGGCGAACACTAAACCGACGAGCTCTTCAAATACAACACTTGAGCGTTCGCCATTTTCCAGCTGGATAAATTATGGTCCTGAAAAAATACAAAAGGCTTTAAAGATTTACGGCAATAAAAATACCAAATACGTACCAAGTACGAAATGTATTTAAAATATTATTCCAAATACAATATTTCAAAATATTTCACACCTATGGGTGAGCTACAAAATGCAGAAATATTATGTCATTACCGGGAATTCAAACTGTACATACGCACATGTACGTATTATGTATAGAAATTTTTTGCAATTTGCGAGTTTAGACAGGAAGTGACATTTGGTATTTTTATTTACAAAACGACAGAAAAATTTAGGTTTAATGTCTATTTATGTGTAGGATGTTTGTAGGGTTCCCACTTTTTTGAAACGTCATTCCGGGACAAAAATTTGTTTTCAAAATTCAAAATTTGTTTCAAGAAATAAAACAATTCACAACATGAAAAGTGCATATTGAGCCTGACTTGAAGCTCTGCCTTCACAAGTTCTGTTGACATTAAGTTTCTCTCGGCTGTCCAAAATTTCTTCATTAGGCTGAAAACCCTTTCTGCAAAAGCGTTGCTAACAGGAATTGACAACACGAACGATACAAGCTTGAATAGTTCAGGACATTGCTCTTTCTTAAAAAACTCTTCCCACTTTGCACCGACCGATCTAATCACAACCAAAAACTCCTAACTTTGACGAAGTAAGCAGAATTCTTTGTACAGTTGGTCCTCATTTAATTTAATACCGAGTATACCGGCAAGATTTAGTAAATAAGACATGGATACTGAGAATTCCTTTGATTTCAAATTTAGTTGTCCCATTTTTAAAAAAATATTATTGTCACTGAAACCAAAATGTCTGCTTAAATAGGTCTCCAGTGATTTCAAGAAATTCAAAGCTTCCTGTTCAAAGCGCTTCTGTTGATCTAGGAGTAAATTTTTTAGAATTGCATTAGCACTACTTCCGTAAAATTTATCGTTGTATCGGTTTACACAACTTTCCAGAAGAGATTTCATAATAGCATAAACGTACGTAGAAGTACAATCATTACACACCAACATTAAAATGGCCGAATTCATTTCCTGTAAAATATTTTGCACAAAACATAGGTAACATTTGGGTAGAGATTCTTCTGTCGCATCATCTTCATTGCTGTCAAAACATACAAACTTACGAATAACAACAGGGCAGTCACTTTGTTTCTTCGAAAGAAAATATAACTTCAAAGCTGACAAATTAGGAAGCAATCTATCCAGTGCTGGAAGTAAGGAAAGCCAGCGGGTAGGCACATGTCTGAGAACTTTTCTATACTCCACATCCACAAATTCACAGAACTGTTTTAAAGAGTACTCTCTGTGCAGACGAGCTAAATTCGCTATAAACTTTTAAAACTAAGCCTTCAACATCCATTGATAATTTGTTGCATGCAGTTTTCACAACGTTGTGTATAATGTGACATTTACAACTGGCAGCAACAATTGGTGGACGTTTTTCCTGGATTTTCTGAAACACCGAATTTGGGCGACCGCAATTTACGTTCGCATTGTCCGCGCTGTAACAACTGATATTTTGAACTTTCAATCCATTCTTCGCTGTTATGTTCTGGATTTGTTTGAATATATCTTTGCTCGATTCATTTGGGTCCTCGTTAAAATCTAGGAGCCCATGAAATATCCCGTTGCCTTTATCAAAATACTGGACCGCATAAGGATACATTTTGATATTTCCTTAAACAGCATTAATAATTGGTTTTAAAAATTCAAGTATTCTCTTGCAAGTATCAAGAGGGTTTAATTAACTTACATGGTTTACAATTAAATACCAATTTCAATAATTTGACTTTAAAATATTTTAGACTTTCAATAATTGTCACCATATTTACAATATTTTTTTAATTGCCGAAATTCATGCTTAACTCATATTCTACTCATGCAGGAATGATTTGTATTTATTGTTGAATGATTCAAAAATTTGTTATAATTAATATTTAAATATGCTAAACACCTCACCTTTGTTAGAAGCATCTGAAGAAACGCGAAAATAGGGACAAGAAAGTTTTTAGCAATTGTTGTAGATTTAGTGCACCCGCATCTAAATTTGATGGATGTACATGAATCTGAGGAAACAACAGGAATGAGTCGGTGCAGACAATCCAAACTATTGTAACTGTGACTGGGCTGAACATTATGATAAATGCTTGGAACTTCTTTTTTAATAACTTTCAAATCCTCTCCAGATTTTTCGGTTAGAAAAACATACGAAACTTTTTTTAGTTTCAGCAGCTGCTTTCACTAAGGTTTTATGTTTGGAACTTTCTATGTGAGATTTAACAGACCCAAATCCTTCATGCTTCACAGAGAAAGTCGTTTTACACACTAAACACCTGGCAATATTTTCATCTTTGCCATTTCGACGTAACCAATTTTCGGTATTGGCATCTTGTTCCCATTTAGAATTGTATAACGTAGACATTTTTAATGATTTCCTCGGCGAAGTTTTATTCAAATCGGCTAAAATGAAAAGATTTCAGATTTCATTGTTTAAAAACCCATTATGAGTATGTAGAACAACACGTGTATTTGCAAATTGTCAACTGTTCAAAAATGCATCGTTTAATTTTAATTGGTAATTAAAATTGCAGGAACTTTGTGATTAACCAGTAACCCATCAAACCAAAAGACTTACGTGAATTTCCTTCACAATCTTCGCCACTTCTTTTACGAGAACTAGAACTTGCCATGACAATCGATAAAGCACGGACAACCCTATATATTACAGTATACCAACAATACATTAGAATGCAATTAGCTTATTACTAAGAAATTTTAGCTAATTTTCATTTACTGCTTACAAAGCTCATTATTGATTTTAATTTGTCGGCAAAAGCAATCTCAGCTACTACAATATAAGGACACGAGGCAAACGGTTTCCTGCTGCTTAAACGATTCTATTACGATTGTAATCGCATTTTTATGGTTTTTATTAGCTGTATGTAGATGGCACATGATGCTCACATTTGAATCCAGTTCCTGTGTAAGGAAACATTTAGGGACTAATATCTAGGGACATCTGAGAACCCTAGATATTTGCTCTCATTTTTTAACAAAGAAACGTTGATTCTATCTATCCTAAAGGATAATTAATGCATCCATCTATAAAGCATTCCTGAGACATGTATAAAAACTCTATGATACAAATTCTAGTGCTTAGATACATAAATGTATTTGTAATTACACGCTTTCAATCACATCGAAAAGGCATTTCCAACTGAATAAATACCAACGGTCCTGAAAACGAAGAAGTTAAACTTACAGAAAGCAACAGCAGACCTAACTATCCAGATTATTAAAGAGCACTTTCTGCCCGTTTGTTTAAACTTCCGCGCGTTCATAGTTTAATAGCCTCACAAAACGCCCAAAAGGTGGCATGCCACGCACTTATTATTAACGGGCACTACCTGACCGTGTATTTAAAGCGCTATTCTTAATATAAGCTCTCACGATTTAGGCATACAACAAGTCTCTACGACAGGGCTTGATTCTTAAGCGGTTTAGCTTTTAATTCCGGAACTCACACTACCACCTGCCCAAGTAATTGTCCCTGTGAAGCACAGGGCCTTTACTAGTGGTAGATTTATACTTATACCAAATTCTTCTCTATGTCATAATTTAAGGCTTCACTTAGGATGGTGTCAACCAGGGGTCGGATTTTTGTAAATCTCCCTGGAAGATTTGTTTATTTTCCCTGCTGGTCATGATGTCCCTGTTCGAAGCAAGTTTAAAACTCCCTGTAGACAAAACAATTTTTGTAATACACCCCAACGAATTCAAAAATCCCTGCTGAAAATACAGAGGCTGGGGCGCGTTTATTGGTACAACGTTTTTATTCAATTTTTGGTGCTAAGGACACGTCTGGGAATAAATTTAACATTTTCTACGTGTTCCGCATCTTTTTTTGATATGGTACGGAGGCGTCGTTTCCAGGACCCAATAACTTCGACACATTTTTCAGAAGTTCCGTCGTTCCATACCTCGCGAAGTTTTTCCATAGCCCGTTCATCGTACAGTCCTTCGAAGAGTTTGTGTCAAGAATCCAAAGCCGAAGAAATCCCTGTGACTGACATTCGGTGACTTCGCAGGAATTTCGGTATTTTTGATGATGGTTATTTCGGTCCTAACTTGAAGATCCTTGGCGTACTGCACGGTCAATCTCGCTGTATCAGATCTTGCAGCATTATGATGAACATACACCTTGGCCGAGTCCTCGCCGTAAAGCTGGGCGATACCATCCTCAAGTAAGGGTCTCAATACTTGGTCCATATAGTATTGAGCGTTGACCTTGACTTTTGGGGGTACTCGGATAAGAAGTAAAACCCCCACGCCAGATATCGCTCCTGCCACCATCAGTTTTTCACCAAACCTCTCGCGCTTCTCCAAGGTCAAGGTATCGGAGAGAATATCTTCCTTCGTATAGAAGATAGCGCGTTCTCTGTTGAGGTCGTCCACAACAAAGATGTCGTCGTCCAAAATAACCGCGAATTCGGATTTTCCCTGCCAGATTCGGTTTCTAGAGCTGCCGGGAGTCGGTGTTCCGATTTTTCTTGTGGGTATCGGAGAGCTGGTGAACCTTTCTCTTCTTCCTCTTTTTGATACCAATATCCTCGTATGTTACTCGCCTAGGAGTACGAGGAGATACCTGCAATCGACGGACCATTTCTCTTTGGGGTCTTGGGTTGACCTTCGAGGTCATAAGGTCAACTTTTCGAATGACAATCTTTGACCTCACTTTTCGGGACCACTGAAACTTTGGTGGTGGCAATCCTTTGGAGCCATGTTTTCGACGTTTGCTAATATTATTAATGACACGATATATGGTCATCACTGGCAGGTCATGGCCTTGACCCTGGAGCACTTCTTTCACCTTTCTACACGACAATTTCTGATTGGAAAGTGCTTTTATGGCACCTTCAATTTCCGGAGTGATTATACGGCCCATTTTTTCACTTAGCACAATGGAACTTGGCACACGCTTTAAAAAGGGCTCTACAATGAAGTGTGCAAAATTCCATTGTGACAGGTCAAATGCGCGGGACATTATAGCGCGTGCGGGCTTGTACCAATAAACGCGCCCCAGCCTGTAAGGTCAACAAATTTGAAAATCACTGCTGACAAAAAATTATTTTCGTAAATCCCCTCAACAATGTCGAAAATCCCTGTTGACAAAAATCATTTTCAGTAAAACACCTCAACGATTTCAAAAATCCCTGCTGACAAAATTGTTTTCCATAAAACACCTCAACAATTTCAAAAATCCCTGCCAAAAAAAGGTCAACAGATTTGAAAATCCCTGTTTGCAATGCCGTTTGAAAATTTCCCTGCTGAAATTTCTTTTTCCCTGGGAAGATTCTTCCCGTCTTCCTACATAAATCCGACCGCTGGCGTCAACTACCGCCGTCAAAGGAAGATGAATTTTGAGTTTTTCTGAATTCTTTCAAAACAATTATCGGGCCGATTTTAGCCACATTATGATTAATCAACGATTTCCACAAGTAGTATTCACAAACAATTTCATCGAATCAGTAGTTTTGGAGATAACTGTTTGACTTAAAGTTTAAAACGTCAAAACATTTCGTATCAAAAATTATAATAACACAAACACTATAGTTTGAGTTTCAAAACTTCTTTTCAGTAAAATGTAATTACGTGCGTTGTCACATTTTTGTCTTATTTTAGTTACTGTTTTAATGCTTTTGTTGTAGTTGTAAGGCTGATGAAATGCAATTTTCAAATTCGGAACAAAATTTGCTACACAGGCTCCAAGTTTTGAAACACTTTATTAATAATCAAGTCATAATGTATAAAAGGCATCGTTTCAGCAAAATAAGACAAAATTGACATAAAAATGTCTCAAATATTGAGCTCACAAAATTGGCTACAAACAAACGGACATATTTATTTTTTATAAATTTTCATTTCGGACCGGAAAAATTGGAATGGACGTTTTTCAGAAAATTCCCGAGTGTTTTCCGTTTATTCAATGATGATGTCCTAATTTGATGACCTACCTTAAATTATTTTAGGGAAAAAATCGGTAAATAAAATCTCGTCAACAGGGAAAAACGTTTTCATCCTTTTCTTAATTAAAATTGCAAAGTGGTACTTTTCTATAAGCTAATATATTTTTTTAAATGGCTGCCGAAAATGCTGGGCATTTGCAAACCAAAGAATCTAAAGGCACTGATAGACATTCACACCTGGGAGGCCATATAACCTAGGACATTCTCATTTTTACAACCGTGGTACATAGGAACATAATTATTTCATAATTATTTTGTTACAGGTGCTGGGCTAGGAATTTTAATGCTATTTCGCAAAGGTGTCCGCCTATCCTATTTATAGGCCTATATATAGGATAAAAATAGGCAGGATGCAAAATCCAAGTAATTATAGGTAGTAAAATAGGGTGCAGTAATTACCGCTAAAATTAATCCTATATTATATGTAGGAGCTGCAAGATTTCACTTTTTTTTTAGGAACAAGGTAGGCAGTTTGTGAAGGTAAAAATAGGCATATTTGTAAGTCGGGTGAGTTGATTAAATTAAATTGCAACGCTTAAGAGTCACCCTCTAACAGTACAAAACCGAACTAAAGCAAGCATTTTTATGCGCTCAAACGATTGCAATTCGTTTAGCTCCTCATATTTTATAGAATGGGTTTACATTCATGTTACATTGCAAATTGCAACCTTCCGCGTTGCATGCAATAAGTGACGCTAAATAATCTAAGAACAAATTTGATAAGTTAATATTTGATGTAACCTTAAAATAAATCTCATAAATATTCTTCCAATACGTAACATTTTAGTGTTTCGCTTTTTTTGGTGTGTTACGATTGCACGTACATAGCTGATTTCTAGTCTAAAAAATAGGCCTTTATAGGCTAAAATATAGGCCTTTTTAGGCTAAAATATAGGCCTTTTTAGGCTAAAATATGGGCCTTTATAGGCTAAAATATAGGCTAAAATATAGGCCTTTTTAGGATAAAATATAGGCCTTTATAGGCTAAAATATATTCAGAAACATTACAGGAGTATATATGTAGGCAAATATGTAGGCAATTTATTTTTGATTAAAAATTTAGGTTTATATATAGGGAAGACAAAGCTGCAAAAAATATGTAGTATTCTAGGTAGGCTGAACCTTTTGGACACCTTTGCTATTTCGTATATTGGAGCAAGCTTTTAACGCGTATTTTGGAACAGACGTACGAATTCATCTACAGCCACTTTACATTCCTTGTTGGATGATTGAAGATATCAGGGTATTGAATTTCGTTACTTTTTCATATAGATATATTTTTGAGTCATTTACAACGGTACTTTAGAATCAACTATAAACAATTTGGTGTAAAGCTAATACTAGTATCAATGTTATTAATAGCGGAAGTGTGTCAATCACGTGCTAATTATTAGTACCTCCTGGATCGAACTCCCAACCCATTGACATCCTGTCAGAATTTTGCCGAACGATATTCTTATTTATTAAGAGACAAGCAACTCACATCACGTCATGGCTTACAATACTTAGGGAGTATGCACATATTACGTTTCATTTTTTCACGATTTTTGGACCCTACCCTCCCTATCGTCATCCTAAAGTCATTTTTCCGTGACCCCCCCTCCCCTGTAAACGTCATCAAAGCAAAAACGCAGACAAGAGTTAGTTATTGATTAAAATCGGTTGGCGTGTTCGTGCTAAAAGCATAAATTTTGGAGGAAGAAAAGAGAAATATTAAAAAAGACCGACAAATGATTACCTGTGGGGAAACTAGAAATCGTGACCATATTATTTTGTTTTCCCGTTTGCGGACAAACGCACAACAGCAATTGGTGTTTTTGCAAAAGACCTTATATTATTTAAAAATAAACTTTTAACGTCAGTAGAACGGTCAAATTCGCTCTGATTCCAGTAAGCCATATTTCCCATAATTTCAATCGGTAAGTCAGAGGAATACTGCGCTATACATTCTACTACATTTTATAACTTTGAGCAACATATTCAATGCTTCTCGAGATGTTTTCTAACGAGCTTCTATGAGCAGCTCGTTTGTGGGATTCATATGCAACAAAATACAAAATAGTAATTGCATATATGGTAGGTTTGGCTTTCAAGGTTGTCTTGAATGTTCGGGCAGTAGTAGACAGGGGAAAGTTTTCAGACATTTAGCATGACAAACCGCCAAATTTATCATGTGAATCACTGGTTACAAATTAGAACTTCGGAAACATGCTGCTTAAAGAGCACAGCAGCCGGAAAAAAGTTCGTTATTACAATTTTGACCAAGTTGCTCCGCGAGGGACTAAGTGGAATGACAACGATTTATTTGCAAATCATACTTAGATTTTGTACTTTAGGCACACCAAAACAATTTTGGCAAACAGTTTATCTAAAATATATTTTGACGCCATTCTTGACTAATGTTTTGAGGATTTCCAGGATCACAAGTTTGGTATGGTTGTGGTTAGGGATGCCAATGGTCTGGGCCGGACCATTATTAATGGTCCGTTATTGGTCTGGTCCCAGATTTGTATGGTTTGGTCCGGTCTGATCCAACTTTTGGATCAGACCAGATACAATTGGTCCAGCTTCAGGACCAGACCAGACCACAGGATCATGGTCCCAAAAGTACGCAAAATAAAACATTATGAGTTAACGAAATCCTATGTAACATATTAAAAATGTAATTTCTGGGGATAAAAGAATAATCTGACTGGATAAAATGCGATTATTTAATTGCCCTCAATGGTTTTCTGGACCATGGTCTTTGGTCTGGTCCAAATGACTGGATCAGCCCATTGGTCTGGTCCGAAAAACTGGACCAGACCAATGGTCTGGTCTGGGTTTTGGATCAGACCAGTTTCATAAAATCTGGATCAGACCAGACCATTGGCATAACTAATTGTCGTGCTTACAGGAATAATTCTAAAATACGTGACACATGCTGCCCAGCTAGCACTGGAAGAACATAATGATTTCAGAATGACTTCAGTGGCACTGTAGGGTACTATTCATAATGACAACAGCACTTTTTCATTGTGAAATCAAAACGATACCATTATGATCCTGAAATGTCCGCTTATTCGGCTCATTAAGCTGTCGTAATGACATCACATATATTTCGTGCGTGCGGGGAAATTATGACCAGATTATGAGGCAACAGTGCTTCCCTCTAACAGTAATCAAAGAATTTATTCCCTTGGTATCACTACCTCGTGTACGGCATATATAAATTCTAATAGTAATTAGACAGTACAAACTACATACAATTATATGCATATAAAATGAAAACAAAGTCACAATAAATATAATGATTGGAAATAAACATTTTTTATTGAATATTTCCAATAAAACACTTATCCATCCATCTACACACGAATTCCCTTCCACAAAAAATATCGCAAGTGTAAAACACTATCATTTTGAATTATAAAAAGAACTCGCACTCAAGACGACTTATAACTGTAAATGCGAGGGTTGATTCGTATAGGGGAAACACATGCATTTTTTGTTAATTGTACTGATGAAAAATTTTAACAAAAATATTATTTGTAGAATGCTTTTATTCAGCGTGTAAGGTGTAAGTATGTGTACATTATATGCATTTGTATATGTTTAACTCACTTCACTTCACTATCAAAGTCTAAAATTTAGTCTGGAAAACCAGGGAACACTGAATTCGTGAGGGGGTATAATTAAGATCCAATGTAATTCATTCACAATCTGGTCAAACAAATTGACACATTAAGATAATTTATTTTACGCTTAAAAATAACTACTTTTAAGTGAATTAGGAAGGATGAAGGCACACCACTAATAAACCAACAAGGAATTGGTTAACAGTTTATGCCTGCACTGGTCTCGCGCCCTCCCAGTAAGCCTGCGCAAAGTCATTTCATAATTTTTACGGAAAATTACAAGATTATGAGCGCAGTTCAATCTGATCATGACATACTGAAATCATTATGAAGAACCCCAGAATCTGTAATATTTTATGTACTATTTCAGAACCGTGTCAGAAATTGTTCATTGATAAGATGCCCATTGGAAGCCATAATCTCTTCATCAAAAAGACATGAACTGATTATGAATTTCAAGTATTAATAATGATATCATTATGACGTTCAGTGCTAGCTGGGTGGCTTCTTTAATTTCAACACTTCATGTAATATTGCCAGCATGTTCACAGTTGACACCGTCAGCACTTGTAGTATTGTTAGCACTAAGGGCGACAGTAACTGGAATCGTGAGAATGAAATATTTGAAAAACATACTGAGATTGACGAACGTGATTTTGTAACCACTCCTATATAAGCCAAGATTTTTCGGAATGCTCAGAGATTTGAAATAATGTATGACTTACGTGAGTATATAAAATGTATCAGTGGTCTTTCAGCAATAAACGTTTGCTACAAAAACACTGGGTCTAACAATTATCCCTGTTTATTCCTCATATTTTTCTGAGAATAGGTGAAACATCATCAGCAAGGTTACCCCCACCCTCCCCTAGGTATACACAAAATCATCAGATTCAAGACCCCCTCCCTCCCCCAAAAGTGAAACGTAATATGTGCACACTCCCTTAGTGGCTTTACATTTTATTGCCAATCACCGATGATTATTTCAGTGAAACTGCATACTACTGCAGTGTAATGCATAAATACAATAAGTTCATATTATACAAATATTAGTCAGCAAGTTCCTCATTATTGATTATTTACTATTTAGAACGGAAATCATTAAATCCATATATACATTCTGGAATTTGGTAAGAAAAACTCAAATCCAGAGAAAAAGTAATATTTATTGTAAAATATCCGTACTAACATTGGAATCCTTCTTTTGAAATGCTTGTACATATTGTGTACATTGTGATGTGCAGGAAATTACTGTTTAATGCATATTATAATGGATTACGAAAAATTATTTCCACTGGCTTGAAGCAGTACAATTTCGAAGGTCAAAACAACGCTGACTAAATTTAGCATGAAGGGTTTTGTGACAACAAAACAGTTTAGCCCAGTCAGTCCTAACGTTGTTGATATGGTTGATCGTTCTACACGCTCTACCTGCAAAAATGTATATTCCTATTGTTTCTATTTATTTTTAATTTACATTGTTCTTATCAAGCTCAAATATTTATCCTTCTCGTATCATGTCACACTTAAGTATAGGGCAAGATTACCTTGAGCGAGTAGCTGTCCAGGGGACATTTCCGGAATAGCTGGAGGAACTCATTGCCACTGTCGTGAATTCTGGATGCAAACAATGTCATAACATAAACCCGGCACAGGAGATGTAAAAATGACCAAGTTTCGTAGACCTCAACCGCTGTGGAGTCCCTGTCCGGAGTTGTTCCGTCCAATCCCATATGAAGCTAATTTGGTAAGGTAATTATATAAATAGTAAATAAATAGTGCGTGTAATCATTAATCCCAATAGTTTTAGAACACATGCGTGTATAATATGCACGTGTGTATAAATCATTACTTAAATAACTTACATGAACAATGACAAAAAATAAGTTAACAGCATACGAGGTGAAGATCAAAGGCGACAGAAATGCCCTCGTTGAATTTAAGAGCGACAGGAGTGTCTCAAAATCTGTAGTTAAAGTATCCCATTTCCTGTAAACTTTTCAAAAACACTTTCTTACATTTCCCTCAAAAGTCGACATATGGTCTGAGATTACTTTTTTGGAAATAATTATCTATGTATAACTTTTTGATTATCGACACATTCAATAAAATCTTTTACGTTCAGATTCGTCCTCAATCTGATGATTCTTGTCCACACGGACTTTCAGAATGTTCTCCCTTGCATGCTTCTCTATTGCCCGGAACTGGAAGTACAGAGCTCGGGATACAATAATTACAAATATGTCCACAAAATTCCAAGCGTACAAAGATAGTTTGTTCCAGATGAAGAACAAGCAAGAGAGTGCAACATGGTAAGGGAATTGCGTAGACCATCTGTAATGATGGTTATAAAAGTATGAACGCAGAGGATCAAAATTATCCATTGTCGGGTCAAGTATCCCTTGAAAGTAGGAAAAATTTACACATTTTATTACATGAATTCCCATTGGTTATCAATTTATTTTCTAAAATCCTTACAGTCAAGCAATGTGAACTGAATGGACTGCTGGAGCAGGTTTTCAAAAACCGCTGAGGTAAATAACAATCCGAAAATTAACCAGACATCACGCTTCAGCGTCCTGTCTTCATTATTATAGGAGACCTTGCTCTCTTTCCACGTTTCCAGAACGGATCTCAATTGGTCATTTCTTCTGAACATGTACACATATCTGTATAAGGATCGGCAAACGATTTAAATTGATTTGTACGTCATTGTTAATTACTACAATTTTTTTGCATTAGAAACAGAAACTATATTCTGAGATTCTTACCCAAATAAACCCACAAAATAATACAATACAGGATTTGCTGCTTCCACAAATTCCTGCACACTTTTGCTCCCACTTGTAAGCAAACAGAAGATTGAGAGTCCCAAACAAAGAAGCAACGATAACATGATGAGGATGCTGATCACACTTTTGATACTCCAGCAACTAAAATGGGCAATTAATTAAGATAATTATATAAATTCAATATATGTTACAACATTAAATGAATATTAAATAATTATTTTTCTGGAACATAGTTCAAAAACCTAACCGAAAATTAAGTGCTTCGTGATTATCCTTATTCAAACCACCCAATGGTAAAACCCCAATGGCCCGTCCAAACAGCAAAAATGGACGAATGGATTTGTAAAGGTCACTGCTGTATTTCACATCCAGGTCCAAGGAATTTTCCCGTGGTACAGGCTGTTGGTCTGTAACCATTTTAGAACAAGATTCCTTGAGTTTCCTCATCTCAGGGCAAAATGGGCACGACTGTGACTGAAACTCCTTTTCCCATAAATCCCGGTGTTGTTGATCAATAATGCATCGGTCGGATCCTTATTACACAATCGATTCCTGAGTGAAATGGGAAAATGTTTGCTTATCATCAAGTTACTATTAGCAAAGCAAACAGAAAAAATCTGCGCAAAAAGTTTACCTTGTAAGGTAAAGCTCCATTTAATATTTCCAGGAGCTATGATGGAGTTTTTTGCAAACATGTCATTTACAGATGGTACAAAGCCCCTGTAATTATGTACCTTCAAAGGTGGGATAATTGTCCAACTCATAACCATTGACAGCTGCGTCAAGCAAAAATAAACCTAAATGTGATAAATTTGGAGGTATGACGCAGTGGTAACAGCAACTCAATGTCAGTGACAAAAACAAATAGACGCATCCATCAACTTAGGACTCAAATCTGAAGCTTTCGAAGAGAAGTACGTTGTTTATTTATTACAATACATCTTTTTTGTGATAATGTTCAGAAACATTTTTATAAAAACTATATTTAGCTCTCCTTGACCTCGTAAGCTATGGAATTATATATACACAAGGAATATATACAGAGATAATATTACAGTACGAACATCAATACTTGTCAAATAATTATCATGGTTTAAGAGATATAAATTAAGCGTCCATCACACGACTTTTGGCATTCCCTTTCTCAAAGGATTTCTGAATCTCATCCAAACTCTTACCCTTTGTTTCAGGAACAAAAATGTAAACAAATACAGTTCCTAGAGCACAGATCCCAGCAAAAGCCCAGTAACAACTGTAAGAGCCTACGGTTTGCTTCACATCTTCAAAGAAGAAAGTCACCAGGAATGCCAGGAGCCAGTTGAAGGATGTTGCCATTGCTGATGCCTGTCCTTTAACGTGTGGTGGCAACAGCTCACCCATCATTAACCAAGGGATCGGTCCGAAGCCAACACTCATTGCAATAATAAAGGCTATCAAGCTGGCCAAAGGTAGCCAACCGATCTGAGCTGCGAATTCCGGGTTGAATTCCTTCAAATAAAAGAAAAATCCCAATCCAACAAGGAACAGGGACATGACAAGATCCGAAAATAGAAGCAGGACCTTCCGCCCAGCTTTGTCCATGAGTAAGCTCGACACCAGGGATGCTAGAACTTGGACTGTCCCGATGATGACAGTGCACATCGATGGAGCGAGAGAGCTTCCTGCATCGGTGAAGATGTCTGTAGTGTAAAAGATCACGGCATTCACCCCGCTCAATTGCTGGAACAGCATCAATGCCATGCAGATCAACGTCGGTTTTAAAATCGATGGATGAGTAAAGTCTTTCAGACTTGCAGAATTCAATTTACTGTCATCAACACTTCTCTGAATGGCCAAGAATTCTTCTTCTACTACTTGAGAGGACGATGCTCCGCGAAGCCATCGAAGAGACTCGATTGCTTCGATGTGCTTCCCTTGGCTTATGAGCCAACGGGGCGATTCTGGCGCGAACATCATCAATGACACTAACGCCATTGGACTGCAGGCGCAAATTACTGCTAGCCAATCCCATGGAGCGATGATTCCAACAATATACCTGCATATTTTAAAAAAAACAAATCATTGTATCTCATCATGTAAAACATGCTTATTGGAAATCAAGTTTTGAATTTGAAACACTATTTTGTAAAAACATACGTAAATAAAATCCCAATGGCGATCATCAGATTGAATCCAGCCCCCAGAAGTCCTCGAATCGAGTCTTCGGCAGTCTCGCCAATGTACACCGGTGCAGCCAATGAGAAAGCTCCGCCACAAAAACCTGTGACAAACCTTCCCGCGTAAATCATTTGAAGATTCCAAGCGTACGTTATTAGCATCCATCCAATGACAAACGGTAATGCTAGGGCCATTATAGTGGTCTTCCGTCCGAAGGCTTCCACGCAGAAGCCGATCACAGGGCCGGAGATTAAAGCTCCGAGGGCTACTAAAGAACCAATCCAGGAGGCTGGCTGCCAGGAAACGCCCTCACCAATGAGCGTCCCATTCTCATAAAAAGCTCCGAAGTCCGGATGGTCCCTGAGCTGACTCATGGCTGGGGAGCTATACCCCAAAACTGTTCCTAATCCGAAGGCTCCCATACAAGCTGCAAAAATTTTAATTTAATTTTTAAATCCAACTTTTCCATTTCATTGGATGTCACTGTAGCCTTCCCCTGATTTTCATTTTTATTATTTACCCCAATATTCAATCAATATTATTGTTTACCTGCGAGGGCTGCTAGTATCTGGGGGCCTTTTTTGGTACTCTTGTCATTACCACTCACTGAATTCGCAGATAACATTTTGAAACAATGAGTAATATTTGACCTGGTTCACTGGCGTATTTCAAACTGTATGTGGTTCCCAATGATTTAATCACTGTACGGAGATTTGCAAAAATGTTTCCTAAGGAAACTGTGCTTAAAACTTGAGATTTAAAATTTTGGATTGAAACCCTTGAATATTTACTGTTACTGGAGAGTTGTATCCCAAAGGATGATTTAAGAATGACTGAACCGGAAATATTTTATACCTGTGGGGTTAAGTCCCCCTAATTATTGCAAAGGGCTAATTATCCCTTGTTATTCAATGCCCAGTATCAAGACACCTCGTAAATCTTTCCAGTATTGTTGTGAAGACTGCATCAAATGTAATTGCTAAAACGTTATCAGTTATAACCAGTGTCGGTCCAATTGTGTTTTCACAAATTTAAAAACAAAACCCTCTTCCTGAATCCGGGACTGTCAACTGTGTAGCTGTTACGTCCTGATTAAGCAAAACTGGAAAATTTTGGCTTTAATTGAGGAGATTGCATTGTCAACATGAAAGAAGAGTCTTGTACTGAGGGATCCAACTTCCCAAATGATTTTCAGCTTCAGCAGAGCATCCTCTTTGATAATGACTTTAGAGTTTTATCTTACTACAAATATGCTAGTACATAATAAGAGGATAATACAATTAACGACGTAAATATGACAGGATCGATATGAGCAAATTGAGCTTTGAAATCATGTCTGTGACAGGATATTGGTTGAAGTACACATGAACTATACGCTGATAATTATGTATCTGCATTTTTGGTGCATGTACATACATACATACATATGTATGTATCTCTCCTGTAGACGCATAATGCAATTACACTTCATTTCCATATGTGGTTGTTTACACATCCTACTACACACGTATTTTTCATAAGGGGAATATTCGTAGAATTCTGAAAAACCTAACACTAATTAACATTACAACGGCTTATCATATGCGTCTTGAAGGGTTCAAGTTCACTGTCTCATTGTTATGGAACCTCAAAGTCTAATTTTGCTTTGTTTACGTTTACTTTATTGCGATAACTACTATTTAGCCCAGAGCCGAACTAGACTAATTCTAGGAAGAGCATGTACTGTAGGGCACACATTAGTACTACAAAGGTTTTTCTCTTCAATATAATCTATATAGGAATGATTACAAAATACTGTACCTATAATATAGGTATAGCCCCGTGTGTAAGGTATGTGAATTCTTACATCAAAATTCATATATGTCTAAGAGCAAGAGACATGTGTTTCAGGTATTCTATAATTTATGTTAAAGGATTCAAAAAAGGTTGGAAGTTAGCAAGGTAGCATGTCATCGTTGTGGTGACACAATATTTAATGGGAAAACATAAACAACCATTTAAAAATCATCAGCGGCACTCTATCACAGCAGTTCTTAAACCTTATCATAATTTATGAGCCGCTCAGAAAATACGAGCTAGCTGTCAACACTATACATACATACGTATGTAGTTTGTAATATAAACAAAAACTGCAAGCTGCTACATACATATGTGGACGTTGCAAGAAATTTATCCCACACTTTTGTATTCCCTATGTACCAAATACGAATGCTTTTACGTATGACAATGTTGTAGCACTCACTTTGGCTTCTTAAGCATTCTGAACAAAATAGAAACTTACATATGTTGGAGTGCTTTAGCTTATTGCTTTTTACAGAATTATAACTAGGGTGTCATTCATGATTATTTCAATAGTGTATTGAGTTTATCCTTGTTTTGCTTAAACAATATTATTTTCTGTATATTTACATAAATAATGCGAACGATTTTTCCTGTCATTGCATTATTTCGAATTCAATCCTAGTGCTACTCCACTTCAGAAATATACGGATGACACAATTTTGAAGTTCAAGTGCGCATATCGTAATCCATGCAACGCAGGGAAAGGAAGATTTTTGGAATTATTCCTTTTTACAAAGTCATAGTTTATTTATTTATTTGCATGCACATAACGTTAGTACAAATTAATAGTAAATAAATTATAGTTTGAATACAATTATTTCCAGGAAATCGAAATACAGCCAAAGGCTTATATTGTATCATAGAAATGTATTGTATTTATATTAGACGCTAAAATTCACAGTCGGTAATATTCACCCTTTCAAAAGTCAAAGAAAAAATTCAGAATAATTACTAAACATCACAAAAGTTACAATAGAGATTTTGGGCAACTCCGTTTGAAATCATCACCATGGTCTCCACATACTGTCCCTGCCGGAAGAAGAAGAGTCTGCCTCGGACTTTATCATAGGCTCGACTTTCCCTACCCTCACGTCCCTCTCCCTCTTAGTAGCTTTCTCATGTTTCCCCACAGAGAAATCCAGGGGGATCCCTGGCCCACCGATGTTAAACATTGGAGTGGTATTGGTCCCTTTTTCATTTGGGTTCTCAGGGTCGATTCGGATTACATTCGGACGCTGAGGGGCGGGAGGGGACGGAGGAGGGGTGGGGGGACGGCGTGGAGTGGCCGTGAAGCTAGGTCTGTGTCGGCTGGACTCAAAACCGGAACTGGTAACTGTAGAGGAAGGGGTTGTAGGGTTGATGTATCTATTGTTATTCAGATCTCCGACAGTGGGTGGGGCTGAGGGAGGGGAGATCAGTCCCGCTGAGGACTGCGGACCCGAAGGGTGCATCCCATGGGTATTTGGGGTCACTGGGGAGGGCGGCACTGGGAATGGCATTGAGAGTGGAGAATAACGTGGGGAGCCAAATGCCATTGGTCCAACTTGCTGCAGTCCATTCACACAAGATCCCAAATGCCCACTTAGTCTTTGCTTCACCCCTGTCTCTACCCCGTCCAGTCTTCCCAGGTATCTTCCAACCTAAAAAATTTAAAAAAAAATTATTACAAAAATTGTATTTTTCCATCCACCGTTTTCCTTCAAAGAATCCTATACTTAAGCAAAGAGTCCCAGAATTCGGGCTCCAGTGAGCTATTAACCTGTAACACATCCTTATAAAAAACTGTCTCCGTAGTGAAAAAAATAGAACGTCGATGTTAAATACGAAGTTTTTTCCTCAAAAATTGTAGAAATAGAGCTAAAAGTAAAGGGAAATATTATTTGACACTAATTTATTGTAGACTAAATTGCTTTTAGCGTTTGTACTCCCACATGTTAATTGTATTAGTAATGAAGTACTGAGTGCCTGTACATGTCAAATCGTTAGCATAATAAAATATAATTATGTATGTATGTATCGAATGCATACAGCGTACAGTGTCTGAGTTATAAAGCATTCCTAAGTATACAGTAAAAAGGTTCTCATTTGAAACCGTAGGATCTGAACGTCTCAAAACAAGCGAGAGAAAATTAACAGTACAAGGGAAAATGCCTCTTCAAATATATACATACATATAAATGTAAAGGATCTGATATAGGAAACCATTACTGTGACAGCTCTCATTGTCATAGTTAATGTACTTATATCTACCAGATGGTAATGAATACAAGTAATTTCAAAGGAAATGTCAAAACACTAACCTCAGTGGCGCACTCATTGAATCCGTTCTTGAATCGGTGGAGCACAGTTGGGTCCGTGGCCATAGCAATTGCCAATTGATTCCTCTGAACATTCTGCAAATGTCTCACGGTCAGCTCCAAAATATCCGCCTTCTCAAGCTTCGAATGTCGGGCCGGGTCTTTCCTCATAGCTTCTAGTAAAATCCCTTTGAGCTCATTAAGACAATTGTTGATCCTCGCCCGACGTCTCTTCTCCATAATGGGCTTGTTGCTCTGTGAATGAGCATAAAAGTCAATAGTCTCACTTTGCCCCGTACCTACTACTACTCACACTCATAGCTATAAATAGTACAGAGGAATAATATACTGAATGGAGAAAAATCCAGCTAGAAATATACATTGGACTGTGGATCTATTAATAATTATGATAATTATTACCCATAAACAAAAATCCCGTCAATGAGAATATGTAATAATATAATTACTTAGATATACACACATAGTTCATCTAGAACTACTGTACACATTAGAAAATCCCTTACCTTTCTATCAGGCTTGCCTCCATTATTCCCAGTGCTACCGATCAAATCCGGAGCATAGTCCCCCTCATCATCGGAATTATCATCCAAGAAGGATTGCAAACCACTGTCGACCTTCATCCTTCCAAATAGATATATCTAATCACTGATAGCTCCAAACCCCGTTAAATAACCTCAGTGTCACTTGTCACAGGTACAAATCCGTCCTCACAACAACTTCTATTTACGTCTCACCTCTCCAACAAATGACTGCCCCTTGAGGTGTAATTATCCCTAAAATTCTCAGAAGAATATTAATTCTTACGACACAGGAGCAATAACAATTCCCAGTCCTATGCCCTCAGACTTAACAATCTTTGAACTCGTCGGAAAGGACAGATCGGAAAGAGGGAAATCCCAGTCGGAAGTAAGTAAAAATTGGAGAGAGGAGCTCCGTTCCTAGTAAGCTCACAGGAAAGCAGTCACAAGTCGAATGAGGAAAAGTCTCACGCTAAGAAATCTTTAATTCCTTCCCATAGGACCATGTCCAATAGAGGAGTGAAAATGTACACATCCCGTAAAATACAGTATACGTGTTCAAAGGGCATGCACAGCCTTCCTCATACATACATAATTACATACACACTGTCCCTACAACTACAATTTTAAAATACCTCTACAGCTGACTCCGTATAAGTATAAGACGAGGGTAATCGAGTGCAACAATGAGATAAAATTCTAATGCATTTAGTCTACACAAGTATACAGAGCCAGCAATTGAATCAACATGTAAGGCACCAGGTACCCCCTGTTTTTTCCCCATCTCACCTGGTCTTACAAATACATATGTATTTAAGTACTTCCATGCGGTCTGGTTCCCAAAACTATCGAGGGTCTTTCTCCATTGGGATCCCTAGCGTAGTAAAAACGCGTAGTGTGTCCACATTTTTACCTTTACATATACTTACAAGTAAATTGCTTCACATGAGAAGGTTCCGGTGTGGGTAAGTGTACCTTCCCTAAATTATAACAGATGATTTGGGTTACACATACATACATACACATATATACACATAAGTACATATAGATAGTTACAGGGATAGCGTATAGAGCTTGTAGTAGGGGAGAGGATCTGAGTGTGTGTGGATGTGCAGAGCCCTATATTTTACATTGACTTGACATGTACGTGTAAAGTGTGGTGAGGATGGAGGCTCCCGTGGGAAACTTGTTTCGGGCCGTATGTTGAGCAATGAGGAAGGGTTAGCAAGTGGAGGAATCTCCGTGGCAATAGTCCCAGTGCAGGCATGCATGATGCATGGGAATGCGGCAGTCCACATTGTTTTGGTTCCCATGAAGAGAAGGCGATGGACGTGGAGGAGATGAGCACGTCGTCGACGTCGGCCGACCAACGAGAAAATTATTATTGCTTGTATCAATAGATACAGATACATAATTATTTGTACATACATACGTACATACATAGAACAACCCATGCATTTACATTTACACTCTTTCTGGAGCTAGCCACACTTTATAGACTTTAGCTTTATTAAAATTACGTACATTTCCTGATCGCAACTCCCATAAAGAAGACTCCGTTTACATTTCTATAATTTGGATTTTTTTTCTCATTCTAAACTATGCAGATACATAATTCCCTCTACTCCCGCGGTTCCTACCCAAAGGAGGGTGGTTACCTACTTATGAAGTTAGAGCTTGACTTTGATTAGCAGTCCCGCTCTCACAGATTACTTTTGCCTTACAGTGCACTCTCGCTATGTAAGACAGCTCATCCTTGGGAGCAAAAATCCGACTTTATGCTTTTATAAGAAACTAACATTGTAGTAAATGGGAATTTGTCGGAACAATTTTTATCCCATGGGGAATAATATACCCTCTATTTTTCTTGTAGGAGCTCACTGTAGAAATGTATTTGTGTGAGTATGTGTATGCAAGGATCGTAAAATAAATGAGTACGGATTTTATTATAGAGAATATATGCTTTACTGCAAGTTAAAAAAATCCTCCGTATAAGTGTGTATGTATGTATGTGTGGGGGTTAGGATAAGATAATGTACGTATACATAATTATGTATAAGTATGTGCACAAGTCTTAATGGTAAAGTGCCCCGTCTAGATTCAAAAGCTCCTCAAATGATCATTATCCCACTGGATTTCCCATGCTTGTCATGCAGACAGGCACACGGCCGGTATCACGATCTGACCGGGGCAGCCTCCCAAATAATTTCTTGAGCATCTCTCCCATTAAACCTTGCATATTACTACAGAGCTCTCTCTCTCTCTCTCTCTCCATGGGTGAAAGATTCGAAGGGACTATGCGTGAGAGGATGAGATAGTTATGTGAGACTCCGGCGCTGTGTAAAAAGGAGTCACAATTGTGACTATAGACCTGATGATTGATTTAAAATTCCTTGGAGTATTCACACGATTTAACAATATTGCAATTTATGGATACCTCCTAGGAATTTTAATATTTCTATGGCCATTAGCTCGGGAAATTGCTCTTGTACATGATGATTTATTAGGACGAATAATCTTATTCCTTGTCCCTTGTTTACTTGTATTCTCTCAACCACCTTTTGGACCTCTCGTGGGCTCGAGTATGGGTCCAGCAGGGCTGGGGAAGAGAGTACAGAGTAGATTCTTACAATTTTATCTTGATCCTGTACTCTTATATCCCCTCGTACAGTAATTAGTCAAGTTTTTATAAATTCATTAGCAGAGGTTTTTTTTTGTGTGTAAATTTCTGAACTCTCTACAACTTCTAGCTCGGCATGTGCTCCTAAAACGGCAGAGAATGATGGAAACTCCGGGAAGTTAAATTGTAGTAAATAAATCCAATTTTTTATCAAGGAGATAATAAAACAACTTTTGTACAAGTCCCAGAATATAGTCATACTAATTAAGGTGGGAATTCTATAGTTAGTTTTTTTTACACTAGGACTATCCCATCGTGAGTGCTTGATAAAACTAATCTAGTTGTTCAGAATTTAAAGTCAGAGGAGAGTTGAGGAGCAATTAAGGAGGAGAAACACCAGTTGTCAAAATGTGTTCCCTTGAAGTTCTCAGAACTGCCCGAAGGTCAGGGGTCATAGCACTGGTTTTTAAGAACTTATCGTTTCCCTTAGAATTCATCCTCTCAAAAAGCTCTCATAATTACTCCTCTCTTTCGAAATAAAATTGTCATAATTTGAAAGGATCCATCAAAATTTGATGTCATGAGGTCAAGTAATTATTCTGATTTTCCACTTATTACCACACATTTTCTTAGAATCCTAATAAATAGAATCTTTTACTAAAGAAATAATAATCGGAAGTAATAATTATTATTACTGTCCAATTCTTACAATAATATTCACCTCTGTATTTTTCCTGAACAGACAACGACAGCAATAACACCAGTCTCATAATCGTTTGTGTATATGTAGTTGCCAGTGAATAAATTAATTTGTTTTCCCTCCATAGATGATAGAGCCTAAAGTCATTATAGCCTCAAACGTTTTTTTTTCTACTTACACATCAAACTTCAACATCCTTTTCCTTTCCATTCTTACACTAAAAAAAACTCTGCAATACGTTCAAAAATACTCTGTACGTGCATAGCATTCAATGTTCTGAAGTTTTACTTGAGAAAAAGTTTTATCACTATGTAAATAACACAACACTTTAATGTTCAATGCACTATTCTGAGTAGTCTATCTGTATACAGTTACAAAAATATAAATAGGAATTGTTTTGGGGTCTGTTGTCTATCCACAATGTAATTGTACGAATCCATATGTATATATTTATTCCAGTACGTATCTATTCCCAGTACACCCAAAGAAATGACACAATCCTCCAAGGGAAGATTTCCTGGAACCCTTGTAACAAGAGCAACAAGGGAAAATGTACAGGGGCTGTACACTCTACATATATATATATAAATAAATACAAAATTAAAATTACACCTATAGCATATATAGGGACAGGAAGGAAGAGAAGGAAGTTGGCAGGTGGAGTACGAATGTCGCGTGGGGAACCACTCCATAGGAATTCCACGTTGGTTATTACGTGTGTCCACGACTCCGTCTCACTCAAGTCTTCCCCTCCGTCCCTATACATAATTATACATAGATATAGATACATACACGTCAATATATTTTGAGCTTGAGTAAAATCCGATGTAATCAGACCCAGGGGAAAAAATTACCTTTGGAGGTTACCCTGCTCTCACAAAAACTGTAGACAGCCCTATGTATATATATATATATGAATACATATTGAACATACCTTTATTATGTGCACACCTCCCCTATGGCACGGTGCTGTATCTGTGTCTATCAAATGCCTCTGCACGTTTTAAAGCCTAGGCCTAAAATGTACAGGTATACGCTTTATTTCTAAAGTCTAAAGCCATATGTACAATAGGTATTTATTTCCCACTTAATAGTGTGGAAGGACTGTCTCTGAACTGCTTATGCTTGTGGGGGTACAGCATAAGTGTGAGTGAGTGAGTGTGTGTGTGTGTGTGTGTGTTGTTGTTCGAATGTGTGAGAACGAAAGAACCGACTCGTTCCCATGATGATCCTCATCTTTCTCAGTCTCTCCTTCAGGAGATGTAACAACAAGGAGAGCAAGACTTGCACCTTTTCGTTCTACATAATCATCATCTCCTCTTTCCACTCTTCGAGTCAATACACAGTCTATAGACTATAATTTGAGACAGATGAATTGCTCTGGCTATAAATGCTCATGTAAAAGTAGAGCCTAGCCTCCATGCATGTATCATCTTGAAATATAGCCCTGGCTTCCTTATTAGTACATTTCCTATATGGGAGTCCTATATGAACTTTTTCCTATGAGGAAAAAGTTTTTCTTGTATGTATGTACATATAGATATATGAAGAGGAGGCGGGGTGGATATTAAAGACAAAAAGACCTGCAAGTCAACCTTGCTCTCTTATGGATGATTCTTTGTAGTTTTTATACACGTTACATTGTACATATTAACTATATACAATATGAAAGGATTTATATTATAACAGTTTAGTACAAATATGTAAATGTCCAAGCCTTTTAGACGTACAAGAACAAGGTTAAAAAAAACAAGCCCCGACCGCCCACTATTATTTCATTATATGAGCCTCATATAAGAAACAAACTCCCATAAACCAGACACAGGGAGATTTCATTCAGTTTTTCATTACTCCTCCATTGTTTCATCCCAGGACTGTGAGAGGTTTGGGAGCTATTACCTAAACGGTGTATATGCTTATGCTCCGTTTTATCATGTAATCACCCCTTTCCACCTCTATACATATCGACTTTCATTCAGACTCTTTTATTTAATCTTCAAATTAAATCCCAATTCCCTTGAGCAGTTTCACTTTCCACAGAGTTAGCTCCTCCATAAATTCTGCCCAATTGGGATGAGGCTCCCATTCGTTTTTCTACATTGCCCATAAAATATCCAATTAATAATTATTAAATGTGCTCCTTTCTTTTACTCCAGTTTTAGTCCCCAAGTTTACAGGCACAACAGCCTCCAAACAATCAATGGCTGTAGATAAATAAATTGATTTAGTTTTTGCAAGGTTTTCTTTTTTTTATATCTAGTCGTACAAATGATTACATTTTACTTAGGGGTAAGTATATGAAAGCCATAGTAAAAAAAGTAAGTAAAATACAGTTACGCACGAAAACGTTTATAAAAAAAATTGTAAATGTACAGACAGAAAAAAAATTATTTGTAGAGAAATTAGGAATTATTATTTTGTGGGAGAAATCCGAAGCGCCTCCAGCCCTTGCGGATTTGCCTGTAACTTTGTTAAGGACTGAGGAACGGTCATGAAGCTTTCCCTGGAGATAAAGGGATATAAAAGGAAAGGGAAAAAGTTGGAGTTACTTCCAACAGATGTCGCTCCTGGGTTGAGCTGGGGAACATCAGCAGCAGAAGTTATTCTTTAGCATTTGCTTATATAAATTTAACATTGTGTTAATGGGAAAAAAATGCTTGGAAAGAAACTCATACATTCTGAAGCCCTGATTGAGAACATGCCCTGGAGGGGAAATAAAACCTGGGAGAAGAAAACTCCGGAAAAAATCATTTCCTCAATGAAAATCCACCCACATCTGAGGAGCGAGTCGGGAATTACCTCATAGCCCTGTGAAGTGAAGGTAATCCAAATTCCAATCAGTGAGGAACTTCCATGACATAAAAAAAAATGAACATGAGTAAGAGACTCTGTTGATCGGCCGGTTCCCATCCATTCACAAAATCAGGACTGGTATCGTGGTATCTATTTACACTACATAATAATTCTATAGCTATAGTTGCTTAAAATCCTATTTCTTCCCATGTAAGAATAATAATTCCAGTCCTCACATGCTTAACACTTGACTGGGCCGATAGCTTCTGTGTGGAGTAGTTCAAAGGGACAAAGATCCTTAATTTTTTCCTGACTTCCGTCCATTCCTATTTTTTCCCCTCCCACTCACAACATTACCATCACATATGTTAATGTTCCCTGTAGCCACAAGTGGATGTAACAACTGCTGTGTCAGCTCTTGTGAGAACTCTGAGAAAAAGGTACTGTCGGATCAAAGGGCAAGGCAAGAGTCACAATTTTATTGGAGTTCTCTCAAACTCAACCACAACTTTGACTCTAAGCGTGTGGATGGGACAGTTTTAAAAAAACTTGATTTTTTTTTTCTTAAGTATTTTAATATTATGCTGCTAGAGTTTTAAGTGTGTGTGTGTGTGTGTGTGTATACAAACGTCGTAGCAACAAGATATTGACTCTGATTCTGCTCCTGGGAATCAAGTCAGCCGGCCACCGTTAGGTGTATTTAGCCACCTGTCGTGTGACCGGAGATGAGGCTCCTACGCTACTTCTAATACTATCTCATCCATGTGTTCTGCATATAACGTTCTCTAATACTAGGAGTAAGTTTTTCATGAGAAAAATCCAACACAACCAGTTGTAAAACTTGCTACGGACTTTACCCGCCTTTACCGTATGGCTCTCTCGGGGTTCATTCATAAAGTGGTGCTTCCTTTGGAACTTTTTGGAAGGCACTCCTTCCTTGGGCTCCGTAACATTCCCTTATGTTTCATTCATAAAAATTCTCTCACGCACATGCTCCTCCGAAAACCCAAGGGTTAAGTAATCTTGATTGGATTGATACAGTAAATATGAAGTACAGCTACAGATATACAACATATTCAACATACAAAAGTTACATTCAAAATCATAACTCTGGTACATATGCAGCTGTTACCCAGAAAGCCATGCACAGCCTGTTACTCGCCCTTACAACTCATCATTCATGAACTAACGCAGTTATGAATGAGAACTTGTCTTGAAGTTCCACTGGGTCTCCTAAAATCCATCTCTCATCACTACTTTGCGTATACTAAGCGCATTAAAATTATATGACTAATTGATTTTACGATGTCCCTTCCCTCAATTTTGTTATCCTTCATATTTGTTGTACATTGTACAGTTGACTATAGATACATAATTACTCAACTGCAGAGATTAAACACACTCAAACTCCGCCCTGCTGTAAGGAAGTCATAAAAGGGAAATTGACAATAATTTTATAGATTAGTAAAAGGCTAACAATTTCCTATTAACTTTTTTTCCTACAGAACATTTTTTTGTAAACTGTCATTATTTTTACTTAAAAATTACTTACTTGAATACAGATTTTTTTAAACAAATTTCCATCCCAAGAAGAAGCAGAATTGAGGAATCAATTTATCAACTGCGGGCAGACTATAATTATTTAAGGTATTTAGGAGCAGGAGGGGAAATAGTTTATGACATTTGTGTAAACTTCGGGATTCTTAAAGGGGATTCTTAAGGAGCGGAAAACTAAGAATGAAATAAGCATTTGGGTCTGGTCTCGACTGGGACCATAAATACGGAGGACAGTTCCAGTTGAGCCATCAAGGTGATTATTGGAGCAAGGGATCTATCTATATATATTCTTACAGTAATGTAATCCGGATCTATTAATCAAGCTGAAAATCAACTTGTCTCTTGACTCTCGGGCTTTGATATTTTTATTTGCTGGTGTTTATAGGAATATGTACATATACTTATAGGAATATATAGCCCAAGGATAATTTTGTCCGTTGTGGCGTCACCCTCTTCGATCACTTCCATCCATCCGCCCTTCCCAGATGGATAGACTTGGAGTGAGTCCCACCTCAATTCTCATTTCCTCTTCCAGGAACACAATACCTACATTTTCACACAATGAATTCTCAAATTGTAATTAACCTCGTTGCATATACAGTATAATACTGCTCACGTATACTACTAGAAGCTCAGAAGAAAAAATAAGCCCGGACCAACCATGATTCATTTTTTTTAAAAAAGGACCGAGAAAATGGAAAGGATTTTTTAGCAGGGTTTTTCACACTACTACTACCAAAAGTCAGTGGGGTGAAGCGAAGCATGAAAACGTAGAAAAAATAATCTTTTTCTATTTATCCAAGGAGGCGGCTCATACTGTATAAGGTCCTGAATGTAGTATGTATTTATGTACATGCAGGCTCCTGCACTTATGATCAGACAAGGCCCTGAAGAGTGAGGTAGAGCCAGCGTTGAGGGAGTGAGACAAGTTAAATGACGGACAAAGATGACAATGAGACTGAGCCCTCAAAAGACTAAAGGACAATAAAATACAATAATATTGTCAATTTAGTCGCGCAGGTCGTCCAGGTTTTGGGGTACATTGTTTATTGTGAGGTTCATCGGTAAGCCACGGAGTCACACATTCCAAGGAATTTCCCCCTCACAATTATCCCCCATTAAATAATCCCAATGTCTTTTGAAATCCTGTAGGTTTACATCGTACAGCTTTTTTTTGTTAAGGGAAGAAACATCTCTGGGGTTTTTAACCTAAACTTTTTAACCTTTCTTGTGTGTATAGCTTTTTGACCTGAGATAATTTCTCACGTGTAATTATTACTTTCGTTTTGACTTTTTACCTGAAAAAAAATATTTCCAAAGTTTTTTAAATCATTGTATTTTTTTTTTGGTCATAATAAGACTCAATCGTCATGGTTGGGACAAGGAGTGGCACACGACTTGGCTTCAAAATCTGATGACAGCTGATATAAGTACAGAGCTTTTGGAGGAAAGATGACGCAGGGCTTACTGCTCATTCAATTATTACAATTCCTTTTCTTCAAAGTGTCTCACAGAAGAAAAGTGAGGCTCAAAATATGTACAAGGGACATTTCTTTTTGCGCCAAATTCCCAAGAACTTGATGTTTAAGCCCGTGGAACACAGAATTGGAGTCTCAATTATGACAATACGAAAAGTATGTGACAAATTCAGACTCACCTCAAAATCTGTCAACACAGAAGGAAACTTAGATAGTACAAATAAAAAAATGTATTTGGCCAAATTCTTTGTATCAAATTAGGTGCTGTAAATTCCATACTATGAACGCTAGGATTTTGTATGCTTTATGTGACAAAAATATGAGAAAGTAGACCATAATTTTCTGTTAATCCAAAATGAGGCTCACTTTGCCCCGTCTTTGACGACAGTCAATTTCTTAGGTCCAGCTTTATGCGTGTGACAAATCCGACGGAGCGAAGGCACCCATCTTGTTTTAATTAAGGGAAAATTCATGGGAGTACGCGTTAATCGTTCGAGCCCCTACAAGATAATTAATAATTCAATGGGACATGCATACATAGCTATGAATATGGACTTTGTTGTGAATAAATTCCAGGAAATAAACTCCTATAGGCATGGAATAATAAGGATTGTCCCCGATTCGCTCTGTCAAGTGATCCATTAGGGCTTTCAGTGGGACACAGTGCTCGGCACGGGTATGGGTAATACTCGGGTAAACGGGTATGGGTACGGGTATGGGTACTACCCGGGTACGGATTTTGTGTACCCGAACAATTCCGGGTACTACCCGGGTACACTTTGGTCTGCTCAAAATTTCGGGTACGGATACGGGTATGGGTACGGGTACAAGGATTTTAAAATGGGTATATACCCACCGGGTACGGGTATAATGGTGTCATTTACCCGTACCCGCCACCATTGTACCCGAGTATTTGAATATGTTGAGATTTGAGGCATTTTGATGAATTTTATGAAAATAATGGAACTTCCGTTGGAAAATTCGGTCTGTATTTTTAGTAATTCTGAATACATAAAGCTTATTGTTAATACCCTTTTAACCTTACGACATGCAGTAACTGTATTTCAGACTGTGTTGCTAAAATATATATTTATATCTATAATATATATTTTTATGGAAACAGGTTTTAGGAAGAATAATTAATAAACAGACGAGGAATAATATCAAAATAGAAGTGGAGAATAGGATTCAACGAAATTTTATACAAAATGTCTTCATAATGTAGTAATTTGTTATAAATTGCATAAATAGTCTGATTGACACGTATGCACTAGGCATTGGCATATCGGTCATTTTTTATATATCGTTATCGTTCATCCTAAAAATGACGATAACGATATCGAAGGACGATATAACGATATTTTTTCAATTTTAAACGCATCGGTCAATAATATAAATTGCAAAAATAATCGACCAACACTGCTGAGATACTTACTATTAATTAAATACTCACCTTATTACTACTGTTCATAACAAAAACTGCCACAAAAATGCATTGTTCGGAAAATTATCAAAGAACTTTTCTTTTTACTTATCCCAATCGGAACACCGAGACTACAGTTGGTATTAATTGAATGAGAACTGGTACTGACAATGAGGATATACGTAAGGCAAACCAAGTATATTTTAACCCCACTGACAGCATAATTGGTATTAATTTTTCTGAAACTGGTGAGAACGATAAGGAATCACGCAGGTTCCACCAAGTATGTTTTGGTTCCAGCAGAAACAAACTTGGTATTAATTACAGAAAAACTGGTTCTAACAATGAGCAAATCCCGTAAGTTACACCTGTGTTTCACCTGTGAACCACGTTACGATTATTACGATATGAAAACTGACCGATATATCGTTCAAAGTTTACGAGAATTATCGTTCAATTATCGTTTCGAAAAATGTACGATATGGACGATAATATCGTATGGCTATATCGGAATGCCAATGCCTAGTATGCACATGATACTTCATTAGCCACAATGAATACAATTTAAAAATTAGAGTTCCGTTGAGTTGGATGGCAAGATATTTTTTGTAATTGGTAGTTGATTAGGAAAAGGCGGATATTTGTAACAAGATATTAATGAGTTACATGTACACAGAGCTACTGAGGTGAGAATATTAATGTAAAAGGCCGAATAAATCAAGAAGTGAAAAATCGAGTCGCCAAGTCTCAAGCCAAAAATGCATGTACATATGGACTGGGTGCTATAAAATACTTCGCCCATCAGCCCATAGACAATCAAATGGGGATAATTTTACTTCTAATCAAAAACGCGTAGTTTTCTACTCTTCAATAAAAATATATAATGTCAAATACCTCTCTAGCTAGTCAAAATTACCCACTCAGGTGTCGTACATTATTACATATAACGTACTATGTATTACATTAAAAAAATCTGGATAAAGTACCCGGGTACGAGTACGGGTACGACACTGAGATACCCGAGTATGGGTACTATTTTCGAATATTTTCGGGTACGGGTACAATACGGGTACAGGTACATGGATTGAGATAACATTGCGGGTACGGATACGAAAAATTTGTACCCGGATACTCTGGTATGGGTACGGGTATAGATACCAGTTATTGAAATACCCGCACTTCGGGTACGGATACGGGTACGGGTACCGATTTTTCGTACCCGTGCCGAGCACTGGTGGGACACTACACCTACTCGTGTGTATCCAGGTCAGCCTAATATTTAATAGATAGAACTTTTAATTAAACTAGGAGGCTTTTGTCCAATGCCAAGTGTGCTTATGTATAAGGCTATTACCATCAATCAGGTTTCATATAATGTGGATATCTCGACGCAGTACGCACCAGCTAACGAGCTAAACTGTTTACAGTTATAAAGCAAGTGTTTAAAATTGTCCTGTTTTATAAAATTTTAAAGTCACGTATTTTAAACATGTTCAAATTCAAAGGTTTCCAATTTGACTCAGTGTCCTGGACAAAATTGAATATTAGATTGAGGAAACAAACTCGCTTCCTTGTGATTTTGTTTTTGGAGATTGCAGCCTTTGTGAAGTGTGTTCCTCTGGAATTGAAATCCTATGAAAATTTGCGTCTGAAGCCATTTGGGAATCGGTGGAAATTACTGTGGTATCTGGTGAACTTCATAGTTTGCTTTCAATGGTCATTTGTTACCCTAAATTTCAAGTCCTCTTTAGAAAGATCCTGGGCAACGAGCAATGAGCCGGCTCTTCATCTCTTGTATTTTGCAATGTACTCATTTTCCCTCATCCTCTTCATTAATATGTATTTTAGAAATGAGGAGTTTGTGGTTATAGTTAACCACTTTGAGGATTTCAAAGTCGCAGCTGCAGGTGCGGATCTCAGGGATTTATTCCCATTTTCTAAATTATCCTGGGCTTGATATTATGTAATTATGTAAATTTTATTTTTCCGACATTACAAATTACAAATAGTTGGCTAAATGTTTTTCTCTTTCCAGACTGGGGCCTCAAACTCAAAGATGGATATTCAAATCCAGTGACTATATTAGCAGTTCATTATTTCGTAGCCATTGCAGTTGGAATTTACAGCGTCGCACTTGGTTTGTTTCTGTTCAACTACGAAAGCTACATTTATATTTTCTCCTGGCTGCCGAAGGAATTGAAACAGAACAATTTGATCTTCCTCTGCTTCTTTCTTTATGAAGCCTATGTGTACCTCTGCTTTGGCTCAATATTTGCCGTGTATTTCTTCATCTGCTTGTGCACGCTATTTCCTATCATGAGCGTGATGGCGACTTTGAGGTAACGGTCGTAAAAGTTGTAAAAGTGGATTATAATCTACGGTATAAGTAATTAGATATCTACAATAAATTTTAAATCGAAATTCAAATCTGAGTTTAAAAGATTTTTTTTTTATGTGTTTTTCTAAATTTAGAACATTGGGTTGGAGGAGATTCCGGATTCTTAAAATGTATATCTTGCTGCAGTTGTTAATGTGCGGTTTGAACGATTTTTTGGCGGAAATTTTCATGCCGATGTATTGTTTCATGGTGGTGGCGGCACCCGTTTCCTGTCTGTACATCTCACTCACCCTGTTTGGATGTATGGATATGTTCTTGTACTTGCTTTTCCCTTCAGCAGCATTGTTTTGGATAGCTTTGATTTTTATTTTAGACTTGCTAGCATCTACTATAACCAATCGAGGAAAGCTCTTGCTATCTGAGCTCAAAATTTATCATGATGACATGACTAACTTTGAGGGTTTGGTTGAAAAAATGCAAAGTGTGTACATTCAAAAACGCAGAGTAGCATTAAGGGATATTATGCTTAAAATTTCTTTTTTTGGACATGTTACCATCGGAACGATCAATTCTAAGATGAATGAAATGTGTAATTATTTGCTGTTACTTTTGTCCTTTTAATTTTAAGTTTTATGAATGTCTTTTTGCAGGGATCCATGGGTAAAGTTTAAAGATTTTTTGAAGTGTTAATTTTGTATGGTGTGGAACAATAATAATTAAAATTGTTATAGGTACAGGGTCAGAGATCATGATTTTTAATAAAATGTCTTCCTGTCCTTTTGAGGTACTCGGAGGGATATTTGTAACTTGATGGTTTTAAAACCGTTACTATTCATTGGAATTAAGTATAAAATATTCGCATCGAAATATATATTGCAAGTATAATATATTGTATATTTTCTATATTGAGAATGAATGGGTGACTTGATTTGAAAATTACTGGCATTCTCGTAAAATCATTTGGTCGAATCAATCGAATCAGTCACGAAATAATCAGTGTTTATTGTTTCAGGAAACAGGATGGAAACAATTTCAAAATTTTTAATAAAAAAAATAAAATTTAAAATATCTGAGAGACAGCAAGCAATGGATGGTGGTCGAAGAAGTACATTGTATTGGAGAGAATGATTCTACTAGACGAATTGACATTTTATGTTTTAATGAAGTAACCAAAGTAGGTTACATAATAGACCCAACTGTTAGATGGGAAAAAGATAGAAATCAACCAATGGAAGTGGATCATGAAAAGAAGCAGATTTATCAACCTTGTGTTCCTTTCTTTAAGCAGAAATACAATTTGAAAACTATTGAAGTTATTGGACTATTAATTGGAGCTCGTGGAACTATTTTTGAACATTTTGAACAATTTAGACAACGATTTAATTTATCTAAACAGCTTATAAATGATGTAATTATTACCACAATTCGTGGATCTTACAGGATAGCATTTCATCACTTGTACAATTAGTATGTTTATAACCAAGTTTATAACAAATATTTTTTGTGTTAAAAATGTTTGAAATTATTATGTACTGTGTCGTAAGGCAAATACTATTGTGGTATCAGTGAAATAAATTATTTCTTTCTCTCTCTTTGGCGAATATTCCCTAAACGTCAAATGTGTTTAAAGTAATAGGTTGTAGTCAGATTTTAAAATGTTCTAATTTTTACAACCATATGGCCAGCAGTATATTTAACAGAGCTGTCCAAAATAATTACATGTATTTAAAATGCAATCTATCTAAATAACATTTTGTATTTTCAATTTCGTTAGAAGCTAAAAAAAATATTTTGTAGTTTGTATTTTTGGGGAACGGATGTTGTATTTTGTAGTTTGTATTTTTGGGGAACGGATGTTGTATTTTGTAGTTTGTATTTTTGGGGAACGGATGTTGTATTTTGTAGTTTGTATTTTTGGGGAACGGATGTTGTATTTTGTAGTTGATATTTTCGGGGGATGAATTTTGCATTCTGTAGTTTATATTCTTATTATTAAAGAGCACTTCCTGTCCGTTTATTTAAAGCTCCGCGCGCTACTGTTAAAAATAGACGCGCAAGATTTAGACATACAATAAGTCTCTATGACAGGGCTTGATTCATAAGCCGTTTAGCTCTTAATTTCTAAACTCACACATGTATGTACCACACCTCTCCAAGTAATTGTCCCTGGGAAGCACAGGGCTTTCACTAGTGTTTTTTGAGGCTTTAATAAATTTAGCATTTTTTATTTTAGCATACCATGACAATCGTCTCTAACCAAATTATTCAAACTTTCCACATTTACATATGTAACTTGGAAAAATCATCAGGTTGGTTCAAACAGACGTTATTTGCGGGGAAAACAAAAAAACCTGAGCTGTCAAAAGTATACTGTATTAAAACAATTTGCTCAAATGACATGTAAAATATATTCTGTATTTTGGATCTCGAGGAGTTAAAAATGTATTTAGCGGTTTGTATTTTGGGATAATGTGCCTTAAAGTATTTTCTAGTTTGTATTTTCTGCGAATGTATGTATGTACACAGTATTTTGGACAGCTCTGGTATTCAAGTAGTAAATTGTGTGCATGAGCTTAACTCAAACTTTGAACGGGTGTTCATCATTTTAAAAATGGCAATATACATACATATATAGGACAAATCTTTAGCATGTGCTTGGGCCTCCATCGTTATGAAATATTAAAATATGAAGGAGGACCAAGCACAGGTTACTTCCATTCAAATAATTTTGCATCTGAACATTGGGAATTAAGCTCCTGGTAGATACAACGTTGTTTGCTGAGGACGCAATAAATAAATCAGCAGGTCCAGTTGAGTGACTGACAACGTGAACGTCAAATTCATTTTATCCACTAAGTTATCCAGGTTAAGCTACATACTTTGAGAGCGCTTGCATTAGCACCCACCCATTTGCGACGACATATATACTAAAGAATTCACTACTGGCGTTATTCCCAATTCTCAATCAGATATGTATAGATGATACGGTACTAATATTCATATGTGGTAAATACGTACGTTTTGATGTACCATTGATTTTTCTCCACGTGGGGTTCAGTTTATTGTAGAAATACTGGGATTTTAAGGGTTATAAAGCCGAATCGACGAATAAAGTGTTTGTCTTTCTACAGTATTGTAAAAATAAGAATTCAGGACAGGATAAAGTGGTTTATTTAATTATTACGGTTGAAATAAGCTTCCTTAGCACACGTGGAACATTGAGCATGTTCAAGGGTCCACATTCACGGAATTAATGTCCCAGGTCGGAGGTAATAAAATAGCGTAAATGGAATTCAGATTTTTCAATAAGAGTCGACTGGAGAAAAAAGACTTCAAGGAATAAACATTTCAAAGTATGGAAGTATATCATCGCTGAAGATGCAAAATGGTCTAATTGCTGTGCAAAAGCATGTGCACGTAGATCCTTTTGTCTCTTCAGCGGCGATATGTACATTTATGTATAACGATGTTCAAAGTCTTCAAGTTAAAACTTTAAGAAATGCTTTCGCACCATAAATGTAAAGTAATGTTTTGAAGTGGTTGGCTTAATGCATCGATAATATACTTCGATCTATTTAGTGTAATGTAGTTTGGGCAAGAACAGTATTTTAAAAACAGATTATTTTTATATGAACAGGCCCCGGCCCCAATGAGACCTTATATTTGTAGTCAGAATTGTTATGCACACTGAAAAAATGCAATAATTATGGCTACTACAAAAAATTTAAATAATGTTACTTCTAATGAATTAATAAGGTATTGTCAAAAAATTTCTTGCTGGACAAAAGTAACCACTTTGGCTTTTTAAAACTACTCAGGCGAAACACATAGAAAGCAGCATAGATAATTACATTAAAGAATTCCTTTGTAATTGAACCGATGTTTTGTAAATTCAACACATTAAAAGAGGCGCGTTATTTTCCCCCCGATGACTTGATACCAGCTCATTATCTAATGGTCGATTCCCCATTATATTAAGTCACTTTTATGCAAGATTGTTTTTACAAACTGTTGACAGTACACAGGTAATTCAATTGCGCACTTGTATATATGTATATGAAGTTAGCAATGAGCCAATCTGAAGCTGTTTTACTAGAACAATTCGTAAAATTTTTTCGTAAAGCATATATAGTGTCAAACAGAATTGGGTCAATAAACCCTTACTGTAGTTTTTCTGAAAAATTAACTATTATTAACGGATGCAAAAATTCAAGCGTTTCGTTTCTGCAGCAGTAACTCACAGGACTTTCGGTCAGCACAAGTTTAAAATTAGACTCGTCGTCGTCAAGCAAACTCGGTTCCTTGTAATCCTCGGGTTCGAAATGGCGGCAGTTTTAAGCTGGAAACCTACAAAAATTTACTCCTGCGGGCCTGCGTTTCTTTGAACAATTATTACGGAGAAAAGTTTGGTGATATCTAGTAAATATGGCTGGGTTTTAATGGGCGTTTCTTACCTTCATTATCAAGTATTCGATTGGACAATCTTAGGCCACAAGAAATACCCCCACTTTTCGTCAGATGTACTTCTTGATTTATTCATTATCGCTCATTCAGTATACTACAATGTATTTCAAACATGAACAGATCTTAGTATTATGTATTTCAGGTAATTATTACAGTTAGAGCAGGAGTTCAGCAAATGAATTTATTACATAGTTTAGTTAATTGCATTATTTTTTAAATGATCACTGTCAGATGTGCCATTGTAAACCTCACAGGTCAATGCCTTGCTAATATTTCCTTCTTCAATTTTATCCAGGCTGTGGTCTGGAAATCAAAGATGGAGGCAGTCCAGTCCTATGGAGTTGCAGTTGCAGGGGTTCACCACTTCGCCGTGTCTGCAATCTGGACTTATGTATGTCATTGTTGTTATAGCTCGTACCTCTACAACTACAACAGCTACACCTACCTTTTCCATTGGTTACCAGAGGAGTGGAAGGAGATTGATTTTATTTTCGACAGTTTATTGATTTATGAATCCTACTCATTCCTTTGCGTGGACACGATATTTGCAATTTATTACTTTCCGTGCTTGTGCTTCGGGGGCTCTACCGTCACTCTATACTAACAAGATGTATGAGGTAAGGTCAATGTTTGGGGAGTAGACTCAATTTAATATTTTGCATATTTTCAAACGGATTCAAAATGCTCCTTAATCTAATTTTAGTTTCTGTCTTTCATTTTTAGAACATTGGACTGGAGCAGCTACAAAGTTATAAAAACTTTGGTGTTAGTTCAGCTGATCCTTTGCGATCTCAATGATATTTTGATGGATTTATTTTGGCAAGCGTACTCTTTCATGGTTGTGGTAGCTCCTTGTATCTTTTTGTACATTTCATTTACCCTCTACTGACCTATGAACATTTTTGTGTATTTACCTTTACCAGTGTAGTCTGTATTTTGGATCACTTTGATTTTAGTTAAAGACATCATATCACCTTTACTAACCATTGGAGCGAAGGAATTATTGTCAAGACTCAAATTTCACCCGAAAGGAAATACCTTTGAGTTGGGCTCCATTAAGAATCCAGTGAGAATGTACATACACGGTGACGCGGATTGTATCATTGGACTGAGGATCTCATTTTTTGGGTCTGTTACCATCAGATCAATCAATTCAAAAATTATGGATTTGTGTATAACCTTTTGGTTCTACTGTTTTCCTTTTAATTATTACGTTGGACATGTATGTATCTACATATTATCTTCATTATTTCCCCAAAATGTTCCCCACATCCTGTTTATTCATATCCTCCAAGATGGAACTTATCCATCCGCAAGATCCTGTACATTTCCAATGTTTACGGATGTGTCATTACCCAATAAAAGTAAGTGCCATTATGAGATCTAAAATTTTCCCATGTAGAATACAAAATTGCAAGGAAGGAATAATTGCCATACAGGAACCACTTACTTTAGAATTGACTCGTGATATTTTTTCATAACGTCCTCCAACAACTGACAAATCATAGGGAGTTCAGAGGATTCCGCAAGTATGTTTTTTTTTCTATTTTCCAGATTCCCTCCTCATTTCGCTCTCCCTAATGATAGGTTTTAAAAATGAGCCGTATCCCTGTCAGCGTGAGGAAAGCCACCACGAAGCACACGAATCTCGCAGGAAATGCTCGTAAGAAACTAACCAGATGAGAGAGAGAGAGAGAGGGAAAAAACGGAATAGGATGGGTATACGAAAGAACAAGTATCATTTGCAGAGACTATTGGTTTCAGACTGGTCATTCCGCTTGTTTATTGTGATTCAAGTAGTTAAAGTAGCAGTTAGTTATAATCCCATATAGAGTTTAAAGGGTGGGGGGGGGGGGTGGAAGCAGAATGCCAAGAGCAACAATAAGGACTGGAAGGAGGCAAACTTTTATAAAGTACAAGATATTTCCTATAGAAGTCAACCAAAGAGGTTATAGGTTCCCTCAAGATGAAAGGATGCCGAGACGGAGGCTGTAAATGAGAGAAGTCAGCGGGAATGATTGCGTCAAGTCTCTTGTTTCACTTGGAATATTTTCGGTGTTGATCCGACCGCCAAGTGGGCTTCCCAAAGACACCCTCCTGTGACCTCCTCTCAGCTCCTGACCCAACACTTGCTCCAAACCTCAAAAATCCTGTATTTCCTTTTTCATATACCTATACAAACACCTTTCTTAAATTACCATTACTTTATACCCGTATAGTACATAGAACTATAGATACAGCAGTAAGAAATAATGTTGTGTAATGTTTTAAGCTCAGTTTTTCTCTTCCCACAGAACATAAAAAAACATTTGCAACTGAAGAGTCAGTGTCGAATTCAAAAGGCTTGGGTTACGTTGGGTTCCCCCTTAAAGTATAAAAAATACCAAATCACCATGCAGTTCGGGTTTACTTTGTCAAATGGCATCATGTGAATTCCCTCCGAATGGTCTTCTACAATATTACCTCGGACGACCTTGGACTCCCAGTAGTAGTGCTCTGCTCCCTTTGGTGCTCAAGAGAAGAAGAAAAAAAGTCCAATTTCCAAGTTTCATATGAAATATAGATAGATACTGGAGCGCGAGAGCCACATGACATAAACACTGATATTTATTGTTGTGATTGCATCCATGCCGTGAATCTCCTCTGGTATTTGTTACGTCTCATGTGTGGAAGTGTGTGTTTGTGTGTCTTTATGTGTGAGTGGCTCTGCAAGAGAAAATAATGTACAAAAGATTTCCCAAAAATCCTCTGCTTCTGTTATCTTTTGTCTCTGCAGTGATTCCTCAAATGATCCTGACCTTAGCCACGGGCTTTGCATCTGCTCCTGATGCTCTGTAGCTGAATTGTACTCACCTCTATAAATAATAGCCCTGCTCTCCAAAAACATTCATAATTGAATTTTGGCCCTCAAAAACCAATTTGGGGGATAGCATCCCAGTAGTATTCCTATATCCTGTACGAACGCTATAGCCTATATGTACAAGCGGCTAAATAATTATTATTAAGAGGGCTGTTTAAGTCATTACAGGAGCAAAAACTCTTCTGCACAAACCAGGAATTCCCACGGACTGTCCCATTGGCCCAACTTGCTTAAATAATTTTTGAATAGTGTGAAGCTCGTAAAAAATATTTGAATGAGGAATCTGATTATTTAATCAGTCAAAGCAGAGATTTTTTGTGAGGAAGGCCTGACTTTTTTCCCCCTCAGTTTCAGTCCAGAAAGAAAGGGACCATTACAAAAGGCTTAATGAGGAGTAAGGAGCTTTTGCTTTTATTTGACTTCCAACTATCACAATGTGAGTTCCTTAGTCACCTCGACCTTGGGCCTACAACAATAAAATTTCTAGAAAGCTTGCTCATTACAAGCTATTTTTTCCCTCTCTATGTGACCAGTGCATACAGAGAAGAATTTACCATACACGTGTAAATACAACTCAAACATATATCTCCCTTTTATTATAATTACCTGCCAAATCTCATTTCAAGAGGAGACGCTGATGCTGAAAGGCAACACGTGTCAGGCAGAATGGACCTATTTTCCTACTTTTAGCAGCAACTAGTAAGAAAAAAACGTAGATATGAATTCCCTTAGATATATTTCCTGACTGTGGTCAGTATATATACATAAAAATATCTACATATATAGGAATAATTCCAATAGAATTATTAGAGGACTGTGTGTCTCTCCCGTTTAAAAAGTATTTACAGCCACTTACTACAAGTCTTGAGAATTGAATTGAGTGAGCACTTCACCTTGTCAGTGAGTGGATGAATAGTGTGAGAAAAAGGAAACCGCTATATACAGTGGCCATAAATAGCAAGGGGTATTATATTCCTGACATTTCCCTGACGTGTGACAGACGGGCTCTTATAAATAGATATTTGTGCTTGCCTTGTGAGGGCCCATCGCCATAGAAAGTACATACGCCAGCCTCATCTCTACATGCTAAAATTACAATGTCCAAATCATGTAGATACAAAAACTTATAATACATACGTGCGTATACGTAATTATTATTATGTATGTACGCTGACAAGAGTCACTCCAAAGCCTTCATTGTTGGTGGTAGATTCAATTTGAGTAACTTTTTGAGCGCACGCTTATGTTTCACCTTGGTTTCCCATAGGGACGAGGCTTTATACAATCCTGTATGATCTGCATATAGGAGTATAGTATGCATGCACTCTACAGATATGTCAAATCACACAGGAGGTTGAAGTTTGAGGACAAAAAAATCCTCTAAAAAAATCCCTTCCCTATAGAGACAAATCGTTGTGGGTGTCTGTCTAATCATATGCATTAGCGGGCAAACCATTGCTCTGTATTATTCAAAACAACCTAGTCTAGGAGTAGACTGTACTTGGGTGTATAAGGGGAGAAAAAAAAAGAACAACTTGTACCTTTCATAAAAATACTTGCAAGGACTGACCACAAAGCCGCAGAAATTGAAGGGCTATTGAGGATAGAGCAGTAAAAGTTAAGGGAAAACCACAGTTTTTATCGGCCTTTGTAAAGGAACAGAGAATTTTTGCAGGAGACAAAGCGCAGGGCTCAAATCAATAGACTTCAAAAAAATGTCACACACGACACGAAGCCCAACAGTAGGTCTAAAATAACCCGTACGTTTGCATAGATATAGATAATTATAGGAATGAACACACACACACACACACACAATCCAAAGATCACAGTTCATCCAGCCACTTGATCTACATTGAATTATTTCGTTCACATGAGTATGTCCCATGTGCTCGGATATTTACTAGAAATAATTAAGGACTATAGATATAATGGAAATTTTGGAAATAAAGCCATTGGGGTGATAAACGCCGGGGGCGAATAAGGCCGGGGGGGGCGAATAAAGCCGGGGGTGAAAAAAGCCACCACGTTATATTTTAATACTTCGTATTCTACTATGTACAGGGTGTAACTTATACAATTTCTCCACCCCTAGCCCATGCAAGGGGCAACGGTAAAAAATATTCAATTCCCCCATCTTGTAGTAAATTCTCTTCCATAGTTTATAAAATTTGTGTAGTATTTGATCCACGGGAAGGGGAAAAATTTTATAAACTATGGAAGAGAATTTACTACAAGATGGGGGATTTGAATATTTTTTACCCTTGCCCCTTGCATAGGCTAGGGGTGGAGAAAATGTATAAGTTACATCCTGTACATAGTAGAATACGAAGTATTAAAATATAACGTGGTGGCTTTTTTCACCCCCGGCTTTATTCGCCCCCCCCGGCCTTATTCGCCCCCGGCGTTTATCACCCCAATGGCTTTATTCCCAAAATTTCCATTACATATACTGATTCGTTTTTTTTCGAGTGAGACACCTGTAATAATTGACGTGATGAAGTCATTAATGTTATGACAGGAGAGTCAGTTTTTCCGCTGAGAAAGATCTCACACGAACCTATATCTATCCCCAATACGCATCCATGGATCAGTCTATAGTAATTTTGTATAGGGAAAATCCTGCACGGACTTAATATAACAGGGAGTAATAATTACAGATGACATGCAATAGTAGTTCCTGAGCGGGCCCAACAATACAGAGTCTATAGAAAAAATAAATAAATAAGAGAACATACGAAACACACCTCCAACAATGTAATTTGTACGGCAAAATTCAAGGTTTCTAACTTTTTAGCCCCATCCACATATCTACAAACAAGCATGGAGCATATCCCAGCCCTATTAAATACATTGCTGATCATGCAATTCAGGCAAAGTTTCAGGAGTAGATTATTCCGTCATTCTTTTACTCCTGTAGTTACCTATTGAGGCTGTGTGTGTGTGAGAGAGAGAGAGAGAGAGAGAGAGAGTAGGAGAAAAACTTCGGAATACACATTGCGTGATGGAGATAGTCAATTAAGCAATCTGGATGTTTTGAACCGTAGGAAATGCCTTTTTTTCTCTCTGTGAAATCACTTGTACTTCTGATAGGAACCTCTGGTTTTGCTACGATTGGTAATACTCCTGCAATTTCGTGTATTTTCATTCTAGACACAGATTTTAAGTAGCTCAAGTAATAGGTATACAGTGGAAATGCTCCCAAAAAAAATTCAAATAATTATTTTTCTACAGGAAAAATGTAAACATGTCAAAATCTCATCTGTGTATACAAGAAACAGAGGATTCACAAGATTTCACAAGAAGTCTCTTAGGAGCCAAATTTCTAGTGATTTTTTTTGAATCAAGGGTTTTTTTTAATTTCTGGGAAGTAGATTAAAGCCGATAGGATACGCTAGAGAAGTTATGAGTATCTGCACAAAAGTAAAAATATAAATTGAGATTACATCAATATATATACAAAGCCGAAGCCCCACACATGATTTCCAAATTGATTGTTTTTTTTTTGTTTGAGCAGACGCATAATGTAGGGATGAGTTTGAATTAGTGTTAGCAGTGGCAGTGGCAGTGCATCTCTATCCCACAATGACAACCTTGCTCATATCGTAGATATTACAGAGAATAATTCATGAATGAAAAAGGAGCTCATAGCTACCTGTTGTGTTTCCCCCCGAGTAGGTATATAAATGTAATCGTATGGTAATCATTTCCAAAGAGCACTTTTGCTTGTGAGTGTTTGTATCTATAGATATATGTACTCTATACGCTCCTGGCCCAGGATTTTTATACATTTATGACTGGAGTGGTATTAAATCCCATGGGAATACATAGATATGAAAATGGAAGCTCCACAGGTCTGCAGGTAGTAAAAGTATAATAGAAGAGCGAGGACGTGGCTGAACTAAATTGCTCATGTCTGCCTTATAGTAACGACACCGTGGCATTTACATATGCCTAACTACCCTTTAACAACTTGCCTGATTACAATTTCCGACTTGATCATCTCGCGTCACTCATCGTTAAAGAGTAAATGGGACTTGGGATTTGCATGTAGGTAGTTTGCTCCATTGAATTATTATAGAGCTCAATATGATATGTCTGCAATTATTGTGCATGTAAATACTAAATATCTATATATACAGTCATAGCTATAATAATTGTACAGAGGTAGGGTCCACAATTGTAACAATGACGCTGCTACAAATATGTATGTATGTACAGCAATTATATGTATATATTACTGATCCCTGTTTTTTCCTCCCTGTACACGCTTATCTGCAGAGTATTTGTATACGGATTGCATTAAATAACCAAGACTTTCATCTTCATCAGGGACCATCGGAGTGAGCGTCACTTTGAGCCAAATCATCTTGCTTGATCATCCTTGAAGGAACATTTTCAATTATGGAGAGAATTCTGAATGGCCGTGCTTTTAAAAAAAATCCTCTTATGACTTGTGGATTTCCAGGGAGTATATTCTGATCATTTAAACGTGAAACACATATCCCTCCGTATGATAAAATGCTCACATTCAGGAGTGATTTGTGCACATGGGCTTTTAATGCTAAGGAAAATATTCGGGAGTAATTTATGCACAAGGGATTTTTAGTAGACTCTACCTCCAATTAGCTTTCACATGTTCTCCGGGCCCCCATCATTATTCATCCTCATTTGCTTACAATTATCCATTCCCATCCAGGCAGTTCCAGTCTGTGACAGGGGAGCTGTTCCAAAGTATAATGTCCTAGAATGGTAGCCCATCCATTGGGAACAACAGGTTCTTTTTTTAGATGCGACTAAAGACAGTCACTCCAGAGAAGGTGACATTACACAAACATTTCCTTTTCAGATGTGAATAATATGCAACACTTGTTCTGAGATAAGTAATTACAAAGGATTTCAAAAGTCAGGTAGACTCACAAACTGAGTGCAAATCTATTTATTAGAAATATTATTCGAATCTCAATAACTATAATCTCTATATCTCAAAGGATATTCGGACCCAGTCTTTGTATATCTACGTAATTAATCTTTTCCAATAGAAAATGTTTTAAGGTCCGCAGTTTTGAAAGTCCTTGGAGTCTTTGCTTGTGTCGAGTGATCCTTCTCTAGAATTTTATTATAATTCTAAAAGGGAGATGAGAAAGGAAGATACAGTGCTTGAGATGAGTCGGAAGTTCTATTCACCTGAGACATTTGCTCCGCGTTTGTACACTGTCAAAGGGTTACTGCTTGGTCATCTCTTCTCCAGCAGTTCTTATGTAGTATTTAACTCTACAATGGTTCAGGTCCCATTTATATCCTGGGAGTCCTCCCTGTAATTAGTACAGTTACTTAGCTCCTTTTAGCAAACCCTTTCTCACCAGGAGAATACAACAATTTGTTACCTTCCGGCTTCCCTTGAGCGAATCATAAATCCTGACATTATTCACAGCACAACACAGAACACATAACAGTTGTACAGGGAGCAGAGCTTATACCTTTTGAGAATTTCTTATGTCCTCAGAATCCCTGGACAAGATCCAATGACATCGTTATAACACTTTTCAAAGAACTAGTTACATTTCCTATGTGCTCCGCAGCCCTCTGGAATTAGTTTAAGCAGAGCATTAGAATTTGAACATTAGGATAGCATCTATATAATTACTGTGCTCACTAAAATCCAAGATTAGCCATAGTGTCTACAGAAACCAATGGTAATTCTTCCCCTGTGTGGACTTTCCTTCAGGAAAGCTCCTGGAAGTTAAACCGGTTGAGCCCAACATTGTTCTACTTGAGGTTCTCATAGCCCTTTGGTGTACTCACACAATTGCAATATTTCAAGTGCTTATTCCTTCCTTTAAATTTAATAAGATCCTAACCAATAAGCTATGAGGGTGCATGTTTTAATGTAAGCACTTGCATATTTTTGTAATGTTAAATTCCCTTAGGATCACATTCATTGTGTAATATTATTGTAACGTATATTCTGGACAGGGACGCTACTCAACCCACTGTCGAAACTGACACCGAAGTTCAGTAACCGGGCTTCCAGAGACTATTGTTGTTGGAAAGCCAAGAATCCATTTACATTGAAGGACCTGCAGGGAATTATGTAGGATAATATGTGGGCCTTAGCCAAGACCGAGCAAGTGGTTGTATCACTTGTGGAATGAGACACTATTGAGGCCAACCCTCCCTTCCTGGTCGTAAAAATTAATAGCAGGTAGCAGTTCTTCCCTGTAAGGATTGCCAATGCCAAAAGTTTTTGTTCATTGTATTGTTATTGAAGAAAAATTCCCTTCCCTTCCCCCTCTGGATCTCCCGTCCCTACAAATTGTATTCAAATAAGGTGAGGATGTTACGAAATGTTATGCTGTTTTTGAAATGTTACAATGTAGCCCTTAGCCACTGGTATCTATAGATACATATAGTTTCTATTTTCCGAAAAAAAAACCTCAATGTAAGGGTTAACCTTACTTTTGTTGTTTGGACCTGAGCCGATAGGAACCAAGTGGAGGAATTCCCTCTTCCCCTCCCCTCCCTTCCCCCCGTCTCACACACAAGTGTATACGTAATCTCATGTAAGGAGTTGAAAGGGTGAGCGTAATCAGAGATATGATATAACACTAGTACCCACTATTTCCTATTGAGTTTCCTTGGTTGAGGAAGGGATGAGAGGAGAGAGAAGGAAATAAGAAAATAAGGGATGAGACTCTGCGGCCTGGAAATGAAATGGAAAGGAAAACCCTTTTTTTGATGGTAAAACTCCAAGGGTTAGGAAACCCTTTGGTGTTTGGGTTCCCTTATAGCAGACAATGGAGTGTAAAAACCTGTCAGTATGTGTAGAAACCTGTTCGCATAAACGGAGCATCCCACAATCACAAACACACTCTCACACACACATACACACACACACACACACACACACAGACGTAACAATAAGTTTTTAAATACTGGACTTTTTTGAAGAGGGCTACCTCAATAAAGGGGGACCTTGAGGATCCCAGCTCATTTTCCAAGGAAGCATTTCATAGTTACGAATGATTACGAATTTTTAACAATGGACCAAAAATTTTACCCTTTTGATCATAACACAAACATATATCCTCGTCATTACATAAGTATTTCCCTCCGGAGCTTTTAGTATGGAGAGAGATCCTCTGCGTCCTTATACATACATACATGTAATAGTATCGGTAATAATTATTACACTATCCTGCTCCTTGTACTATCTACCTGTTATAGCATTTTTTTCCCTCAATAACCCTTTAAAATATTCTTTTTGAGAAAAAAAAATTGTTTACTCAAAAATCTGTCTCTTGGGCTAATGCTGTGTGTATAGGTACATATAGGGACTGTAGGTCAATCTCAAGAGTAATTGATCCGTTTCAGACACTATTGTAGGTCAGTGCTTTCCCATGGCTGTGAAGGGCTATAATAGATAATTGTGTATGGAAATTTTTACGTCATTCAGATACCTAAATCTTAAATGTATTCCTATATATTTCATCTCTAGTGAGGTCTTGTTCCTTATCATATACATACATATAATCATATATATGTACATACATGCAGACACACAGATCCGTCAGGTTATATCTTCCAAGGGCTACGTATAAAGAGACGGAAAGGGTTTGAAACCCATTGATCCTAAGCTGTTTTTTCTGAGAGCCTTATGTATGTATGTGCGCCAATGTATTTAAATACATGTATTTACATGTGTGAGCGCTCCTATCAAAATGTCCTTTTTGGGGAGGAAAAGCGGAAAATTCAGTGATGATTTATCCTTCAAGAATCTTTGAGTCTTTAAAGTAAACAATATATTAATGCACCAATGTCTTTTGTGGTATTCACATTTTTTTTCTCCCCACAAGAACATTTTCTTTAAACTTGTCAGAAGAGTCCAGACCAGAGAGAATCCAAGGAGTCGTCACATTCTTGTAGAATTACTAATCTCAGGGATTCCTACATTTACTGAATCTCGCACTGAGTGACACACTATAACAGATATCATTTAGGGATTTGAATCCGGATTGGAGTCACACACTGCAATAGATATACAGGATGAGCATTGCATTGGAACAATTGCAAAAATAACAGTGTCTCCCTCCAAGAGCGACTCCCTTTTATAAAGACATAGGGACAAAACTCCTGGGGCACATTCCCATACGTAATTACCACAATTGTAATTTTTGCGAATAAATCTCACCCCATCCTCTCACAAGCAGATTTTGGGGCTCTCAGGGATAAAGGCTCTATTACAGTCCGAGTGGACTGTATGAGTGAGGTGCTACTTTCGCGGAAAGAATTTCCAAACCAGGTAATAATAAGGTTTCCATCAATTTCCAATACCCTTTGAATAAAAATGTTGTATTCAATTTTTTTTAAAGGTTACAAATAGATATCCCAATCTCAGTACCTTCTGCAAACGTACTAATCCTAACAACTTGCACGTGCACCCTGTAAAGTAATAATTATATGATTGTGCACATGAATCCATTAAAATAGGAGGGAAAGGCCAGGGCTGTAAAAACAGGACAAGAGAATAAGAAGCTGGAATTGATGTTGGTCCAAATTGTATATCCTATGTACGTAGGAGCTTTAAGTTTTGTCGTCATACACACACAAACACACAAACACGTAACTTATGCGAAGGCACTTCCAAGAATAAAATAGGATGATCATAAAAATTTCAGTCACTTTACTAATGCCAGACTAAATAGAATAGAATTGTACACATTCCGATGACAGTTGTCATAGGTTTTTCCTTTGTGTGAGGATTCCTTGTATCTATAGATACACCCTACATATTACATTACATATGTATACATATGTACTTCAATATGTACAAACTATATTCTAGTCTGGGTTGACTTTATTTAATTCCATGGGATCCCTCACATTGTACAATTTTAATAGTTAGCAAATAGAAACGTATCTATTTAAGGTACTGTTACAATATGTCAATGTCATGTCAGCCTTGAGCCTTGAGGTATCAAAAGTACTGCTCTCCCAAGAATCTTCAAAAAAGTTACGTGTATTTACTTGTACATAACACACGTTGAGGAATAATAATTGTGGTCCTGGTAATATGTGTATCTACTCTCTATAGGATTTGGTACAGTGAGCTGACTCTCTGACTCAGATTTAGTCATATGTAGATATTTATGTTGTAGGGGAAGGCTGAGACGCGCTGAAAGGGTGAAGTTCTTTTTTTTATGTGGGTCATAAAAATGTTTAAATGGCTAAAATTAAGCTAGGACCAAGTGGCTCCTATCGAGGACTAAACTCTTCCATGTTATTCTGTGTGTCTGTGTCTGCTCATGGGGAGCAGTTACTTTACAGCAGCAACTCTCTCTCTCTCTCTGGCTATTACAACTTAAAAGAGGGCTCCTTGTCATTTACAGGATAGGAAGAATAGCGTCGGCTAAAAAAAATAAAGGAGACCATGGAAGAGACTGAAAAATATGAAACCAAAGGAACAGCCGCAGTAGTTTTTTTTTCAAGAGTAGTGGTTTTAATAGCAGTAGTTTAGTAGCTTATGCTCACACTATATATCTACTGTAACACTGAACTATAAGGGATTTGTAGGTATGAGACTGTACACGTCTAGAATTGATATTTGTACACATATGAACCCAGCAAGTCCACACACACACACACACACAATGAGAGCTGCTAAGGAAGGGGAAAACGCTCAGATTTTTCATGTGGGTTCGAGAGAATGGACATAAAAGATACGTAATCCTCCTTAATTAGGGAGGAGATGACAGAATTAAAAATTTACGATAATCTTTAATGAAAATGTGGGAAGCCGCAAATCCTAGAGCATGAGGTTGCATCACCGATGAGTGTTAAAAGTATCCAAGAGCAAATCATAAAGTAACATGCTTTTCTTTTCATTTCAATCCTACAATTTTTTTTTCTGGGCTACTCACATTTGGAACAGCTATATAATATCTACATCATATCTGAATGCTTGAGCATCTTCTCTTCTTAAATCCTTTTTTTTCATGAGGTCAGTCCATCCACACACTTACACACACACACACACACACACAAATGTGGAGCGACAAAAAATAATTCTCAAGTCGTCCATTGAAAACTCAAGGGAATTCATGAGGGTCAAGAGATATTTCCAGGGGAATAAAAATTCTCCAAAAAATTAACGACCCCAGGACATGACCACAACAAAAGATTAGAAAACTAAATCCTGACGGGAAACCAGGGCGCAAATCTGTTTCTTCTCAATTTTTTTGGAATTGTATCCCCAACCATTCACAATGTAATTTGTACGCAATGGACAAATAAAATGAATTCTAATTTTAAGAACTTCCTATTAATTAATAATTTCCAATACAAAATTTGTGCTCGCACAAATTGTTTCATTTCATTGCAAAATTTTTTACTGTAGATATTTTATACACACATGCGTGGGGACATTTTATCTTGAGGACTAGATATATAAAATACTCCTTATTAAAAAATCCTCAGGGATTTTTCCACAACAAGTGCGAATAAAAATTTGAAGTTAAATGTTAATTCAAAGAGGTGAAAAAATAATTATGAGCGGAGGCTGTCCTCCACCTGACTCCTATATAGAAAAAATGGATTGAAGCCATGTAAGTATATTGCCCAGTACAGGGGTACATATGTATGTGAGACTCTAGTGTTTTGTGAGACACTAAAACATATCATTGGCTGATAAGGGACTGGCACACCTAGGATGTAAATGTCAGAAACTGGCTACTGGTGTCATTTGATTCATGAATAATGGGCTGAAAAGGGCGATAAATTTTATTCAAATTTCAAAGCCAATGTTGAGTATGATTCTGATGGGGTGAGGGGAAAACTTGTGTGTGAGTGTGTGTGTGTGTGTGTGTATGTGTGTGTGTGTGTGTGTGAAGTAAAATTTATGTTTTATTTTACCTCCGAGAGTTCTTGAAACCCCCTGTCTTTACATATGGAAGTACATATGTACATACATACGTGTATATACACACAATAATCCACAGAATTGGAGATAATCAAAGACTCTTTTGTCGCTTTTTGTTTCCCCACTCTTTGAAACAATCCCCCACCACACGTTGACTATCTGCATATGTAAAGCCACTCATTTCTATTAAATTTTTTCATGTTTCCAATCACTTATCTCCCAACCTCTCTCGGACTCCGCATGGTTATTGCTTGTACACATCTCTCCCAAGCTGAGTTTTTTATGAGGCCGCTGGAGCTCTTGGGCCCCGCTAAGGAACATATGTCTTGGATTTTTATGGTGACATTGATTTAGAGCACTGTTTCACCCAATCTAATGCATATTTGATGGAATTAAATTTATTCATTGTAAATCCCTGGTTATTACTACACACAAACTTGTTCCTTGGCTCCTGGAATTTCCTATTGTCAAAAAATGTGAAGACATTCCCTCAAAAAAGGAGCTACCACCTTTCCACTCATACAAAATAAAAATTGTATGCATATAATTACATACATACATATAGATACTATATTCCTCTTAGCTGCAGAACAGTAAACCATAGAATTTTTTGACGGGTGAGGCTGCTGACAAATATTCCTCTGCAACTTCTGTTCCAGCCCCAAAAAACCGCACCTGTGAATAATTACATCAATTAGGACTCACCCTTTAAAACTGTGTATAATCCACAGATGAGAGTACAAATAATGACGAGAGTGTCAAGGATTTTAGAATACTTTCCTCACATTTCATTTCTCTCCCTAAACCCCCCCCCGCCCCTCCTCTCCTCCAAAAAAAATTACAGACTGTTACAAGTGCTCCTCTGAATTTCCAAGGGCTTTTATGTATAATTACACCCACAGTACAGTACATAGTAGAGTATAAGAATCCTGGGAATTAATCTATCTACACAAGGTTTTTACAATTCACATAAAACTGTGAAAGTTACCTTTCCTACAAACTTCATATCTCTCGGGAATATCCCTTCTGGGGATCTACTTCGGTGTCCATTTAGTGAAGAATTAAGACTTCCCCCCAGGAATTTATTTTTCAGACCAGAGTGTCAAATTGAACTTAAATTCTTTTTTGTGAATTCATTTACCTACTGTGATGCTTCTCACTTTACTGCTCTCATTGTACCATGGAGGTAATTCCCAGGGTATGTTTCTACAATCCTTTCCGTGTATTTACTTTCCGCTAAATGAAGAGTTGGATTTAGTAAAAATTACTATTGACTCAATGCCCATTACAAAATTGACACGTTCGCAATAATATGTTGACCTACGTCAGATAAATAGTTTCGCAACTATTTAGCACAGCCTTTGCAGCAGGAGCAAAAGAATTATTATTGACTAGCAAATATTACCGTATTGATTTAACTGGCTAGCAAGGAGTTGGGATGGGGGATAGATATAGCTATCGTTTACTCTATTGACAAATTTTCCCAAGTGAGAAATAATATCTAATTAGCTATCTCTATTTAGGATTCTGAAGAATTACAGCAGGGATACAATTAGACACACTCTTTTGCCTCACAGAGGCTCATATACATACTACCCCTGGGAAAGTTAAACAAAAGGTCCGGACTGTATTTGCTTGTCTTGGGCTGGTTTGCAATAAAATTCCACATTTATAGCTATTTGCATATATGTAAGTACGACCACTGGGACATTTGCAAAGTCAATAGGACCACACTCGCACATGGGCTGGCTGGATTTAATAGCCACGTGAGTACAGATACAGTACCAGACAGTTATCATCTACAATGTTAGATTTGTTTTTCCATACTAATTTTTCTTCAAAAGATTTGTTTAAAATCACAGGGTTAATTTACAAGCCATCCTGACATTTTGTGCATACATCATTAGATACATAATTACGTGGGACATTATGCGTCTATAATCTTCAAGGATTTTTGAAGGAAAACTCTGAATAAAATATAAAAAATTGTTCCATGAGAAAATGATATGCTTTTTATGAAGCTGGAATAATTCTTATCTATCTACGTAACTGGAATTTTAGTTGAATTTAATAATTATTTCAAAATAAATTAAAATAAATGAGTCTCCTGCGAACCCGAACCCGCTCAAATAATCAATCAAGCTCAGAATCCCAAGACTACAGTACAGAGCTAAAAACCAGTGTGTATGGATGAATAAGACTGAATATAGTAGGAACAGAGGGATGAAATTCTACATAATAATAAAAGAGAGACGAAAGACTAAAGGATTGGGACAAGACTGAGGAGGTTCCTTTTTTGAAAGATATGCTTCACAAAACTAGCATTTGTTCACAGTTGACACGGACTTTTTGCATATTATTTAATACTACATGACTCGGGCCACACCCGTCGTGGTGACACTAAGCCTTCCTTTTAACCATTAGATTTTTTCCCCTCTCCCTTCACATATCATAACTATACAGATGAGATGTATTCACACTAACTAAAAGCTCTCCATGATGTAAAGTAGAGTGGACATTGTTTTCCTCTGGGAGGATGATTGTTTATCTACATGAAAGGTTCCATTGAGGTAGAGGCTAAAGAGAGGGGGAGAGAGAGAGAGAGAGGGAGAGAGAGGGAGAGAGAGAGAGAGAGAAAAAAACATCTTCTTTGTATCTAGTCCCAAGAGCAAGTGTCTCTCTCCAGTCAAAGTAAATGTGGGGCTGAGTGTGTTCTATAGGAAATTCCTACTCTTTAATGTAAATCACATGCAAATGTATCCTTCCACTTTTCCAAAGGCTTCAATCACAATTCCAAGCATAATTTTTTAATTAATTTAACCAAGTCGTATGTCTTCCCTTTCACATATGAATTGCAGAGTGAGCAAAAATACTAAGATACTACAGTAGTGTATTTAGAAGCCTTTGGAATACATTAGTTTTGTCCACGCTGTTCACATTATTATCCTCCGAGTCACAGAGGGAGAGAGAGAGAGATATGAAGAGAGAAAAGAGATTTAATCAAATCCTAATGAAACTGAAATGCTCGGATTTTTTTATCAATTGCGGTAAACTGAGCACGAGTAAGTCAAATCTCTTGATTATGATAATCCAGTCATGCGAACGGATGGATTTTTTTCTCTCTCTTCAATGTTTAAGTAGTATTTACATACCCAAGGAAGGATTTCAAAGAGCTTTATACAGTATAGATTGATAGATATGTATATACTTAAATATATATGTAATTATATGTACGTTAGTGTCTTGCCCCTCCGTCCTTTCATGAATCATTGAGACAAGTCGGATATTTTTTGAGGTTAATGATTTCTTCACTATGGAAATCAAGACCAGAATTATTATTGATAAGGGGTAAGTGTACACACTCATACTGTATATGTATATTACACTCCCCTCAGGAATCTTTCAAATCTATATAATTTAATGTACTAAATAATATTGGATGTAAATGTGAGTTTACTATAGGCATATGGGCTGCTCACTATAGGTATCTATCTATATTTATTAATTATATTTATTTACATGACTACTATACTGCACATGGAGAATCTCAGGACAAACGCTATGGGCCTGTCATGCCCTACTCCTTGGGTCCTTGCTGCCTCAGTGATTTCCATTAATAACTTTTTCATTACTGGTTTTCAAGTTCCTTCCTTCCCATCCATCAACTCATTTTTATCCAGTGGGTCTGTCAGGGAGGATGATTCAAGCTTGACTTTATATATATATAAATATATTTATTAATTATGTAGGAAAGAATTTATTTAGAAGGACACTATATACATAAGTAATAAGTACAGTCAAAACTCTCCTTCCTTCTTTCTGATGACTACAGACAGGACCGCACTTGAGTCCACAGTATTGGGCTTATCAATAGAATGAAAGCTCAGAGTATGCCAAAAGTGAGACCATTCCGTAACAAACTCAAAGGCACTTGATCCTTCTGTCCTCCTCTGAATGCTACACAGTATGAATACATAAAATGCATTATTACTATCAATGGCCAGTGAACCGTGTGTGAGAGCCGTGAATGCCTCCTTAGCCTTCTTGTCTCATCTCTTCTTAAATTCCGTATTTTTTCCAATAGGGCTAATAAAAAAAAAATATTTGTATCCATAATCATATCTGTAGATATATAATTATTGTATACTTTTATTTAAATGAATATACTGTAGCCCTGGAATTTCCTCACACAGTATAAGCCGTCCTCATTTGATTTTTAATTTCAAGCCCCACACTTGACTGTGGGCATGTGACATGTTAACACATAGAAATGTACATATTTTATTTTAAATAGGACCAATGGATTTGAGTGTGAACAAATATTTAACCATTTGAATTTAATAACTCACAATCAGAATCGGACCAATGACGTTCAACCAACATTACTACATTTCCTGTTGGAGGTCAGGTCATGAGGCTGAGACGTGTAGGATTTAAATTGTAGAAATACAAAATAATGTTTTGATTTGTCATGGCACATTTATATCACGTCAAGGATTAAATAATTACTAAAATTTCCTCAAATTAATTTCCTATTGACTTCCCTATTTCTGTGGAGAATATTGACCTGGGGGAAAAATCCTTGATTTACATAGAAACTAATTTTTGAAAAAATTTAATCTTTCAGATATTCTACATAAAAGGTACTATCCTCAAAGTCAAGGTTCCAGAGAACAGGCGTGTCTTTGTCTACACAAAAACATGTGACTCTTCAAATAATAATTATAGGCAGAGATATCGAGGGAGAATCTAATCAGAAAATAAAAATCTTATTGTTACAGGAACAAAAAAAAAATCTATAATGAATATGGGGGTGTTTACTTCAGTACAATAGGCACCTTTAGCCTTTAATTGAAACTATTTATTTGGGGAGATGGGATCAGCAGCAGTCTGGAGACTTTCCAGGGAGTTGGAGACTCAAGGTGGGAAACAATTGAGAGCGATTGGATCAATTCCAATGATTCTGAAGGAAATGAATGGATTGACACCTGCGTGGGTTCTCATATAGGTATGTATCTACCTATATAAGAGTCCTCAGCTGATTGTGAGAGGCCAAGAGTTAAGAAAAAGGAGTTGAAGCTCAAATCCCCAATGGATTGGATTCTCTAGGCAATTAATAGAGATTGATTGACTATATGGCCTATCATCGGAGGCTGTGAATGTGAACTTGGAAAGGGCAGCTATTCAAGAGCTATTGTCACTGTAATAATGATAATGGTCCTGCAGTAATCTCCTTGTTTGGTCACTTGACCACTCCAAAGGCTCAGGGTGGCTCGCGGTCTGTTCACTTGACTCTTTACACTTTATGTAATTCGCTATATACAGTTTAAGTATATATGTGTTTGCTTCAAACCCTCCAATCCCCGAACTTTCTTTCGCTTTTCTTTTCTGTCAATAGAACAAGCTTTACATATTGGGTGACCAAGTGTGGAGTTTTGAACCATAGGATGAGTGAGCAGGACAAGAAGGCAGAGCCAGTGAGAAGACCATGGGGATGAAGAATAGGACCAGTCCTCTCATTGACACTTGTGGAAAAATTATCTGACGTACAGAAAGATACAGAGAGAGAGAGAGAGAACTTACAAAGTGTCAGCTCCTGGCAATCAACAAACTCCTGGCTCATTACTCTCTCCCTGGCAATGGACGTCAATGGCCAGTTTTACTTTCGATAATGATGCCACATTATGGTTCCCTCCAACACAACCCTCGTCCCGAGTCTTCATACCTTTCCTGGGCTGAGGTCTCCCCAGTCAGCCCAAGATCCCTATCGAATTTTCCTATTCAAGTTAATTATTCTTCCCTAATTTACAAAAAAACAAATCTGGACACTTTCAATCCCTTCCTCACTCCCTAAATGAATTCTTTCTCATTTGCAAATTTTTAAAAGTTGTAAATTATAAAATTGTGAAACTAAAATAAATGGAATTACTTCAATGGATTTTGATGGGTATTTTAATAAAAATTATTTCCACTAAATGACATCATCCCGGGTGGCAGAGCTAGCGTATATGTACATAAATGTGTGTGTGTGTGTGCCTCCGTCAAGTAATGTGGATGTTCTTGAGGATTCCGTCGTTGGAGCTCAAAAGGAAGGAAGGCTAAAGGCCAGTAGGCTAAAGCTCTTTGGAGATTTGGTTGCCAAGCCCATTACGTGTGCTACACATTAATCAAGTGGTTCAAATTTGGTGAGACGACGAGTCAACGTCGTCAGCCTTTTCATGTCCATTGGGGCCAGAGACTGACTCTCATACCTCAGAGAGTTCCTTCATAGCTATCTAAAAGGTATCAACTTAACTGATGGGACACTCTTCACTCCCAGATATGTATCTGTATAGCTCTCCCATAATGTATTTTTTGTAATAAAAGATTTAGGAAATCTGAACTTATTACCTGTTCAAGAGCCATAAGTCAACAATTCATGCTAATATCTGGAGCTCACTTGAATTCAAATTACACTGTCCGGCTCAGTGTGTGTTTGTCTGTGTGAGAAGCTATGTACATATGTAGTATGTGTCTGTGTGTATCTGTCTGTGTGTATGTGCCTGTGTGTGTATGAAATTTTAACTATAACTTATGAATACATGAAAAATTTTTGGGATTCATGAAATGATTAGGACTTTACAGAGTCCTTTGGTCTTTGGGGAGGGTGGAACGCGCTGGGTTATGCATGGAACGTGTGTGTTTGTATCTGTCTGTATTGGACACTCCAAAATGAGTACATAGGAGTAGAAACATCAGGATACCTACAGAGGTTTAAGACCCAGTGTAGTTTCCCCCGTTGACAGTCCCATAGCGACATTAATCCAGGAAGCAGACAGGGAAATTAGGGGATTATAATAAGTGACTGCTTTGCATGCAAGTGCCTCTGTCAAATGTGCGTTGGGACTTTTTATTGTTATTGTGTGGTGGCATGGGATACTCCTTGTGTATTATTCATTCAGCATTATGACTTTACAGGATTTCTTTCAGCGGAATTTTTTTCCGTCTGGACTTAAAAGCTTTTTTTTTTAAAAAAAAATATACAGCAAGTGGGTGTACAGGTGGTATGTAAACTATCCATACATATAGGAGAAGGTTGGGTGAGAGGGAGAGAGAGAGAGGTGGGCGCTTTGGGAGAGATCCAGTATTAATCTGACACTCAATGTACTGTAAATATATCTATCTGGATTCCTCTCTCCACAATTTAATGTATTCAAAAACTGTTGGCGGATTCATTTGCATGGAAAATTGGAGTAGAAGTAGAACAGGGAGCAACTTCTGTGTGTTTGTAACACTCAAGTCTCAAGTCTCAACTGATGCCTGTCAGAGATGATGGAGGGAAGTGGGAATTCTTCACTATTTATAAAACTCATTGAGTTTTGCCTGTACATATGTAATTACATACATAGAATCTCATCAAGGGAAAAGTTCAAAGGGTTGGAGATGATCCAAATAAACCTCCGGGTCAAGCTACAGTGAGGTCCTCTCATTTCAAGATTAATTTCTCCAAATATAGACAGACGAATAAGGGATCCGTTTGACATAAGAAAAATCTATCGGTATAAGATCCAATGGCTGTTTGGACCCTTCATTTGTAAGTAAATCCTGCCCCGGCCATGCTAATGTGAGCGTGCGTGCTGGGTGTAATTAAATGAAAAATTTACATATTTCTCTTCAAATTCTCTTTCCCAAGGAGTAGGAACAAATTGGTAGATTTCCTCCGTAGCTCCTGCGAGTAATTAATTGAAATTCGATCCACTCTCAGAGACAATTTAATTTAAATAAAAATCATATACATTTCACTCCTCCATGTACATAGGAACAAGCATTAAGTCTTTATAGAACGTGCTGTCTTCTTTTATGGGGGAGGGGGGGGGGGGAGGGGAAGAGGGAAGAATGAGAGCGATGAGTCTAATTACTCATGCACACTGAAGCCCTATATATGCTCTTATAAGGAGGTATTTAACTACTGGCTCCACTCCAGTGTCAGTCCCATTCGAAGGTATAGGGAACGACTCCCGAATTCCACTTTGGCTCGAGGTAACAATTAGAATTTTAAATCCATCCAGCTCTCCGCATCCTCATCCCCAGTATTGCTTTTCCCTCCGGCCTTTCACCATGTCGAATATGTAAAAACCAGCTAATTATTTATTCATCTCTGGTAGCTCTCTCCTATACGATCTACTGCTCCTAGCCTTCCCTAGTAAATGTCTTCAGACTCCAAGTCCAACTCCTTAATTTTACATGGACCTGGAACCAGCGTAGTAACAAATGAAGTAGCTAGAAACAGATACTCAAACAGTACACACAAGCTATAGATTCCTCTAATTTTTTCCCCCCTCTAAAATTTTCATGTAGATACTAAAATTAATTTTACAAATGCCCCATCATCCCAGCTTATACGTACGTATCTCCTTCCATGTAAATACATACTGGAACCCTGGCGTGAACAATTCTTAATGGAATTTTCTCCAGCTATGTATAATAATTCCAAATAGGAAAGCTCCCTATCCCTCATGGCGCCTGGATTATCCTTTTATTATACAAGATTTTTTATTTACATACACAGTAGTGTAGTCCCTCCTGTGTCGACAGCTCCTTGTTTGTAGGAACTGTTCCAGTTTTGTCTCCGTCTTGTAATTATTTTAGAAATCTTCTTCTAGGAATTAAAAGGGACAAATAGAATTTCCCTGAGGGTCTGTTCCAACAATTATTATACAAAATGGGGAATGAATCCAGATTTATATGTCCACAAGCTTGGGAGAAATTGAAGACAACATTTAATAATTCAGTCTGCTATCCTTCAGCTCTCACAGTATAGTCCATAAATACAAGCTGAGTGTCTATCTACTGTATAGGGGCTGAATGAATATGAATCAGTTTGCGGAAAAAGATAGGGACTGGCTGTTAATTTGTGATAATTACGAAAATGCATAGGACTAAACAATAGGCGGCATGTTTGGGCTGATTAGCTCCAAAAGTCTGCCGTCATAATATGAGCAGGAGCAGGCGTGAGGTGAATGAATCGGTCCCTCTTCAAAAAATACTCACACCGATCCGTTAATTACTCAAGTAACTTGTGTTTTCACTCTGGGAATTAAATTTGAGAGGAGGGGAAAGAGGGATTTAAAATATCTGTAATTATTATACATACCTAGATGTATCAATGCCTTCACTTTTACAATCCTCATGTGTATAGTTTGTTTCTCAATACAGAGACTATAATATGTTTGAGATGTTTTCTCTCCCATCGTCTGTCCGTCCTCGTCTCCATTGACTGTAAAAGCACGCGCGGCTATCTCTCTGTATGGAATTTATAGGATTTTAGCTCATAATTGAAGAGGATGTGAACTGCCTGACCTTCCCGCTGACCTATGGGTCTGCGCTGGTGCATCGTGTGTTTGTGTATCAAAGTCTAGATACTCATAATACGATTTTTATGGATGGATATGTATTTATATATAGTCAAGGCGGAAATTCTTATGTATAGCACTTGGGGTGTATAGGATTTTGATGGGACAGGGATGTATGTTATGTACATACTCCAAAATTAAAAATCTATATATGAGGCTCTATACCTATCTATCCATATGAGAGAGTACAGACCCAGTGATTTCCTTCGGAGCTTATCACTGTCAGATATTTGGTGGAGATAAGAGCCAGGGCATGATCATGATGGTCATGTTCATGTCACTCACGACACTGTCATATATGCTGACCTGTTCCTTTTCCCAGACCTCTCTCATATAGATACACAGAAATAAAATAGTGCATATTATGCACAAGTATAAGTGTGGAGTCAAGTACATGCCTCATCCCAGGATGGTGTACGTTATGGCCCCTACTCTGTACACATAGATATACATATTGACAATCATTAAGGAAGACTCCAAGAGACCGGTTGGGAAACAACTCCAGTCGTGCCATTTGTTATAATTACACACACACGCATAACTCTTGGAACTTTATTTAGAATCTTTTCAGTCCCGATCCTACAGTATAGATACATGCACATCTCTAGATACTCTCTATCTACATATAAGAATATTTCAAAAAGTTGATGATGCAGATGAAATCCTATGTCCATACTAATTGTAACCATATAGCTGGAGGCATCCACATTGGTACTCCGCTTGGTAACCTTTAATCTACATATTGTAGGTATTCCTCTCATTGTCAATGGAACTATGTGTAGATATATTCCTGTAAATGGAAGGAAACCCATCTTCACAAAAACACTAGCCCATGTCTTCATAGTACATAGATACCTATTGGAGTAATACTAATCAGTACACGAAGTCCCCATTGTCAGGAGACAGACCCTCGTGCTCCGAAACATGCATTACTACAGAGCTCTCTGGCATTCCAAAATATCCTCCGATCCTATTGGAGTCATTTCCATAAAGAGGCAAAAGGTCAATTGCTATCTTTTTCCCAAGCTTAGGAACACTCCGGTATAGATAACTGATAACGGTCCCATCCCAGGGCTTATCCTAAGCTAGGCATTACAATATCCTAATGGAGAGCATACACTCACACTAACCAGTCAATATCACTTTTGAAGTGTTTCCTATAATTTCTAAAGTATGACATTTCTCCAATTATTTGATTTCTCGGGGGTATCTTCCACAGTTGTTACTGGCCCCTCTGTGTTTTGACAGAGTAACTCTTTTTTCTTTTTTTGACTAACAGATACAGAGCTTGAAAACAAACGCTCGCTGAATGAGCCGTGTCATACAGTCCTGACACATTACGTACATATTTGTAGGTCCCTAAAGGACGAGCTCCAAAAATGTAGTAATACTTTCTAAAATTGTCACAATTTTTTTTTTTTTTGAGGGGGGGAGAATTTTTGTTATTTTTTTAAAATTCTGCCGTAAGATTTCTACAGAGTGTTGGAAGGGTGGGGGTAATTTTATAAGACTGTGGAGGAGGCTTAGAGTTTTGAGGAGGACATTGGGCAGGGAGGAGGAGGGATGAGAGACTCAAAAGTGTGTAGATATATAAAGTGCGAGTACTGTATGTGCAAAGATAAAAAAGTCCGATTGTTTGAGGTTGACAGGGAGATTAGGCCGAGACTCTCCGAAGATGATCAAAGGATGATTTGACTTTGAAGTTGTGTATCTTTTATGGTCAAGGAATTAGAGATGATAAAGGAGATGGAGTAATGCAGTAGCGGAGTGTAGCCGGAAGGGAATTCCTAATTGATGCATGGGGAGATGGAAGGATGGATGTAGGAAGGTTCCCACGGTGTGTGCTGGTCGAGTGTCGGCACGTGGGTCGTGGGGCTCCGGCTTTTACAGCATCAAGTCCTACGAGCGAGAGCCAGCGTCCGGAGGAGCAGGCTGGCTTCTATCCACACATCACTCCAAAGAGCACGTATACTGCAATGAGGAGTGTCTCTCTCTCTCAGTTACTCACTCCATACATACATACATACGTTAGACCCACAACAGTACCTTTTCCTCAGGTCTTTCTCTCCTGCCTCTCGCTCGCACTCTCCTCACTCGCTTTACTTCATGCCATGGGGCAAGCCATAATATAAGAAAGCTCTTCAACAACACATACACTTGCTCTCCTCTCCACAGAATACACACAACGCTAGGAACACACACACTACACTACTTACTACTATACTCCTGCTCCAAGTCAAATAACAAATCTCGACGGAACAACTTGTTCTCCTCTCACTCGAGCTCAGACCACCGAACTGGTAGGAGTTTGAAAAAGCCTCTCCAAAAATAGCACCTATAACCCCCAGCCAAAGTCTCCCATTCCAAAACACAGGCTCAAATGCAACAAGTGTTCCCTAATTTTGGGACGTTCAGGCAGGATCCCAGCTATTCCTAAAATCGTGTTATTTTTTCCAAAGTGTTTCCAAAAACAAGTGCCTTTTTCCATAATACAAAAAATTCCAAAAAGAGTGTGGATCTACGGAGTTTTTTATTCATTTTGTTTTTTACTCCAGGAATATAAATCGGTGATATTTAAAAAAAAAAATACATGGGAGGATAAATTTTCTCCAGTAATTTTTTTCCCCAGAGAATTTGAGAAGAAGAGTGAAGTTTGAAGGATTTTTTTTTTCTGAGAGTTATTTCCCCCTTTGTGACAATCAGTGCACTCATGACCATGTGCTCGGCGGAATCTACCCCTGACCCTAATAATGGAGGGTCAATTACTAAAACTCCGGACGCTACAAGTCGGAATCCGAATCGGAGGGTGAGTTTCTTTGATTAAAATTATTCAGCAGAGGTTTAAATTGCAATTAGTAAATGGGGAGGATGGAATAAAGTAGAGGGTTAGGACTTGGGGATTAATTTGGGGCAACGTCAGAAATTTATTTTTTGTGGGGGAATTTTTTGGAGTTAAAAAATCTTTTGGGGTTGAGAGAGATAGAGAGAGTTTCAGAGAGTGGGGGCTAGTTTAGATTTAATTTTTGAAATAAATAGAAAAATATTGGGGACGGAGTTTCTAAAGAGGAATTAGGAGTCATCAAGAAGACAACAATTAGAAATTGGGAATAGCTTCAGTATTTGAAGCCGGAAGGGTGTGAAAGGACGAGTGCCATTTGTTGTCTAAATTTAGGGTGGAAGTAAGCATTTAATGGACCGAGTGAAGGGTTAGTTTTGATTTTTCGGCAATAATTCACTCACCCTCACTCTGACATCCACTTCCTCGATAATTCTAACCCTTTTGGCCTTTTGTTCAACTCTGCTCTATTATGTATGTACACGTGCATATACATATCCAAATATTTATGTACATACAGTCAAGTGTGGGGGAACTTTAGATTTAATTTTAATTTCTAAACATGACCAAAGAGCGGAGAATTGTAGGATTCTTTATTCTTTTTCCTTTTTTTCTTTCTCCTTTTTGCAAGACACGACTTTTTCCATAATTCAGTGAGTTATGACTCAGGGGATGATTAGGAGCTGACAGTAGCAGAAAATTAGGTACTTGACTCTCCTGCCAACTGCTGTGTCTGCTCATGATGACCAAGTCATACTATTCTATATATATAGAATATACTCTACACTGAAACATTTTAGGACTCATGTCATGATTCACGAATGCTCGTAAAAAAACGTGCATGAGATGATTCTAATAATTGTGAGAGTGGAGAATTACACCAGGAGTTGGGAGCATATATACAGTATATAAGGAATGAGATGAAATTGAAAATAACTCTACAGAAATCTTGACTCATTTGTTTTGTCAGGGTATTTCATATGTTGTTAAAAAGGATAGTAACTCTCTTGCAAACTCTGTGCAGCCTTCATACATATATCTACACTATCCCTCTATTCAAGATAGCTTCAATGAATATATTTCCTTACTGTAAACCTCTTTTTAAATATTGTCATGAGTGCAAATAGTACGAGTAAGTAGCAAATTGCTACCGATCCTTTTTAGTCTGGAAGTGCAGGGAAATTCGTGTGCTCATAAAAATTGGAATAGTAAACAGCCATGTAGGTACACACTCACTTGGGATTTACTTCGACCTGTTAGATATACATAAGGAGCGTATGGCAAAGTTTTAAAACAAAACCTACGCAAAGAACTGCAAAAGTCTTAGGGATTGCCAAGTGCTCATAGGAATATTGCAGGGCAAGATGAATGAAATGACTTTGACTGGGATTTTGTATGTACATCAAAACCAACCCGCGTTCCCACCGTTGGGTCTTCAAAAGGGAAAAAATTATTGTTTTGAGTCGTACATGGGTTTTGAAAGGGGAATGAGATGAGGATAATATTTGTAAGATTATTTAGTGGCTTTTAATTAAGTGCCCGTAGGAAATTGGTATTTTACGGGGAATGCTTGAAATAGTAATAATTCTAAATTCCTACAATTTAAATTTTTACAGAGTAATAAGCCAATCATGGAGAAGCGCCGTCGGGCCCGGATCAACAACTGTTTGAATGAATTGAAGGGAATCCTTTTGGAGGCAATGCGGAAGGATCCAGCCCGACATTCGAAACTTGAAAAAGCGGATATATTAGAATTGACAGTGTCACATCTCAAAGCCCTCCATAGACATCATAGTAGTGGGAGTAATTCAGGGGATGGTAGTAGATTTCGGGCTGGTTTCGCGGAATGTGCTGCAGAAGTAGGGCGCTTTTTATCCTCAACTAAACCGGAGGGGATTGATCCTCAAACTAGTGGAAGACTCCTATCACATCTGGCGGACTGTATCAATAATCCTTCCCTAGGCTCCCCTCCAATGAATAATAATCATCCGACACATACCCCTCTGTCCAGTTTGGAGGGGGGAGGGAATGTAACAACGACGCTCAATGTGGGTCCGAACACTCCAATTATATCCCTCGTGCCTTCAAGACTTTCCTCCGGTGAGATTGCTTTTGTCGTTCCGGGTTTTAATTCCTCAGCAGCAGCGGCGGCAGCCGCTGCTGCTGCTCAACATCAGCATCAACATCATCTCCGTGGAGCCAGTACTCCCTCCTCAGCTATTTCCCTCACTATGCAGTCTGCTCTTCATTGTAATCCTCCTCCGATGTTATCACCGGAAGTGCCTCTAGAGTTGACAGTCTCCTCAAGTTCCTCTTCGGGCTGTTCCCTCAGTCCCAACTACCCCATTGGGAATGGTCATAGTCATCTGCACCAACATCATCATCATCATCATCATCAACAGCATCAGCAACAACAACAACAACAGCAACAGCAAACACATCCTCATCCCCCAACATTCCATCCACATAAGTTAGGAAGTTACTCCCCCGCCCTCCCCCCTTCAACCCAACCCCTGGCTCTGGTCACTCCGAAAAAGGAAGAGCAAGACGGGAATTGCTGGAGGCCTTGGTGGTGAAAAAATTTCATAGCCCTTATATTCTAGATATACATACATACATAGATACATAGATAGTAAATAGCATGTAAACTCCAACTGATACCCAACCTTCTTATACTAAGCCTTCGTTTCGCATAACCTTCTAATTCCCTATATTTTTTTTAGTAATTAAATATATAACCCTTTGTAGGGAATTCTCCGAAAATCCCTCCCTTCAAATCCGACTGGAATAATAAGTATATGACTTGAGAGCCATTGTATAGCTTTTTTGATCCTTAGGGCATTCCTATAATCTAGTTAATAGACATAACGACAGTTTTTGCTGACAGTTGCTTCAGGAACTATTGCCTTATTTTTGGTACAGGTGATCCCCTACTATACCATTTCCTACTTACAAAACTATTACTACGCTCCGGAAAATATGTACGCTCTAGGGAGTAATAATAAAATATAAATAATTACAGAACAGTTATATTAACATTGCCATTTGAATCAAGTTTGTGATATCATTCCACGCAAGATGTGACCATTGATAAGATATTGGCTTTTATTATTGTAGAAAGATCCTCGGTCCATAGTGTGTATACAGCACTTATTATATGTATAGGAATATGTAGATTCAAGGAGGCAGGACATGTGCATTTTTGTAAAAATGATTGCTTTTTTTTTGTAAAGTATAAGGAGACACCCCTGTTGTTGTAATAGATCCCTGACCCAAGGGAGCACAATTAGGTTAATTATAATTTTTTGTATATTACACTTTGGTTACAATTATTATAGACTTGAGTGTCCCTTTTTTCTTGAAGTTTCTCGCCATATGAGTACATCATAGTACATTCCAAATCTACATATGTGGTTGTACATACTTACAATTTAGTAATTATATCACACACACATATAGCACAACAAAATCACAGTGTCTTCCAGAATACTTGGTGAGTGCCTTCTTTTCCGCAAAAAAAAACGGACAAAAATCGGAGTATTTACACTTGTATAAAAAATGTCAATCATTAAGACAATTATTCCTTGAAAAAGATCCTTCCATTCAAATTTACAATCAAGCTTCCTCTCCAGGAATAAAAATAAATCCCTTGTAAGTAATTATAACAATTATGAACAAGTCGAGGGGGATTTATCCGATCCTGTATAAATTAGAAATTGACATATATAATTACTAATTGGTAGGGGATAAGTAATTGTAAGTAATATGTATAATTTATTATACCTACCTTGGAACTATTACAGCTTTGATCTCCCGATTGAGAGAGCCCCAATAGTGAGGCTTTGTTGCCTTCAAAGTTCTCGTTTTAAAAAAAGTCAGACATTGTACAGTCACACTATTCTAATATTTTACATTGGAATTATTCCTTATAGGAGATTAAACTCCCTCATGTGGGGAAGATCCCTCTCTTACTCCAGCTAATACATAACGCATATGGTTTAAATTATAAATAGGTTATATATGTATGAGTTCCCTCATAATTATTAGAAATTGCATACGATTTTACCACAAGTAAAGTATGGCTTTCTGTTGCGGTGAGACAAATCAAAAACGGAGTTTGGGAACTATACAGTGATCCCTGCAGTTTTGAACTGACAGTATATTCACTAGCTATAATTCTGAAGCTTTATGTTTGTACAGTATAGGTCCAGTAGTAGTTAATTAAATATTAAGTATATAAATTTAATTAATTTATAGGATTTTTTGTATACTTACTGTATCTACGAATAGACATGTGTACATATGTACATGAGTTAACACTATACAGCTCGAAGCACATATGTATGTATGTAATTATGTATACATAGTGATCAACATTTTCAGTTTCATTCCTTGAAATCCCCACAACAGTAAAAGAGTTTTCCCCCTGGTAGGGTTTTGTGCCGGAGATAAAACCTTTGCAAAATCCTTATTACTGTATAGGTTATAGTCAGTTATGTATGTAATTTTGTAGGAGAGGAGCTGACTATAGGGAAATCCTGTTGTGGGCTTGAAATGTGATTCCAAATGCCTTCTCCTTTGTGGTAAAATCCTCTGTACAAGGGCACAGACGTATATGCGTATATATCTAGAATATATTTGACTGACTCCAATTAATCTTCACAGCTTTGCGTATAAGCTCAAATCCTGTAATATAATTACAAACACATACATACATACACACACACATACAGTTCCAAATATATGTCCAATATACGACTGCAAGTGTCACCCGATATGATGTAACATTCCTCGGTGTTTATGAATCGTAAGTTCTTTTTACTACTTGGGTTTTTTTGTAGACTGTCTCCTTCAATGAGGACGTATGTATGTAATTAAAGAGTAAAAGCATAATTATTTGGCGTATAATTGCCGTTAGAGAGTGAGAGATATGCTGAAAATTGAAGGTGGTATATAGATATAATAATTATTATTATTGTATCCCACCGGGATCATAAGTGTGTTCAAACAATTTCAATGCACTTGTATTATCTATAATAAATTATATGCTATACACACACACACACACACACATCCGTAAAGTGAAATGTACCTCCTCAAAAAAAAATATATATCAGAAATAGACTATACAATTAATTACACATACACTGTATCTATAATTATATAAAGCCCATGGAGCTAGAGGACAGATTGTTACTATACTATAAGTAGTCCGTAGAATTATTAATGATTGTAAATGTACAGACTTGGAAAAGAGAGAGATTATATTGTAATCACAAATTCATGATATTTATTCACTGTGAGCGTATAATAGTTATAAGAAATTGAATAAAAGTTGAGCTTGGAAGCATAGCTCAGTTGTTAATAGAAAAGGAAAAAAAAATCAATGTATGTATACATATTTTGTCTGAACAATATCCCTTCACTCATTCCTCCATGCATGATTTATTATTGACTGTCAACAAAAATAAGAGACTGGACAATATTCACTCTTTGACATGATCCTGGCTCATAGAAATGCAATGTATGTAATTACATACACTCAAATGCATTATAAGGGGACTGGAAATACACCCAAAATTCAAGGGAGAATATGTCAACCATTTGTCAAAATTAGCATTGAATTGTATCCTACAGTATGTGTCAATATGAAATCCTTAAAATTTGTAAAGGAAAAAAAATGAAACCTACATAGGTAAAGAGTACGGCAAGTATTTTTTTTTGACTATCTGTAATTATCTATACACTACACTGCATTAGCAATACAAGACTTTTTTGATCCAAAGGTTGAGAGGAGACCTGACAATTATTCTATGTCTGGGAGAAATGAGGTAAAGATGAGCTCGCGGACTCTCCAATACTACTACTCTCGAGGATTTTTCTCTGGGAGCGTATCGAATTATTAGCTTGTAATAAGAGTTCATAAAGAGCAAAGGGAAGAGGGACAGACGTTGAAGGTCCATTTGTTGTCAGTTTTTGTCAGGGGATGATGACAATGCAGTGAAGATCAATATGTGGACAGACGGAGGACAAGGTAAGGTATATTATTTCCCTCTGGTTTCATTTCCAAGGGAAACTGAACGCTCTCAACAGCCCTGTATTTTTTTAATGAAAAACTATTTCTTTTTGGTCGTGAGCAATTGAAATAACAATGGGATTTTGTGAAGAAGAAGAAGTAGCGACTGAACATTCATGAGTTACTTATTTCTTTGGAAATTCTCTCTCTCTCTCTCTCTCTCTCTCTCTCTCTGCCAGTGAACCGCGGCCCGAGCCATTTGTGACTCATAAGGATTGATAGGCTTGTTAAGGAAAGTGTCATGTTGATACTCTCTGGCCGAGAAAAGTCTAAATTGGTCACGGATGCTTACATTAAATAAATGATGAGGTGCGGTGGGTGGGTGTCATTTTCTATATCTCGTGTCTCTCTCTCTCTCTCTCTCTCTCTCTCTCTCTCTCCTACAGATATATCCCCTCACATTTTCCTCTCTATCTGGAAATAAGACACACATCAACTTACTCCCCATGAAAAAGTATACTGAATTTATGCACGTACTAGTAAAAATATCTATGAACTTATACCTGAGAGAGTGTACTTACGGCGGTTTGCTTTGGTTTTGCGCTCCGTTGCTCCTTTTTTCTTCACTCTTTCACTCTTTAACAATCCAATTGCCCTGGAAATATTTCTCAGGGAAGAAAAATACAGAACTGTATTAATTTACCCCCCTTCCATTCTTCAAAAAAAAAATCATGGATCATTTCCTAATATTTTATATATACTTTCTAGAAATATTATACACTAGAATATATGTACTTTTCAAATCTAGTAATTACATACCCTGTCCTTTGATCTTCCAGTTTTCACGTTGATTTTGAAATGTGACAGAGAGAGGGGTTTAATCTATATATTTTCTTCTATGGTTCCTTATGGAGATACAATTGACAGTCCAGGCTTGGGAAAAGGTACGCATGTTAATAATAATTATTATAGTGAGGAAAAAACTGACAATGACATCAAATGTAGTGACCATTCTGAGAGAGAGAGAGAGAGAGAAGTGCTTGGGATGAGCATCGTAATGATGAGTGATGAATGGGGATGACAAGGGACGCCTCGACCCGCTGTCTTATTCCTTCCCCATCCTTATAACGCTGAACCATATTATCATCCTCTTTAACGGCCTCCGTATGTATACACATATGTATGGATAAATATGTATCCCTATAGGACTCCAGCCTCTCAACAAATACTCATTCATCACGCTCATCTTGTTCCCAAGCTCTGGATGATACGGCCTTTGGAGCCCCATCCCGGGCGTACTTATCCTTCAAATTTTAAAATTCCTTAAATCTTCGGCATAGTTTTGTTCCCCATGCGGCACAATTACTCACAGGATTTTTTTCAAAGTAAAAATTTTAATAATCTGACGTAGAGTATATATGTAAATATCTACATACATGGAGTAACCCAAGAGCATATGTAAGTTCTGTATTAAATGTATACATGCTTTGTGGGGAGTTTCGATCGTTATATTAATTTGATGGTATTTTTGGATTAATTGTCCCTGCACTTGCTATTTGAAGTGTATTTTTTAAGTGGGACTGTATATTTATGTATGTATCTATATCTGCAGATATGTAATTAATTTTAAGGGGTATATCTCCAAAGTTTTTTTTTTGTTTTGGAGTGGAGGATAGGAACAAGTTGAGTCTCTCTGGTGAATTTGGGTTCTAGAGTTTCGTGGAGGGGTCGATTTTTTCCCCCCCGATATCGGATGACATTCCAAGAGCCTATTTTAGATCAAGTGTCCCTCAATTCCCACTTTTCCCACCAGACGGATCCTTTTTCAGGAACTCTGTCAATGTCAGGGGACCATTCGTCATGAATTTGATCCCGTCGGTATGGGTCTGCTAAAGCACCCAGTAAACCAAGAACTCATGGTTTCGTAGAGGGCCGGCATCAACCGGCCAGCATTGGCTACGTATCAGACTTGTCCGCTGGCCATTTACTGGCCCAACAGCGGCAGACGCTTTTCGGCTCCGTCACTATTCCGGTATGGTTTTAGCAGGACTGACGGTATCGGTTTTATGTCGGGCCAGTGCCGGTTAGTTAATCGTCAGACAAAACGGTGCCACTGCATTTCCGTTACAAATTGAATAAGTTGTACATGAATTAAATATGTAATAAACTATGCAGAAAAAAGCTAAGCAATTAGTACATTTCATGTTACACACAATTAGATTTATTTATTATAAGTAAATTCATAACATTTTTGTATAACAAAAATAATAGTTTTTAAATACTATCAGGCACATCAATAGTAAGGGGAATGTTCACATACTTCTCCCTAGCATTTGGAACTGGAAATAATGCACACTTGTTTTTCAAATTTTTAGTACTAATTGTAATAGGATTTGACAATTTACTGCATTCAAAAATAGAAAATTTGGTGCTATCAACTGGGTAGCTAGTCAATCCAGCAGTATTTAAAAAATACTTACATTCTAACAGTCCTTTCTCTGCGTTAACTAAGGAAATTAATTTGATTATTTTCCTATCTGTTGTTATAAAACACGAATCAGATTCATTGACTGATAATAGAATACCATTTAAGTAGTACTTTTTCATCTTTGACTTTGTCACAAATCCCGATTTTGTAGAAATATTTGAATTGCATTTTACAGCTCCAATTTCTGATACTCTATTTACTATTTGTTGCAGGAAGTGTTTTTTAGACTTTACCATTCTCTTTAAACTTTGCATATAATTTTCAAATTCGAAGGCGCTGAAACTGTCTAAACTAGAGAAGTTAAGAGCATCGTCTGCCAAATGAATTAGAGAATGTACGTTGTACGTCATAAATTCTTGCCCATACAAAACGTTCGCATCAGTGACAAATTCTAAAAGGAGCCTATTAGCGATAGAGTTAAAGGTATTGACATGGGCTTTAGGGCTAACAAGAATAAATATGGCAGCACTAAATTTGAGAAAATGATTATACAATGTTTCTGGCAAAGTTTCTTTCAAACAGATGATTCCATAATATAATAGAAATGACCTAAACTCAGTAGCTTTAAATCGATCAACATCGCGTAACGATCTTGGCTTACGAGCAAACTCAACAGGGGTAAAAGCTACTAAGCTTAGCAGCTTTTCTGAAATTATTTCTAAATCTCTTGCTCGTAATCGTACTTTCAAAGAACCTTTGATCCAAGTTAATAGCAACTTTCGCATGACCCCTAAACATACTAAGTGCATGAAATCAAGTGGAAACTGACTAACTAAGTCTAGAGGGAGCTCGGTTAAAGGCGACTGCCCAGCATGGTGTTCCTCTTGCATTTGATGTACAAAGCTATTTTTTGTACGCAAATTAGAAGACACATCAGGATATGTAACTCTATTCAAAAACCACGTGCCTTCTTGCTCACATTTTTCGCATGAAAAATAAGAGTTGTGTGGTTTAATACACTTTAAAAAACTTCGAGCCGGTGAATCTGCAGCAAAGTAACTAATACAGAATTTGTAATTAACCGATTCGACAGTAATGCCTGCTGCTATTAAATTTTTAACTTCTTCAATAAACTTACAAAGGTATTCTTTTATACTCTTTGGTTTAGTTTTTCCTGAATATATAGCTATAAGAAATGGTTCCTGACATACTGATTGGTCAACGACCCCCATTAAAGGCCAGAGTTGACTATTGCTACTTTTACATATCGGGATTCCATCACAACCAACAGATAAACTGACAAAATTTACGTCTGCATTTTCCTTAAAATAAGGGCAGTTAGTCGGTTTTAGACCAGAAGTAATTCTCGATTTAACATGGGATTCAATACCAAAATAAAAAAATTCACCGTCAATAATTGTGTCTACTACGATTGAACGCGGGGTTGTAAGCAAAGTTCTAGCACACAAAGGAATTTCACTTGTTACATGTGGTTGTAAAATTTTCAACAAATTGTCAACAGCTACGTGAGAAATTTGATAATTACAAGTCCATAATGCTAACTTTTTAGCTAGTGAAATTTCCACATTATCACATGAAAATTCATTTGAAGACTCATTTGAAGATTCATTTGGAGATTCACTTGAAGATTCATTTGGAGATTCACTTGAAGATTCACTAGAAGATTCACTTTCAGAAATGTCTGTATTTACGAAATCCTTACTGGTGTTGATTGAGGTTGGAATAACTTCGACATTGCTTGGTGCTTCAAGAAGGCCAATTACTCGTTTTGTATTATTGTCACTTTCAGTTTCAAGAAAGTTGTTTCTAATATCATTTAGCAAACCAGAAACAATTCTGGCCGTCTTTCTTCTTTTACTTCTAGAGCTCATTATCTAAACTAAATTTACAAATAAACTAAATAACAGACAATAGTTAGTAGCTAGTTGTGCAACTATACAACTTCAATTAATTTAATGCACATTTTGTTCAGCCATCTTCTTTTTGGCTCGTTCTTTCCTACCACCATTTCTATCGGAGGCTCCTAGAAACCATTTGCTTACAATGCTTTCGCACTCATACTCACTTGGTGTTGGATCTTCGGGATGTTTTTTAATTGCAACTGAAAAGTAAAATATTCAAGAAAGTAAAAAATGTATATACAATAATTTACAGTAAGTTACAATAGAATTTGCTATTGTACCCTTGACACATTCCAATAAAGTGTAATTCTTGAACTTTATTTTATTGTTGGCTCCACTGAAATTTGTAGACTTGGCAAGGTCTGGACCAATAACTCGCCCCAAGATTCGTTTGACAAAGTCCACAGTATTTTCTCCTCCGATTCCTTTCAGAAACTTTACCTAAAATTTTTTTGGACATAGTAATCCATATAATATATTACAATAAGACACGCAAGGAGCAATAACGCAGCAAAAAACTACGTATTTATCATCAAAGTATTTACTCGTAAAATATATATTCACAAAATATCCTACCAATTTGGCTTTGTTCGCAGAATTTTGAAGCCATTCATTCGCCCGAAAAAACTCGTCAGGACTATTTATTGGAATGCAAACTCCAGGAATAATTACGTCGTCAGTGCAACACTCTTCTGAATTGTTTGACACTATTCTGATGAGTTGACGAATGTCAGAAGAAATATTTACAAGGTGTCGCAACGCCACACTCTGAAAATCTAATAAGTCAGGAATTTGAAGGGGATATGCTTCATTTGTAATTAATAATAATATGTGAATATGTAATTAACGAAAAATCTAAAAATGCCGTCTTTTTCTACTTCGGTTTTCAACAGCAAGTTTCTTTATTTCTTCTAAAATTTCCTCAACAACGCCATTTTGAACTTGAAAGTTTTGATCCGTCAGAGGAAGGAGTTCGGCATACGACCCGATGCTTTCAATAGTATTATTGGGATGGATTTCTGGAACTACAATCTGAACATTGTTCTCTACGAAGAACGAAACTGTAAAAAACTTAATTGAAAAAATACTACGTGAGATTGGTAATTAAAATAATGCAGACCTGGAATTTCGGGTCCAAACAATAAGTCCTCAACGCCGGGTGTAGACTCACTATGGGATACTGGTGCAAATGCACTTGCCTCGTCGGGACATTCGCGAACTGATGGAATATCCGTCCGGTTCCTATCAAAGATTCTTGAATTCACTGGAGTTTCAGAATCGTCTGGTCGCTTTCTGGGTCGTAATTTTCTACCTGGCGTGACAAATTCTTCCGCGTCAGTTAACTCAAAATCACTTTGTTCTATGGCTCTCTCCAATCCTGACTCGGCCTTTTCGTAGCAATCTGCAATAAACATATACCCGTTATTATTTCGATTCTTGACTAATAACCGTCAAATATTTAATAATTTGGCAGAAACAATAAAAGTACATGCTTTCAAATAAACACAATTTATTTTAGCAGCCAAAATGCTACGTTAGCGTTAATTAGAATGTTAAAAAAGGTGTTAGATGGCATAACAAAAAATTAAAGTTATTATTACCTGCACCACAGCGAATTTTGCAGTCGTATAAGGTCCACTCAATTTTCGGATAGTGTAATGGTTCGACACTTTTTTTTATTAAGTTAATTATCTTAAGATTGTCACAGTTATTGGGCCAATGGCATGTTGTACCATTGCAAATAAGCCAGGTCGATGGCACAACTTCCACACTATTGTCTTTAGTGAAACGTACTATGTAAAATGCTTGTTTCATTGTGAGATTAAAAATTCCGAAATGCAAGATTCAATTAACTTAGAAAAATTGCACTCTATTCTCAATCGCTAAGACCGTGTGCTGGTGAATGAATGGTGACTTGTGCATGCTTATATTAATTTTCTGTGCATCCACAAGGTGACGGCTTTGTTTTACAGTTGCCGGGGCCTTCCCGGCAACGGCCCGGTAAGACGATTCCAGAAAGATTCTTAAATGCAAGCCATGCAACAACCATTGTTGGTCCATGTAATACCTGCCAATAAATAACCATTGAGGTCATGCACGTGGCTTTCCATCATGGTTGCATAAAGCTTTCATCATGTTCATTCTGATTTTGTGACGGCTTGCCGTCATAGTTAGTTTGCCTGAGTGAAACCATCAATGCCGGCATAGCCCCAGTGAAATGCCATGAACGTTGGTTTACTGGGCACTTACGAGTTTTGAAATTTACTTGGAATTGCACGGGGAACTAACGAAAATTCTATTTTTCCTGTCTGTGCATTTGTGTTTATGTGTGCTTGTGCTATTGCTCCTTGTGGAGGAAAAGGAAAGGGTTCCAATGACGTTCTTGGTAATTAGACAAATACAAAGTTGAAAAACCAAAATAGGAAAACGTCAGGGATAGTTCTCGGGAAAACTGCATTAAACCGCATGATATAAGTACGAATGGTTTACGTAATGATACCAGGGCTTAGCCCACACGACGTGGTCAAATCCTCCGATAATAATAACGGTCGCCTTCCCAACACATCAGCTCTCAACTACAGGCACACACACACACACACACACACATATATATATATACGACAGACAAAATCTTATCCAGTTGGATGTAAAAATAAATCACAGTAGTCTCAATGCGGGAGTTCCTGTAACTTTTGGAGGAATGAATATAGAAGGGTAAGACCGAATGAAGGAATAGAGTCAGAGGAGTGTGTACATAATTATGTATGTACATAGCTAGTAATGTTGGAGATGAGCGGAGACAGTTGGGAACATCCAATTTTTTATTTATTTTTTAGACAATTTATTTTTTTGAGCCGTCCCTATATTACACGAGTATATTCTTATGGCTAGAGCCCATATGACGAAGGGCGAGGGAGTCAGATTGAAAGAACTGTCGGAGAGGACACACACTGACAATGCCAAGAGTCATTTGTGCCTTTGGAGTAAGGATACTGTATGTACATATGTCATTTGGTCCAAGAAAGGACCATCTCTCCGGTCATCATTGTCAAGACTGGAGTAATTCCAAAAATATTGTCCTCTTAAATCTGATGGGATTTCCCCCCTCCCTATTTACAAATATATTGAAGACTCCAGCCTAAGAGTGTTCCTAACCTTGCGTAATTTGTCTTCGAGAAAGGTCCCATCAGCTTTTTTCATATCATCTTCCCAAATGACAATTCCCATATTTTATCATTTTTACCCTCCCTTTTTACAAGCCCAAAAACAACCCCAATTTTACTTGTAATTTCATAAATTTACAAAGAAAGAAAACAAAAATTACAAGGAAAAATAATACTACAAAATAATAGGAAAAATGTGAGAGTAAAGATTTATTTTAAATGAACAGCATTATTAAGGGACGATAATGAATTAATTCCCACAGACACTCCGTCAAATGCAGCCATAATTCCTCTGGAAGGAAATCATAAGTTCCCTCTCATAACTGAATCTTTCCCATGGAACTTTCCTTAAGCTTAAGATTCAATTCAGTTTATCAATCTCAATACCCTATTTCCTTTTCCATAGATATACTTTGGCACTAAAACAAATTTTACACGTTTATTAGAATAATTACACTAAAGTGCAAGTATATATAATTAAGGATTATTAGGAAATAAATATTTGCTATCCGTGTGACGATCAAGGGCTTGAACCACAAATTAGGCTTAGTGTAATAGTACACCTCGTATTAAGCTCTATCTAAGGATAATGTAAGGATAGGGGAAACTATATCTATAGATAATTATGTATTGATCTCCATATAGGTTATAACCCCTGCCTCTGTGAATACTTAACGACGTCCTTGATTTACATGTGAAATATATGCCCGATCGTACCTATCGATTTGCTTCGGTATCATTTCCTCAGAGGCCCACAAAAAAAAATGGTAATAAAGGATAGCAAGAACCTGCAAAATATTCTTTTGAAGTCCCATTTAAAAATTACTACACACACACACACACACACAACTACTTCTATAGCTAGAACATACAAAGCCCCTGTTGACATATCCCCCAGCTCTACTGCGGATATTGTTTGAGAAGGCGGAGGACAAGGGGGGGGGAGAATGGGAAGGGAAAAAAACTGGAATAATAAATAAGCACACACATAGTAGTAACTATTGATTAGTAATATGAGCATTGCTTATAACTGGCTCATTTCCATGTCTTTAGATTTTTTTCTGTGGTCCGAGGGAGCTAATTAAGCTCCGCTGTTCTACATCCCCTGTAAAATAGTAAATGTCTTAATCGACAATCCGTCTCATAAATAAATACTCCTTCGGAGGAAAAAATATATATTACACAGAGAGAGGTGTTGTGGACATATGGCCATATCTACCTCCTATTATATATGACAGGACCCATAAGCTCTCTATACTAAAATATATAGGTAATTATCTATATCTATCTATAGATATACTAATCGCCAAAGATTATCGAGTCTTTAACACAAACTGACTCCTCCGATCCATCTCCTCAGGAATTCCTTGCACGTTTCACTGTTCTGTCCATGTGAATTTGTATAGAGAGAGAGAGAGAGAGAGAGAGAGAGAGAGAGAGAGAGGGCCGGAGTCCTGTTTCTCTCTTTCAATAAATCCTGAGCGGAGAGCATAATTTAATATACTGGGGTTGGGGCGTCCACACACACACACACACACACACACATGCACACAAAGTGCCTTTTTGCAAGTCTAATTTTTTTTCCCTCCTTGACTATTTTTACAGTCTGCAAAAGCTAAAGGATTGATTAACGAGGTGATTATGCCCCCATTAACATAATGTATGAGCTCTGAGAAGAAACGACGCTACAGCCTATTAGCTATAACTATAACCACAACAAGGGAGTTAACTGCAAAACTCATTGATTCCAAGGGCTAGAGCTACGATTAGACTTTTAAAATCCCCTATTCTTTTTAAATACCCTGGATTTGTTTTCCCCTCAATGTAAGTAAGAGATGAGAGACAATGAAGGTCTCAGTAATGGATCGCTTTCAAATAATATCTATAGGCACTCCGTGAGTCTGTACACCAATCTTGGAGGAGCCTCTTTGGAGGAGGAGGTGTTTTTGTGTTTTCCATCATCGTACTAGTAAATGCTTGTTTGCATTTTAATTACTATCCTATGCTCATTGATTATTGAAACCATATAAATAGTTCCCATAAGGTTTACAGGACTCTTTGGAGGCTTTTGCAAGAGTATATTTTGTCAGAGACAAAGTTTGGCTTGAAATATGTAGCTTGCAATTACAAATTGAGTCTGCTCTTTATGTTTTTTGCGTATTTATATCTGTAGTAAAGATGGGATTTTTTTGTTTATTATTGTGATCTGGCTATCTATGTACTTATTACAAGTAAACTTTTTTCCTTTCAATTTCACAGGATTTCAGAGGATCAGTCCTCACTGTATGTTTTAGAGCCTGTGTGACTCTGTATTTTTGAGTAATCAAGTGTGGGGCGGGCATGGGTTCACATGGAGAGATTGGTCACGGCAACCTCATCCCCCTCCATAAAGAGCCAAGCCAGAAGTGTACAGGAGAGGAGACAAGAGCGTATTATTCTGTCTTAGTGAGACGGAACGACTCCAGCTTTGTTCGGACTTGTTGATGCAGAAAGCTCTAGTTTAGGTGGGGCTTAATTAATCCACTGACCAGCCATTTCCAATTTTGAAAGGGTCTCCTCATGCAGGAACCTCAGTCTGTCCCAGACATATGTAGATACGTACAAAGCCCTGTACTGAACTTATACATACATGTACATAATTATGTCTATAGATTTTTAAAGTACAGTGCATAATTCCACTATGAGTCAAATGTGAGGTAATAGGAGGGATTTTTGCCCTGAGAGTCATACAAGTATCTACATGTATCTAAACGTATGTACGTGGCTCATTCAGAACCTGTGACACGATCGGAACTAAAAGGTAAAAAATATATATTTCCACACGTGAAAAAAAATACTTTTTTCGGAGAGTTTTGAAATAATTACCTTACGCTTTTAGCACTGAAAGGAAATAGTTCTCATGTATCTGTAGTACGTGGGGAACCATTGGAATTTAGAATGCAATTTTAATATCAAAGCTCATCTCTTCCCTTGCTCCACATACGCTACTATACTGTCGAGTGTGTGTGTGTGTGTGTGTGTGTAACGTGACAAAAAGGGTGGTAGTCGTATTTGATTCCAACGGATAAAAAAAGGTATTTCATCAGATGAGAGTGTGTGTGTGTGTGTCTATATGTGAAGCAGGATATCACTGGTTTTTATCACAGGCCTACCCACATACATATATTTACCTATAATTATTATTACTTATACCTACACAAGGATCTAAGGTTAGCCTTTTATTATTACAGGCAGGATGACAACATTTGGAGAGATGGACACAGAGATAGATCCAGGCTTTGAATTTAACCCTATATGACGATGACTCCCAAAACCAAACCCTGTCTGTGGAGTTTGAACATCCTTCCTTTCTATTCTCTCGGCTTTCACCCTCATCCCTAGCCCTGATGAGATGAAGCTCGCATTCTCAATTCTGCTATTTTTGATGATGATTTTCATAATAAAAAAAATCTTTGGATTCTATTCATGTAGGTAAATATTCTATCTATGTGTCCTCTCCTCCTGGTTTAACACTATTTTCACGGACGGGGTGGGTCTCTTCTAATGTCGGATGTTAATGAATAATGAACCTCACACGTTCAATTTCAAACTATAGAAATAGAATGGTAGAGGCTGGGATCAAACAGATACATATGTGCAATAGCATTATTGTCAATTAACTACCAGTCATGAACTACATAAATCCTAATCTGTGGGGAAATAAGGTTAAAATTTAGGGATCATTTCTGGGGAGCTCTTACAATTTTTAGAGGGAAAATTCCAAGATTAATTTCTGCATCAAAAATAATTATTATTGTAGTCAAAATTTGTGAAAATTATTGATTGAGCGGAGCCTTAGTTATTAGCAGGGACCTGAGCTGGAGGTACAAGAGCGTATGTAATTACATGAAGCGTTATCTCCAGACTACTGTATAACCTCACCTTTTACATTTGATCCGGTCCCTCGCAGAATCCTTTCTGTAATAGTATTGTACGGTAATTCCTATGGGAAAGTGCCACTCAAGATACGGATATAATCTGGATTTGAATTGTATTATTATACAATTTACTACCATATTAGAGTCATGCGGTGAGGGAGGGAGATATATATTTGCATTAATTCTATTTACCTGTTTACATTTCCCATTAGGGCTACACATTGATTGAGAGTCCCATAGGGGCTAGGGTCTTCCACACATACAAATGTTATATCACTCTCTCTCTCTCTCTCTCTCTCTCCCTCTCTCTCATACGATATACTGTAAATTTCTGATAAGATTTTTTTAATCGTGGAGGACACTCCACGGACGGTGAAGCACTCCACTTCTCCTAACTATGGCACCACCCAAATCCCACAGAACAATTTATATTTTTGACGTTTGACTCCCAAGTACAAACAGGGCTGGAGTCCCTGTTTTATACTATTACAACAGTTTAAAAATCCTTCCTAGCCCGTCCCATATGTACGAATCCAATAGAATCCCAGAATTGTAATACTTAACGTAATTATACACACATACATATGTCCCTTACTATAATAAAACATTACACTATAAAAGAACCGTGAGATTTTCCTATTGGCATTTCCTCCTCCGGTCTTGTTTTCCCCCTCTCATCATCAACAGCCAAATACACCTCCACTGTATAGGCACTTAGAGGCAAAACAACAAACAAGGAAAAAGCATGATTTTCCAACTTGATTCCAGATTATAATGCGTTCTCTCTCCCAGGCTCTCCCGTGATCGATGTTTTTTTGTACGCAGGAGCTGTAAGGTACTGGATACACGTCTATAAAGTCCTATCGTCCCAATGTATGTAGATAATTCCACACAACATTCTAAAGTTTTTTAGAAAAGTAGAGCTTTAAAATTTGGTAGGAGCATCAGAATTTGATGCTCCTTTGAAATTTAATAAAAAATCCCTAATCGCTAAAAGGTTATAGATACTAAAATTCTTCTTCATGCAATTTTATCTTTTGTTTTGAGTGTCAATTATCTGTTGTAATTTCAGAATTATATTTCTAAGGAATTTTATTTAAAATTGTTGACACTACTAGTGTGGTCATGATTACACATACATTTTGATTGGATGGAATTGGACAAACTTTTATCTTTAACTGGAATAGATTTGGTGGTGTGATTTCCTGGAAGAGCACAGACCCAGATCAATAATTTCTTCACACTTGGGGCAAACCTCACAGGAGGATTTATACACACAGAGAGAGAGAGAGAGAGGTATCTCTGTATTTTGATCTGAAGAGTATGAGCTCAGTGGAGGAATGATAACCTGCTGGTGATTTGCTGTCATAATGTAAAGAGATAGCTGCTAGATGTAAGGAACGTATGTATGTATAGGTAAGATACACAGAGGAGAATAAATATTGTGAGGGAATTTGAAGGCCCATTTAAAAGTGAGATTGACTTTTAATACGTACGTTCGTCGTCCGCCGTGTGAAATTAACTTTGATTGTTTTCCCAGGCTGATTATGACGACTCTTGTCTGACTCCTTGGATGCGTGCGTGCCTCTGTGGATAAGTATCTGATATACATATTATGTTGGAGACTATGGTCCTAGAGTCAGTTGACTATGTTGACTTGACCCTGTGCCTGTCAGACTGTCTATTGTTGTTTTTCGCATGCCGACGATCATCGCTCCTTCCAAACGTATCCTTCTCGAGTAATTAATCAAAAGTGATGAAAGTTGGGAGTAATTATTGTAGAAGTGACTCATCCATTTGCATACTTATTGGCCCAGCAAAGATCATTTGTTTCCCAATTATTTGCCCCCACACACAGAAGAAACAATAAAGCTCCCATGAAAATTTAAAATTATTTGTCTTAGACACTTATGTTATTTAAGTCAACAAGAAAAATTATTTTTGTGGGGTAAGAAAACGTTATTATAAAGTTTTTATATAAAGTTTTCTGACTGGCTCTTCTGAGATTACTCCTCCAAAAGATTTGTTGATGATTTGTATGTATATAGTTATATCTAATTACTTGTATATGCATTTATGTAATTATATGTCTGTGAGGGAGGGAGTGAGATTAAAAATAGGATTTAAATGAGAGGGAAGGAAAATACATTTTATCATTCACCTTTGACACAGTCCGCCGATGGCAGGATGCTTCGCATGCAGTTATTGATAATTTTGCAAACTATAAATATCCTAGATTGCAAGGATCAAGCTGGCGCCGAGGCGTGTGCTTAAACTTGTGAGTGATCTCTGAGAGAGACTTGCAGAGTGGAAGATTTTCTCATGCCATTTACACTTTTCCAGTGAATAATCTCTTAAATTTGAGACTCTTCAATTGAGATTTTCTGGTTTTATTTGGCTCAATCCGGACTGGGATTTTTTTAATGGGTGTCGTCAAAGGTCAGGGGTCATGCCCTTTTTTGGGATGGGGACGACTACCATTGCGGAGAGTATTATTATTATTACAGTGACTCTTGTTGAAAACGTCAGCTCGGGATCGCCGGGGTTGAGCTGTACTGCGAAGGCTGGTGTCCATTACAATAATTAACTCTTCAAAAAAGACTCAAGAGCATGGATGGGATTTGTCATCAAAATAAGATATAAGAGGAAATAACGCTCATGTAATAATCCCCTGATCAAAGATAGCACCTACTAGTTCTACTGTACATCCCTGGGGCTCTGCATAAATCCCATACACCAATAGATAGTCATGTATGTCGAAATCAACTGTGTTTTTTAGAAAAATTCCAACGTGTCACATTTGATTATTTAAAAAAACTATGACTACGGCGCAAAACTCTTGGAAATCAAAACAGACATATTTTTTGAGCAGATATGAGGATCCTTATAGAACGAGGGAATTTTTTAAAATCTTCATAAAAAGGTAGACTTATTGCTTCACAGAATCTTGGAATTATTATGCAATTTTTTTTGTTATCAAAGATCCTGTAGGTTTTGTAAAATCCAATTTTCCTTGTTCCTTCAACTTTTTATAGCGTCTGAGGAAATCATTTTTAAGACACTTTTTTATAATTAGGGGAAGATTAATTTTTTGTAAATAATTATTAATATCCCGTAATGAGTGTTTAAAAAAAAGTGAGGCTGTTTCCTCAAGAAAAAAAAAACGTGCCAGGAGTGAATTATAAACCTTCCTTCATACAAAATTGACTTTTGATGTCTAAGGTTGGATTTTTCCCAAGTGATTTCCTAAAGTTCGTGTCAGTCTCCCCTCCACGAGGGTTTTCATCTTCTGGGGGAAGAGACTACAAAAAGATTTTCCAGGTCGTTCCAACCCATAATTTATGCATTACGTGTGTAATGTAAGACACTTGTTGTTGAGCCTATTTGGGAGAGACCTGGTACTGTGGTTGCTCTTGGAACAGGTTTCTCTCACAGTGCTCTCTCCTCTATCCCTCATCATCTCTATCTGTAGATATGAGCCAAGTGTACGTATTTATGTACATACACTCACTCAGTGCTGCCCGAGACTTGATACCTTATTTAAAAGATTACCATAAAATATTTTTGGGATGATCTTACCAGAGATACATATGTATCTATGTATAATTATATACAAATATAGATGCTCCTCTACTCTAAATGTTACATATCCAATCCACACAATCCACTACAAAAACGACGAAAGTTTGTATGTACGAACATTGACTTTACATCTCTACACTTATTTCACACACGAAGAAGACCTTCAAATCTTCCAAAAGAAAAGGCTGAGATTTCCCAGGTACTAGACACAGGTAGGATTTATACAGTGAGGATATCTATATATATACATATGTAGAGTAATTATGTATATAGGTCCATATTTTTAGTTCCAAGCCTGTCACACTTATTGCCTGCTCCCGGCCAAAGGGAATACACGTGCCTGGAAGGGATGTGACCTGCGAGGAGAGAGGTAAAAAATCCCAAACTAGACAAATAGGCTCTTGTTCTTTTTCCTGGAAAGTCTACCCCTAATCTACATATTATTACAAAATCCTTCCACTATATTGTACTCTCCTGTAAATTATGGCTCACCTCTCCTTAAAAAACGGCTCATTTAAGGAACATACATATGTACGAGTCTGGAGTATCTACTAGTAGTAAGGCTCTGAGAATTATTTCTACACTCTCCATAAGGCTTTCATTCCCATGGAATTTTTTTTAGGAAATTTTTTTTATCCGGCTTTGAGAGTTACGTCCAGAGTCGTAAAGAAATGTCAAACAGGGCTTTCTCGATAAGACCCGCGCTTTTATTTGACTCTCCCAGAGGAACAGCACTAACTGTCCCATGTCCTTTCCCAAAATTGATATCTTCAGTGTGTCTCTGTACAGATCTGAATATGCCCTTATTTTTTGAGGCTCTTGAGCCATAAGTTGAAGGTTGATGTTCCTGTAATTAGTGTCTGCACATACATTGACTATACGTTAGCATCAGCTCTGTGATTTTATTATAGTTACAGCTAAATGTAAATCCATTGTATGTATGTACATACTAGCATAAACAAATGGGGTTAATGTGTATAAAATGAAGATGCTCTTTTCCCCTCAGTCCCAACAGTGTCACTCAATTCTCTCCATAGTCTAAATAATTGGAGGGAAAAGCTCACTCAGCAAAGTACTAATCCCAATAAGTGATATCCTCATCTTTTACCAAGGTTATGGTATCTTTATCTTTTATCATTGTTCCTCCTGAAGTTGCTGATACCGTCATAATAAACCCGGCTCTCCCCAAAAGTCTCCTCGGACAAGTCCCTTAAATTCAGGGAACACTTGCAAATACAGTATTTGACTGTAAATAATTACTATTTCCACCCAAAAAAAAATTCCTGGTGCCAAGTATTATAACAATCCGCCCCGAACAAAATACTGGGAAGAAAACAGCCCAAAATAGTCCCAAAGAAAGTAAGAAACATAATAATAGAGCAGGGACTTTAGCCTAGGAACAGCACCCATAAGGAATACTTCCTCTTATAAACCTTTTTGTACAGGAAGAAGGGATCATCCGCGAATAAAACTCTTGGACCGAACCCACCAACGACGAGGACCGTCTAGCAAAATGTATTTACTATTGTGTGAGACCCAACGTGATCTTCCCATCAAGGGATGATGAACAGTCTGTGGAATGTAAAATTGAATGAGAGTACTTGATATGATATGGTTGAGGGGGATGATGGTGGAGTCAGCCAACAGGTATTCTAATTGCTCTCGCTCCTCATCATCCTACAGATATCTATCTACATATATGTACATATGTACATGCATATGTGCTTTGCCCGTACATACTCTAAAGTAGTATTACACCTCCTTATGCTTATGGGAATGTTAGCTGAGCAAAACGGAGACCCACACATATAAACACACACACACACATACACATACACATAATTACACATACATAGACACACACTTGAGCATATATCTAGTCGAGAGTCAAGTGTTATTGTAAAGTATGATTAGGATTAATCGTACAATTGCTATAGGATGTGAGAGGAGGGCTGGCTGACTGACTGAGAGTCAGAGAGGCAGGAGAGCTGTTGCTCAGAGAGCGGGGTTGGACTTTTTACGTACATTAGTGTACACATTAGGGGTACACTACGTGTAATATATTGGCGGCTCCGCGGCGGTATGTGTGGCGGTCGTCCTGTTCGTGGAGTTGAGTTGGTCTATCAGGAAAAATGTTTTTGCCATGCTCATCTCTCTCTCTCTCTCTCTCTCTCTCTCTCTCGTTCTCTGACTCTCTCTCTCTCTCTCTCTGACGAACAAGTGTCTGTGTATATGTACTAGTCCCATGTACACTTTCATGTAGACATGGGCGATACATATGCGTAAGCAGGCGAGTGAGTGAATAAGTAATAAGTGAAGTGAGCGTCGTGGGAAAGTTCCGCCTATTGACGATCTAGACTCGATGGTTGGCTCTGCCTGTTGACACTCTCCTACTTTTTATCGCATATCATCACTACCAACATACCGTCGGTCGTACCGTGGGAACACTTCGGCCTTCTATCTCTTTTCCTCTCTCTCTCTCTCTCTCTCTCTCTCTCTCTCTCTCTCTCTCTCTCTCTCTCTCTCTCTCTCTCCCTGACTCTTCTCTCTCTGACTGTTCCAACAAGCCCAAACTATATGTCTTGTGTAATGTTATTTTTCTTACCTATTTACTACTACTCTGCATGATTTTACTATAACAACTCCTGCCCTACACTTGTTCCTTAGTTTGTAACATGCCACTATATACTGTGGGTAGGAGATGGAGGGCCTATTATGGTCTCTGTATACATAGAGCTCCGTGTTGGAGGAGAACCTCCTCGTCCAGAGAGTAGAGGATTGAGGGAGAAAAAACTCAAGACACTTGTCTCTCTCGTGGTAGTAAAACGTGGGCTCTCCCATGCAATTCTATTTTTTGTGGGTGGATGAAGAATGATGGACCATATCGTGCATACCCTGAGTACTCTCTGTGTGTTTGTGAGGACTCTGTGTGTGTGTGTGTGTGTGTGAGAGAGAGAGAGAGAGGACTACTCAAGGGATTTTTGATGGCACGACCGAGGCAGCAGCAATGCCGGACTGATCTCTCTCTCTCTCTCTCTTTCCCTCACTCACTCACTCTCTGTGACTCCGTATGCAGGAACCTCAGGGATGGACACAATGTGTAACTATACAGATAACATTATCGGACGGACAAGACAAGTACCCTTGTTTTGAGCAGACATAGTAACTCAAGGATTGACATTGATCACTCCGTGTACACTCTTCTGCAGGGAGCATATATGAAAGTCAGTGTTCTCTATATCTCCGTAGAGTTTATATTTTTTATGTAATTATATGTAAGTAAATATGTTCAAATAGTACAGGCTCGTATCTACCATAGGGCTATAAGCGCTCCACTGTGTTGTTCATAAAAGTGAACTATACAGACACTTGTTGAGTTGTTTGTTGTTATCGGTTCAGTGGATGGAGAGAATGTGTGTGTGTGTTTTTCCTTTAAGCATAGATATGCATAAATATTTATATGTAGATATACGTATAATTTCTTAGCATTTTGGAACACTGCCCGTCCCAATCCTTTCTTTTGGGATGATACTCGTCCCCGCATCTGTAGATATATCAATACTTGCTTGTATAATCCTCTATGACAAATAGCAGTTCAAAGGAGGTTACTATACCTAGGAGGATTTATGATAGGGGATATATGTATATGACTATATAAGCATATGTACGGTGACTGTGTACAGTGCTCAATGTTACATACACAAAGTTAACTGTTGATGGTTTGGGTACTCACTTAACTACTTAACTAACTACTGCTGGGTGTAATGTCAGATCTGTGTGTGGAGAGACTCTTCCCTGGTCTTGAGTCTCTGAGCGTTCCTGGCTCCTCATCTGGCTATGAATGTAATTATGTATACACACACAGTCAGAGGGTTACAGGTGGATGAGTTGTTGTATAGGGAGTAGTGGTAATAGTGCGAAGCTATAGGGAACACACTGGGATCCTTCCATGCTTTCCCAGTCTCCTGGACGTCCAACTACAGTCCTATGTAGATACTATAGAGCACATCATGTGGTCATAAACTACCTGTTCATCTGTCAATGCTATGGGACGATGAATGGATCCATGCGAGAGGGAGTGAACCTTGCGTGTGTGGAGGTATGAGTCTGCACGATCCTTCATGTGTGATTATAATGAAGAACGTCAATACAAACACATGTATCAGTCGGATAGGAGCTGACTTTTCCCTCTCCTATCAACTCTTGATACACTTTTTGAGCAGTAGTGACTGTCCTGTATGAGTCCCGTCCTGTAAAAAAATGGACAGTTAAATCCTAACGCTCCGCTCTCAGGAGCTCAGACACATGACAAATCAAGTGATTTCTCATTCCTTGTCTAAATCTCAGGGGAGCATGGAATTCTCCTTCCAATTCCCATACAAGGTACATTTGCATTTATATTCCCAATACAAAAAAAAACCTTAGACGTTACACTACTGCTCCATATGCAAAATGTTTGTCTCCGAGTCTTTGAGAGCATCTTCTTACGTTAATTTTTTCGGAAGGAGCAGCTATGTATAAGGAATTGTACTGGGGAAGTATTTAAATTCTTATTTTAAAAAGAGATTTTTCAAAGTTGATTTTTTTTTTACTATAAAAAAAACAAGGGAATGGATGAAATCCCAGGAATTACAATTTTACAGGGAACTAATTATTATATGGGAGTTTGGGCCTCGGCTCATATGTACCTATATGTATGTAGATATGTATGTATGTATGTGCAAGGAGACTAATGGGATTCCCAATGAGGGGCTTTTTGCCGCTGACCACGACACGGACGTGGAAATATGGAATGCATTAATATTCCGAATCAGTACTCTCCCCGTTGATTTGTTTAGTCGTGATACGATACGGACGGCTGGCTTGACGAAAAAATTTGAACTGTCTTGACCTATTCAAGGAGAAAACGTAATCAGAGAATGTGTCACTCTGACTCTTTTTTTTTCTCCTTCCCTTCTTGATGAAAAAAGCTATATACACTCACTCACTTGGTATAGAGGGTCAGCTTCTCAGAGAGTATAGTGTTCTTCCTTTAAGTATGTAGATATGTAGATATGTAGGTACATATGCTGGGAAGGTTGTGTACCCTCTCAGGTGCATCTTTATCACCTTTAGCCAGACCATAAGGAATTAGATGATCGTGTAATATACGCTCTATCATAATTATTGGAGGGGTATACAAAGCCATCGTGTCAATTGCGTGAAGGTGAGGAAAATATTATAGGGCTTATGGGATCTCACGTAAATACAAGTTTTGTTTTTTCCTCTCATATACATAGTCCTGCAGATCCTGTATAGTCTGAGGCATCATCTCTGTACGTGTGTTTCCAAATTCTACATATAATTAATTAATTACATACAGGAAACTTATCTATATAGCACTATATATGGGACACATTTATAAAGTAAAGGACTCCTCCTCTGCTGACTCTCTTTCAATAAAGAATGAGATCTAAAAATATAAACCGTATCTTTTACAATGGGCTGCTCCTTTGCTTGGAATTAATAGGGAATGACAAGTTAGCTTACAGGAATGCTCAATTGCTCCGAGACCCCTTCAAAAACTGTTTCTCTTCACTTTAACAGTTTGAGATTTAAATACGATACTATTTTGTGTAAGTGGATTTTGTAACAACTCTTTAAAATTACAATTTAATTTCCTAAAATATTTCAAACGTGAAAGAATTGTAAATTATTTTTACTACACGCATATCTACATAAAAGTAAAAAAATTTAGAAATAAAAAACAGTGCTAGGGAATTTTTTTTTTAAGGGAGGATTCTGTGAAGGATGAGAAATTAGGAAATCACTGCATCTGGCTCTGGTCTTCAAGCGATTAGGCTCCATTACGTTTACAGGGATTTCTCCGTCTGGACAAGAGCGGTATTGTACAAGAGTCCCCTCAACCTTCCACCATGTAACAAACATGTTGGATTTATTTTTGGAACTTGAGTTTACAATGGTCCACCTGTTGTTGGCCCAGCCATATTTTTTTATCCTTTAATTTCCTTTCATATCCCTATCATTGCATATTCTGTACCTACATACAAACTTACATTTGCATATTTATCCTGCACTGATGTAGTTTTTAAAAAAAATAAAAATAAAATAGAATAGAATAGAAACTATATACATAATTACTCAATTTTCCACATATAATACATATGTAGTAGTAACGATCTCTGTCCACAGAGAAAATTTCAAAGAAATGTGGCCTTGTTTCCGAAAGCCGGTCCTTGTTAAGCCTGGACGTCTGTCTTGATTTTGAGTCCGACCATAAGCATAAATCTGTTGGATCGGATCCTCCTGGTCCCAGAAACCCTTCTCAAAGCTACCAGAACTCCGCTAAACCGTAGGATATAATGGATTTAATTCCAAGACTCAGATTCAATACCCATATGTATATAGATACTCAAAGTATATCTCAATAAGCTAGTAAAAATTATATAACAGGGGGATTGAGTTACACCCGTTAATCGTATGTATGTATATAGTATTAATATAAGTCCTACATAATTCCCTGGGTATTTATAAATAACAAAAATTAGATGATAATTTAAAGTGGATATTTCCATTACAATGTGAACATGTTCAGCTGAAAGATTAAAAATTCTAGGGAATTTTCCTTGGATTTTAACCTATTACTGAGCTGAGCCTTATTATTTCGCCCTGTATTTACTTTTCCCCACACTTGTGGTTTTAACCCTTGTGGAATTTCACACACGTCAGTTATATGTATGTCACACGCAATTTGTGGTGAGACTCCAGTGTTTCCTTTATTGAGGAAATCCATTAGGAGCCATTGACGTATTTTATTAATTTATTTCGTAATTGATAGTATAATTATTTATGTAAAGTCCATGGAAAAAAAAAGATTATTTGCGGAGACTCCGGACGACAATCTATTCCTCGTCTCAATATATATGTAAGAATTTGGGTAGACTATAAAAACTGTGTATCTACAAACGTCAGCGCTTCTGGGAAAAAATTGCAGTCTGGAAATATGTAGATAATTTTTTTTTCCGCGCAAAGGAAGCGAAGTGTGGTTTGGAAAGGAAATCAAACTTGACGTGGTATGGGAAATATATACATAATTATGTATATGATTTTTTATCGGGGAAGAATTATACAGAAATATATTTCACAGGAGAAATATAAATATCTATAATAATAATACTACATATGTATGTACAGACGTACTTACTCACACGCCAGCGTAATCCCATAATACTGGGGTTAATTTTAATATTCACCTACTTACATGCCCATGTAAGTAATTCCTGTATGGAATTACGTAGAATAATTATATATAATTAACATAATTATACATATCACAAGTATATATTTAGATATATATGCCTGCTATTTATAATTCCACTGGGAGGTTTCCATAGGATAATTTAATGCAAACATGAAATCAGCAAATACAGATATAGCATGACCTCCGACCCGCCTGAACCCTCTGTACAAATAACAGCATAGAGCTCCTCCATTATCAATATCTATGTTACTTTATATTTTTGTAGTCATCAAAATAATAAAATAATTACCCTGTACTTGTATCCCATGAACTTATATTACACTCATTGGCAGCACATACATATTAGAAAATAATCCAGAGATGGAAATCATTATTCCCCATCAAGCGGGAATTATTTGCAAACGAAGAACTTTCCATTGAATCAATTACAAGAGACTTCCGGTTTTTTACTGCCCCTAGGAAAAAGAACTTGCAATTTTGTGGGATCCAATTTGAATGAAATATCTTGAAAGAAATGCATCCCATAAGGGGTTTTCATTCATTGGTTTTAAAAACCTGACTTGACATTTTTCTCAATTTATTGTTTTGGTGAGCTGTTACGGGTACACAATCTTGCAAATAATTCCTGAATGTACTGGAAGTTGAAGAGGGCTTTCGCATAGGATTTTCTGGCTCAGGATGATGATGAGCTTCCCAATCTACACAGTTCATTCTCTTCCTCACAGTTTATAATAATTATTGAAGGAGCTCTTGAACATATGAGGAAATAAGAGATGACTATAGAGACAGAGAGAGAGATAGAGAGAGAGAATGTTATATTGTGTATAAGGAGTATAAAAATCTGTGGGACTTGTACACGTGAAGAAAAAATTAGGAGGGAAGTGACGATGATAAACGCAAGAGAAGATCCGGTGGACAGTGGACATGATGTCATTCGTATGAAGAACACACGACGACCAATCTACTTTCATTAAGAACTTCCTCTTTTGACTATGTACTGTCAATTGAGGAGCTCTTTATAAAGAGCCTCGTACTCGTACAATCCGTACAAGTATCTTTATGTACAGCTCCAGATGAGCTTAGTTGACTGACACAGTCCAGATAAATGTGAGCGTATGTATAATTATTACATGGACTCTGATACATTACGTCCATATGGGGATTTATAAATAGGCTGACAAAGAGCTTCCAAAATTTATTTCGCATGAAGTAGGACTATATATGTATGTATGTGTGGATGTAAAATTGACATATTCTGCTTTGCTCTGATCCAATTTTTTCCTCCAGAGTACAGAGAGTGAGAGAGAGAGAGAGAGAGAGAGAGAGAGTTACCATCCGTTCCAGCCCTATGCTATTGCATTCATTCCGAAAATTAATGACCTTTGTGCATACGAGTAGGGATAAGTAGAGAGATTTGATCCATTTGATCCAGTAGTAATAACCCTATATAGACGCCTGATATTTTTAAACAAATGGGCTTCCTTTTTGGCACAAGTGTGACAGATCCATCGATTGACTCAATAAATCAAGTGCTTCCTGCGTGCCTCCTTTATATGTATGTACTAAAAACCATACTAGTATAATAATAATTATGGCAATCTATTACTATAAGGCCTCGAGAGAGGTATCTACGAATTTTCTCTTTTATTTTATTCCCTTATTGAAGAGATTATATGTAGATATTTAATGAATTCAGCTTTTTTTTTCCTCGGAAAATATTTCCCACCAAAAACTTGAGCAAGGTCAGTAATGACGTTCGAGAGTTTGGAGAGAGACATATGCATTTAATGCTTAACATTACCCTTAGATGTTTTAAACAGTTCACAGTCCAGAAAACTCGTCTGATTTTTATCTCGACCTATGGACTTCTTTCCCAAGGGAACTTTCCCTCGTTCCGGTGACTGCCTGGCAGCGTCACTACACATTTTTGTATAGGAAAATCATCCACTGGGTTTCAGGGTTTTAAAAGTCTAAGAAACCGTCCTGTTAGCTTGTGTCTTTTTGGACTGGGATTGGGGTGAGGTGAGACATTGAGTTGAGGTGATTGTGAGCGTCTCAACCATATATGTATGTATCTATGTATGTGGATACATACATACATAGGTGATATGAGTCTTATGACGACTACAGGACTCAGATTCCTGGGCTTATTTATAGGTGCTTATCTATGTGTATATCTATAGACAGTGTGTTTCAAGATGTAGGTAAGGAGGGGAATGACAAGGGAGCGGAAAATATTCGGAATTTTAATTAAGAACTCTGCCTTAGTTTATCTCTTGTTTCAATAATGCATAAACCCTGTCTAAATATTCACGGAGGAGCTTATGAAGTTGTTTACACTAAGAGTTATATTTGTATAGTATCCTTAGCCCAGTCAAGATCTACTTAGAGAATGTATAAGCTTTTACAAGGAGTCCTTATCCTTACAGTGTAGACTTGAAGAGAAGTCTGCCCTTCGAAATTCCTATCCTCAAAAGTATGGCTTCCAAGGGAAAGAGTCAATTTATGCGAATCCCTTCTAGAAAGAGATTCTTCAGATTTAGACAAATTTTTCTCCTTGTATGGGAGCCCTTATACCCGCAGAGAGACTGTTCCAAGCAAATGTCTCCATAATGAGAATCAAAGCTAGAAATTAAAATTATTGTCCTTTATAAATAGCTTACTGTAAAAGTGAAACCCTCTAAAAGCAATTTAAAAAAGATTCCTGGGAAGTCCTTGCCTTGTCATAAGGAAAGAGTTTTATAGATTGAGAAAAAGGGGAAGATGTTCCAAAATGTGAGTTTTTTTGGGGAGGGCAAGCTCAGTAGTGGAGAGTCTGCTGTAGAAGGACCTCACTGAACGACAAAAATGATGCTGAGGATCGAGAATGACTTTCAAACCGTTTGTCATCGCAAGTAAAGCGTCTACTCATTTAAGTAAGTCATTGCAATTAGTCAAAAGGTCGTTGGGGTTTTGTAGTTGATTAGGGAATCTTTTCATTAATTTTGAGCCGGCCGTAGACATCTCATCCACAAGTCAAATGTTGGTTGCGGAGTCTTCCTAATTATTATGACTGTCCACAAATTGGTCGTAAAGAAACTTTTGCTAATAAATATGCAACATCTCGAGGGTGCACACTGGTACTACAGTATTGTGGGTTTCGTCATTGGGACACATACATTTCCCATTTGTATTAAAGAGCCCCTTCACACCACCAAACTACAGATATAAGTTTTCAAAGCTCCATTCCATTCTGTACACTTCGAAAAAATTGAATTACGATTGGGAATATAGGAATCCCCTCGTCCTTTGGGATTTCACTGCCTGTCACAGATTTATTGGAGGCGAAAGGTAGAAGCTATTTGGGAACGGAGTTTCGAGATATAAATGTCCATTTGCTAATCTTGAGAGTCGTAATTCAAGCAAGTGGACGTATGTATGTACTATTGTAATTAGTATATACATATGTATCTACTATGGTTATCTATAGTTAGTTATTAATTTATATGTAATTACAGGTACAGATGCTATGCGTTTATTTTTTAGCTTATAATTTTACATTCATATAGTTACAAATTCAAATAGTAAGTGCATACATATACGTATTTGTACTTAGTATTTGAATTAATTGAGGTAAGGGCTGTAGACTAAGGTGCTGGAAGATGCTCTGGTGCTGCTGAAAAGCTGAATGGAGAAAGGACATGTCAATAGTAGTCATGTGTCATATTTTTACAAGCCTCAGTCGTGACTCGAGCCACATGACAAATAGTATGCACTTGTTTCAGTGGCAATTGCCGATTGGCTTCAATGCTTGTTGACTTGTTGTCACGCTCCTTGTCTCCCTCTCTCTCTCTCTCCAACAAATTGTATGTATGTATGTATACTAAATGACATGTTCACATCAAGTCTGTCCTTCCCATCGTGAGCGTTCCTGTAATCCAGAGTATGACTTGAGGTCGTGTGCACATATGTAAACTTACAGGGCTTGACATTTATTATGAAGACATACATAATTATCTTCATTCCTGAATTTTTTTTACTACGTTTCATATCCCATGAAAGCTGCTATTATGAACCAAATAGCTTGTTGTTTTCCTCGCTGGGACTGCGTCAATAAATTTGTTTACAATTCCGTATATTTTATCCCACTCTCATCTGTATATGCATTTCCGATTGAAATGACGTTCAATTTATGGAAAATACATAAGTTTATAAAAATCCCTTCCGGCCAATCAATTAATACGTTGTTTGTAAGGGAGCTGTAAACACGTATTCATAGTGAGTGCAAAAGCTTGGGGTTTTAAATTGTGCGGGAAATATTCACATGATACGTCAGAGCCCCTGAAGTTCCTTGAAGATTGTTGTTTTGATTCGTACGTTGTTTTTTCGGAAACTAATCTTAAAATATAATAATGAATGTAGCTCCTGGTTTAATACAATACCCTATTTTAAATTTCTCTGCTCAAAATCATACAGTGATATGAATTATTTTTTCCAGGCTTTATTTCCAAAGATAAAAATACATTTCTTCCAAATACTGTATCCTTCAGTCTGGGTCTTAATCGTATGACTTTAGCGGCTGAAAGCCTTTTGTTGACGAGGATTTTCTTGGATTTTGATGAAAATTGTATCAAAATTAAGGATTACTACTTCAGGGGAGTGGATTACGAAGGAGATATTTGAGACATCGGGAGATTATTGTTTGAAGAATAATCAAGTACGTCTTGATAGGATTAACTCTTATAGAGCATATCAAGCAAATACCCTGACCTTTCAAAACGTTACAGGTTCATCGGGAAGAAAAGATAGGAAATGTTCCTGGGAATGGTTTTAATAGACCAACTCTGTGGTGTATTTATATGGTCTTTTTATTTGGTCTTATGACATCGGCATGAGAATTCTTATGTACATATATGCACAACATTTATATATATTGGGAGCCGCAGCGCTTGATTTTATTCTCAACCTAACAATATAGTAGCAAATAGACCACTGTACAAGTTGAGTATGAAGGTATAGTAAATGTATATTGGATGTAATCACACCTGATAATTTGCTGCCTGAGTCCATGAGCAACCAATCGTACATGTACAATGTTTGACGTAATAATTGGAGAAAAATCTGAGGTTTTTGCTATACGAAAACACTTCATTACAGAGCTTTGCATTACAGGTTATATCTATACATATAGTCAACACTGGAAATGCGCATGTAACATAGGTTGGTCTAGCCTTCATAAGTACAAATACTGTATACTCAGGTGTAGTAATTATTGGGGTGGACTGTGAGCTTGTAGTTGTAGACCTGTCGACGTCGACAGGAATAAAATCCATGCGGTGCCCATTAATGAACAAAAAGCTAATTAAGCTATAGTTTAAATGACCCCCTGGACGTGCGAAAATGTACAGCTTGATTTCTGCCGATGCCCAAATGAACATCATCCAGGGACTTTGTCAAGTCAGGAAGTTGCTTTTATTTTCAGGTCCACATTATTCTTAACGTACTCAGGATAGTTGAGGGAACGTTGAGACACAAATTCTATTAACTCCCATACATTACAATGCTACATACTATTTCAATTATATACTTAAAACAAAAACATCAATTGTAAAGCCTCAAGCTTCTGATTTACTTCCCGAAGGTTGGGACATCCACTGTTTCAATTGTAATTTACATTAATGCTATTGTCACCAAAGTACTGTTGCGATTTGCAATCATATGCAAAGGCATATGTATTGATACGAACGCGCATGTGTAACATTTCAAATCCAAGAAAGGCTTCCCTAGAGATCCTTGAAGAAAGTGGATATTTGTTGATTTACCCGGAATTAAATATGAATTTCGTAGATACCCTTGCTCTAAATCCATGTGCGGTCCTAATTTTGAGACTGGCAAAACCCAAATCAATCCTTTCTCATTCTGACGTTGATCCGCCACCTTGACTATACAATAAAAGATTCTATTGACGAACAAATGTCATGTATTTAAAAGGAATCCAATGTTCAACAACGGTAGTAATAGGTCTGCTTTAAAAATCAGAGTCCAGGAGCATTTCCAAATCAACAATCAAGGAAAACAGATTTGCAAGGACTATAATAAGCACTCATAGTGAATTACCTCTGGAAGGATAATCTTTGCTTAGCTCAGCAGAAAATCAAGTGTTTAATTAAAACAAAGCATTACGATGGATCCAGATGGATGTTGAAACAACTGATAGGGCTAGTAATTGACTGCTCTCATCAATCCCTGTCGAACTTTGGAGTGCCAAGGTAGTTAATGCTATTGGTTGTTAATGTGTTCGAACTTTATAACCATGAAAGCCTCCACTTTACACGCACCAAACAATTCCCCCATCTCAAATGACTCATTACAAGAAACTGCCAGGAAATCCAAGATTTTTAATACCCTTTAATGTAAGGAAACTATAACCCCAACATTCCATATCTCTATTATCAAAAGAAATCCACCAAGTCTGCCAATGAGCACGACGCAGTTGGACAAAGTAAATAGAACTGTTTTTTATTATTCGATTACAAATCCAGTTTGAGGACTGGATGATGTGTACATAAATCCTTTCCATGAATAAAGGATTGGATCCAGGGAGAAGTAATATCTCCCTTGATTTCATTAGCTTTGCAGATAATTATCATTTTTTTAGTCTCTCTGTATCAATACCAGGACCCCAAAAAAAATCTCAAGTGGTGCAGATTGACCGCTGTAAAATATATAATATTGGACACCTGGCAGTATCTACATTTGTGGAAGCACGTACCTTATAGGTATATCAATCATATAAATTGAGTATATGCCGTGTTTGTTACCCAAACACCCCTTAATAGTCCCTGTTTGTAGTTAAATATGTACTGCCCTGTGTGGAGTTTCTAGTCCATTTGACAACATGTATATATATATAAATCTGGTACATGGGCTTACACACCTATTTAAAGCCAAGTGTGTGTGGAGCTTTTTTTTTTCTATCAAAACTCCAAGGAAATCGATTGTTGATAATTGATAAGCGTGGCTCCAGAACCACTTGACAGGAGTTGGGCGGTGGTAGTTGATGCACGCGCTCTGCACAAAGTCACTCGACTAATCACCACAAACAGACATTTCTCCACATATGTACATACCTGCTCTTTGACTTGTTCAAACAACAGGGCTAAAATTAAGCCTATAATGCTTCAATATTGGAGTATGTATACGTATGTACATACATGGCTTATGGTGTATTTTTATTGACGTCCATTTGAAAAAAAATGCATTATGCTTCGTAGCGTCCCCATAATTCCTCTGGTCCAGGCTTCTCCCTCCAATCAGGAAATAATTTGACTTTGTCGGAATCAACTCAGATTATACCGGGGAGCTTACAGGGAAAATTTTACTTTATTTAGCCGAAGGAAACGGCGTCGCTTTCTTCCCCCCCTCCCTCCTCACTCTAAAAAAAATATTAAAATCAATAGTGCATAGTAATATCTCCGTGACTCAGAGATTTTTTTTTTTGGTAGAGGAATAATAATCTCACCAAAATTCTGATAAACAATTTGTTCGAGCACTTGTCCTGAAATTGGCCTCCTTGTCGTGAGAATGATAACAATTCAAAAATAATTGTTCATACGTATATCTATCTACGGACAAGCAAATCAATTTTAAATTCTAAGAATCTTCCTACAAAGTTCTGCAACTCCGACATAAATCCGTCCCTTGTAGTTACATGCTTATAAGCTCTGTTTATTAAAATCTATGCTTAAAGCTCAAACCAGAGAAACATTTGAGAGACCATATAGCGGTATTTTTTCCCTAACAGTTAATGTGTACATACATACATATGTATAGGGTCATACAATGACTGTAGGATTTCCCATAGGAGCATATCCAGAGTGTCAAGCTCAGTGTATAGGAAAGTGCTCAAGAGAAACGGCTCATTTGCTTTGATTTAAATTTAAATATTAGAGAGGGGTTGAAATAAACATAAGTTAAGTTCAGGTTAAGGAATGTACAAGTTTTCTCTTTGAAGTTGCTTTTGAAACCTTTGAGCGGAGCGCTGTCATTAGACTAGTACATCCCCTCATACAGTATAGAACCGTACACACAAACACTACTATATGGGATTCTTTTGTTGTAAGTCCAGTAATAAATCGAAAGTGTAAAAGCTCCTGTGGGCAATTACTATCAATTATCACATTTCCTCAGCTCGAATTCCCCAGGTTGATGTGTCTGTCAAATAATAGCATTTTACCGGCTCTGTACACATAATGTGTGTGTGTGTGTGTGTGTGTCCTATACGTGTCTGCACCCTATGCTCAATAACGTATAGAATAGTGAATCTCTGAGAATGAGTGTGTCTCTATGGATATATGTACATAAGTTTTATTGTGATTTGTAGAATGGGCTCCCTGAAGACCAGAAAAAAACAGTAAATTCTTGGCATAGCTCTGAGTCTCTCTCAAATCCTGATGCTCCTATTACAAAAATCCTAGATCCCACAGAAGATGATTTTTGTTCCATTCGGACGTTATCTGCATGGTAATGGGAACATTAGAGTAGTATAGAGAGGGCTGGGGATTTTTTTTTTAGGGAAATCCTATGGAAATATAATTTGAAGTTAACTTTAAATAATTTGTTTTGACTGGCAGGGAACAAGACATGGGATGAGGAGGGGGACATAAATTTCAGTGCGTTTTGTCCAAGAGGCCGGAATGTCTTTGGGAGTATCTACAGCTTGGACTTGGGATGGGAGGAACTGCGACTGTAGATATAGTATTTGTACGATGATCCGAGCTTGATTTTTGATGACTGGGATGACGACAAAAGAAATGCGAGGAAAAGATTTAGATGGACGCATGGGACAAGTTTACATAAGTGTAATGATGTTGTTTTTATCGGCTCTCAATGGTTATTGTGCGGGTTCAAGTCGACAGGACAAATGTGCAGACACAAGTTTTTCCCCTTTCCCTCACAGCTCCGACATTATTAGCCTGATAAGAGCCCCTCACAGCTCACATCCCAATTCCATAGCCTTAATAATTATTTTACATAGATAGATACATGACATTACTAAAGATACTATTGTCCATAAGCCCTGTAGAACATTTCAGGGTCCTCAGAGGATACACCCTTACTGTCAGAAGCTACACACTATTACAAACGTCCGGATCAGAAGGAAACGCACTGGACTTTATAAACCAAAGAACTATATCTATTATTATTATTATGCTTAACAAAAATGTGAAATTACAAGAGAGTATTACATAGTAATTACATGTTAAAAATTATTTATGTTAATAACTTCTTCGTCTACTAGAATTTTTAATTTTGTAGATGTTCCAATAGCAATCATTGTTTAGGATTTTATACACAATACTGATCTGCAGTAAATTTTTCCTGTGGAACATTTGGTTTGAAATTGATTTCTCAATCTTTTGGGGAGTTTCTAAAGAATTTTCCTGTCAATAATTATTTGAAATAAGGAGTTCCACGGGTTAACTGAGGAAGAGCCAGATGACCCATAAAATGTAATAATTAGCGGCCCCTTCTGGTTCAGGTTGTCTGAGAGCCTTTATGGAGGGGATTAAAGATGAGGCCTCCCATGATACATTTATGGGGAGAGTTATAGTATACATGGTTATATAATACAGTATGTGGGTATAATTTTATTTATGTAATTATTATACACGCAGATCCCACAAGCGGCAGAGTGGACGGGAAGAAGCCTCGGGATGAACTCCCTGTTGAACTTTAAAAAAATAAATGTACATGTAGATAGATATAGATAGATACAATGAACAGACATACGTATGTATGTACATATGGCGGTACACTGGGAGTTCGTGAGCATATTAGGAGGCGCATACAAGCACTAGCAAAGTATTAATTGCCAACCCTTGTTAAATCCTGTTCGGCAGCATTCACACTGTCCATTCTCACAGTCAAGGTTCCCATTCCATGGATAATTCCCATCATCATTCCCCCTGTAATGAGCCACCTAATGGATTCTCTCTGTTCAGAGCTACAGTGTGACTTGACTCATTGTGACACACCGAGTCACACTTAGCAAGTGTATACTTGGCTCTCTGACTTGTCATTAAATGTCGATTAAACCTATATATGTAGATATTCCTGAAGGGCCAAAACATTTGCATGAGGATTCCGATTAGTTTTATTTCATTTGAGAGTTCCCATTTACTCAGTGCTCATAGCCATTCACTTGAGATTCTCTCTCTCTCTCTCTCTCTCTCTCTCTCTTTCTCTTACATACAATCAAAATCACAGTACAAGTGAAATATAAGAACCGGTGTTTTAAAAGTCACTCTTCATTTACAAACATTTATGTCTTGAGATTTCTAAAGAATTAATAATTCCTGGGACGGAAAGTCCACACTTGGAATTATATATTCCAAAGGAGGGATAACAAAAAGGAAATAAGAATTCACCTTGTACATTTCTAATTTAAAACAAAATAAAAAAATATGTTATACTTGAGAATTTGGACTCAACTCTGTGCAGGTCTTGACAAGGGGTTATAGAGAAAGGAGATTTTTGAATTTATAAAAGGAATCCTTCCCAAAACAAATTGTATTGTTGTATCTACATATACAATATAGATAGATAGATAGATAGATAGATACATGTAGGATTTCCGAGCCAAAGCCTTCTTCATTGACATCTCTCTCTATTGTATTTGAAATTACAAGCATTATATCCTCTGTACTTGGACAATGCAGAGGAGCTTCTGGTAATAATACAGCTCGGACGGAGGCTCTGCCAAAAGATGACAAAGTTTTCAAAATAACCTCTTTAGGGAAGAAAGGGCAGAGTTGCTCTTGGCAAGGATCCCCTGTCCCATATAGTGTGTGTCAGTGGGGTGACAGGAGGGTTAATAAAATATTTATTTACGACCCAAAACATTATTTTATTCTCTGACTTTACTTTTCTTTCAACTCCGTACAGATTTGACTATTCCCCAGAATACAATAAGCTTTGTATATCTCTTGTCCCTAACAGTATGCTCATAGATGCTCTCACAATGTAATTTGACATGTATTTTCACAAAGTCCAACCAAACCCCCCACTTTGACTAAGCTTCTGTGGCAATCGACTCGGGAATTATGTACACGTACACACAATGTCTTGAAAATATTTCTTCAGATCCTCCATAATATCTCAATATTATAGTAACCTTAACTATTATTGTTAGCCCCATGACATATCTGTGACAACAATAGACAGTCAATGTTTTCTGTTTAATCCCATAGGTATGTATGTACCTAGTGTATAGAATTATTGATCTTACATGAAGCAACTGTGTATACATATGTACGGACGGGTGAAAGGGCTAATTTTTTTTTCTTGGTAAGTAACAATCCTGTGAGCATAAGACTGGGAGAATGCGTATAAACTTGTAAGGAATTCCAGAGCCTCAATGACAATAAAACTTGGGATGGGGAATCCAATTGGAACAACTCCATACTACTGTAATATCGTGACTTTAGCTGTAGATCATTGGGTAATAGGTTTGTGAGATTTTGTAGGATACGAAAATTATCATAATCACATTTGCAGTTAGGACAATTTACTTGGGATATTTGCATTTGCTAGTAAAAATGACAAGGGATCAATTAGCCCCATAAAGGGACATTCCCTTGGCTATAGAGGAGAGGTGATCTGAAGATAATCATATGATGTTTAACATGAGATTGTATAGATATAGTTGTAGGGCTTATAGTGTATCAAGTCTGTTATATGTCAAGATTATCAAGATCAGCTTTTAAATCCGAAAGCTGGCTATATGGCTCTGTAGAAATGTATGTAGTTTAATGTAGAAGTACATATGAGTTTTGTGAGTATGTAAATGTATGGGAGTATATACATATGGTTGATGTATAATTATGTATATACATTTAAAGGTACGGAACAAGTATGACCAGTGAGTTACTACTTGTTTCCTCGGACAGGAATAATAACTTGTGCTGAAACAACTCACCGACTTCTAGTAATTATGTGCAAACAGTATTCATACACAATAAGTATATATCCTACAGTACAGTAATAATAATCTCCTCAATGAGAGGGTAAGGTTGGTTTGAAACTCATCCCATAATTTATCGGTCCATCTGCTAGTTATCCCCTTGATTCTCATCTGTAACTTATCCTCTGTTGAGAGATGAAATCGCATCAGTGTGAGAATCTGTAAACTTGATTTTGGGCTCAAGACCACAATTCTCCTCTGTTGTAGAGTCCCTTATGCTATTAACTAATAGATTTTTAACAGCTTCACAAACTTAAATTCTAAAATCTGGTTTTGTCGAGGGCCAAGCCTATATAGGCAGATACATATGTATACCCAATAGAATAATTCAGGAGTGTATTACTAAAATAACGAAAGCTCCCCCAATTAAATACTCCCTCAAAATAGCACATTGTACTGGATTTCAAAAATATTTCAAGAACTTCTCTAATGCATTTACAAAATATACATAAGGAGGGGATTTTAAATGAATACATACTGAGAGGAATTTCCCTCCTTATTTATACAATTTCTTTGAGGTGCTTTTGTAAAGAGGAGACCCTGTATAGATATACAAGGAGTAGTACAGGGATGTACATATGTATCTACATATATAGATGAAGAAGACGGAGCTGTAAAGATATTATAGACTCGACGGATCATAAATCCAGTGTGGTTTCGACCAGTGACCATCAAGCCATTCCTATGTTCACAATGGAGTTTTCTTTTGCGGGATCCATTCCAATAAGGATTATCTCTTAATCTATCTCCTCGCATATCTTACAGTCTGAGGGAAAGATCCCATCGATGAATGAGTTCTTAGCCTAATCACCAGCCCAATCTTTCTCATCTCTCATCGGATCTTCCACACACCTTACTCCGACAAGAGAGTGTCCTGCCCTTCCATTCCCTCTCTCTCTCTCTCTCCCTTTCTGCGTGGACAGATATGAAGATCCAGATAAAATCTGTTTTGTATCTGTGTGAATCAAGGGGACGGGACACGCGTTTCTTGAACTAATAAATAAACAGGGAAATAACATCTGCTCCATTCACTACACACACACATATTACAAAAATACTCAAGTAAGGATGTTACATATGTATAGAGTGTGTACAGAGATCCTGAAAGCCTTATACCTGAAAGCACAGTAAATTTTCACCCAGATTAAGATTTGACGGCTGATTAGGGTTAAAGGACAACAACATCCTATTATATACTCCCTGCTCTTAATAATCCTACGTGCACTTCCTCCAAATCCACTTGAGGGAGTGATCACACAGGTTTAAGGAAACCACAGGAGTAATATATTATTAGGAGAATTTCAAGTCTGAGATTCCTCTATATTTATGAAAGTGCAGGGATTTTAAATCTGAGTTTAGGAATTATATACAAATGAATCGTAAAAATTGTTCTTGTATTTGCTCATGCTCAGTCAGCCTTAAGAGCATAGGATTTGTAAGTTTAGATGATACTAGAAGAGCAATAGTAGACTTTTTCTATATTAATTTTATTTAACTAATACTTTAAACATTTTTACAAACACAACTCTTCCATTTCAGAAAACTCAAGTTTTTTTGCTAAATAGAAAAAATTGTACACATAAAAAGTATAGACCAAAATTCGTCCTATAAAATACGTAGTTTGAATATAATTATGTACAAAATTCCAAGAATATGGACAAGCACGAAGTTAATTACATCAAATGGGATGAATTTCCAAAATCAGTATAAAATCAGCAGATTTGGAGATTCCGGTAATTTCCAAAGCTGGAGATGCTCCAAGATTAGATAAGGCAGCTGTGAAATGTACAAGAGGAAAAGTGTAAAGTTAAAACTTACACTCAGGCTACAGTATAGCCCAAGGAATCCTAGGTTCCTCAAAGGACCAGTGAGGCAGGGCAAGGAAAGGAGCCTCACTATTCTAGACTCTGGCGTTGTTGTTCCAATATACAAATCAGATAAGACCATCTCACAGAGATATGTCAGCCGAGACAAGGATCTTCGTCCTTTCTGCTGTCCCCTCTGTAGATTCTATCACTTTACTTGATTTTATCGCACTTTTTCCTCATTGTTGTCATCCATCGGGACGAGACCAGGACCTGTCCCTACAATATAAGGAGGAGGAGGGGATCCAAAGAGAGCATTTCCAGGGATACTTATTGTAAGAGAAGCAGGGACATAAGGAGAACAGTATCCCCACATGTGGATAGTTATTACTCAAGGAGCAATTTCTTAAGGTTCAGTTGGGCGTCATTCAATGAGGAAAGGAGAAAGAAAGCTCCTGCGGGCTGGCTGTGCTGAGCGTCTAGACATTTATACAGATGCATGTTTCCCTTTTAAAAAAATCTTCTCCTACTGAATTTTCTTAAATATAAAATCCCTGTCAAATTTGAAACAAATCCTTCAAAATTTGTTCCAAAATCCCAGGAACACATTCATGTAGGGCGGGAAGTTTGGATCTAAATTTTGTGGTATAATTTTGAGGATATTTAATTTAGCGTCCAGTAGCTACTACAGATACAGCTTTGGCTTTTGGATTATATACATACATAATAGCGTCTATGTATGACGTATACATATGAACTTTGCACAGATTTGAGATCGTGTAAAGAGTGCTTCCATCACCACCTCACAAGAGTGGTTCTGGTAGGGTCCATACTGAGGGCTTTGGGAAGACAGGAATTGATGTCCTTATCGCCTGTCCATCTCATCCCCTGTGAAGAGATATCCTATCAGTTGATCCCATCTCATCGGATCTCTTCCCATCTGTCATATGTATAGATAGATACCTGTAACAGGGCAATTCCACAGTCTTGAAAGAACTTGAGCTACAAGGTGCATATTCCTTAACACAGGATCTTCCACAGATATATCTAAAATAAAAATCCTCCATATAGGAACAATGTCAGGGGAATCTCAGGTTGTGGGCCCAGAGTGGTCATAAAAGAGGGTGACTCAATGGTCTTGAGCAGGAAAGCATGAGACGGTGAACCTTAAGAAATTTATGTGCTTCAAAGACCTTAATTTGGACCGCCTTACACTTTAGTCTTTCCGCTTTCTTCACTTTTCAACGCACGACTCACACGCTCCTCTCATCCCACACTACTCCTAGCCTTCTTGTCCTCATCGTCGCAGATCCCAGCCCAAACTTTCCATTTCCAAGTTCAGCATTCCCCTTACACGTAATTATATGTACATATGTATCTACATGTGGACAGCTCCTTCACATTAAACCAAATCCTGGAAGGAGCAAAAGCTGAACACTTAACTGTTCCAGACCTCTATTTTTATAGATGTAAAGGCCCTTGGCACACAAGGACCAGCTCACTGGTCAACACCAGGGGGTCAAGTACACTACAAATCTTACTATACACAAAATGATCCCTAACCCATGTGTAACTGTAGGACGTTTTTCAACTTTTCTCCCAAACCTTCCCTTATATTATTGTTCAGCAATAAAATACACTATTTCCCTCCTTCGTAATTAGTACCTTCGGCGCGGGCCTGCTCCTTTTTAATGGGCCCACAAGCGTGTGGTTACAATTTTCAGAACTTTTCATTTCTAACGTTCATTTCACTTGTTCCTATACAAATTTCTTATACTTACCAAGGTATAGGTACATACTAGCATAAAAATGTATGAAGTTCTAGTATTTAATTTAAAGTAACAATTATTATTAGTATTTTTAAAAACCCAAGTTATTTTCAAAGTTTTTGGGGTTTTTCCTTCCCTGCTTTACTTACATTACAATAATTCTCCTTGGTTCATAGTCAGAATCTCCGCTTCTGAGAAATTTGTTTATAGTGTGATGGGAAAGGAAATTGGAGCATATGGAGCTTGCTTGACATTTATTATTATGGGATGATAATTGACGGAGTGTATTCCTGTAAAGTTTTTGCTTGATTTTATGTTCTTATTACCCATGTTTCGTCACTTTAGGTTTATGGCCCTGACAATTAGAACGACAGTGGAACACACCGTAAACTATAGGGGTTATTGTCATTTACAGTCCCATTATGTACATTGTACTTGCATAGGCTCATTGTCTAGGAGTTATCTTTGACCGGAGGAGCGCGATGACAAGTTTGTAAAACCTGAGGGTTTCCAAGATTTATCAGTCATCGAACATGCGAAAACAATATTCACTTGACTCTTGTCCATTGAAATATATATATATATACTCATGAAATTTAAAGGTGTGGATTAAGTTTATATTATTATTAGACACTTGCCGAGAACGTGGCTTTTTTTATTGAGTCAATAACAAGGGGGTAATATAGATAAGGGATTTTAAAAGTCAACACAATCCAAAAGGCAATACTGTAATAGTCCTTGTGAGAATTCTCCCTGGGAGTCGAGGATTTATTTGCTTTTATAACAATTATTGCATAATTGATAATTATTAATAGGATTTGCTAGGAACAGGAATATGATGTAATAATTAATAGCAGAGGTTACAATTACATTCTATACATAATTACACCCATTACCGTAATTATATATAATTATTATTATTACAGGGAAATCCCAACGGGAAAAAAATTCCGGAGACCTCCTGACTTTGGGAAAAAACCTGGTGTAGGAACAATCATTGGAAGTCATATTAAACGGGAGAGCGGGCAGTAAGTAATAATTAAAAAAAAAAGTAAAACAATTAAATTCTAGGGATGGAAACTAAACTGAGTCAATAGAGACAGTCAATTTGTTGAGAATCTCATGCAATCATATACAAAAAAGAGAAAATCCTATCGTTCGCTCAGCCAGGATTTATTTACTTAAATCCGAACTCATTTCTGTAATCTGGTTAGAAATTACTAAATAGGAATATCCCTGGTGATAAAACCTGTTGACAACTTTCTGTGGAGTGTCAACGACAGGGGATGTTTTTTTCCACAATTACTTTTCGCATAACGACGTACATACAAAATATTTTTTTGAGACTTACATGTATATGAGAATAATAATTTTATTATTTTTACATATGGTGCCGTTAAATGGAGGTCCCTTTTAGCACATTGTAACTTCCAGTGTGTGCATATCGTCGGTGAAGAGGCAAAATGATCTAGGTGCATAATCGATTAGAATCAAAATGATCTACATAACTTTTTCCCTAAAGGCAAAATGAACTGTGTGCAAGCCTCTTTAAAAGCAAACTGATCTACATACAATTTTCCTTAAAAGCAAAATGATCTAAGTGCTGGTCTATTTTTTTTTTGTGAGAAAACTAGCATCTGTAAGGAGGACACGTGGCTTATAAGGGCTAACCATGACTGTAATTGACCTAGGGTTGTGGGTTAATATTCTCTGAAGGGTTTGCTATTACTCAGGATCATTCCGGCAACTAAAGTTAATTTCACTTTTTGCATCTAATACATTTTTAGTTACGAAAACTGCAATATTCATTTATTTTAAAATCGACGAATTAAAAGACGATTCAAAATCACAGTGTGCTCATGTGTTAGTGTGCACATTGAATTGGTTTTCCCTTTAATAATTCTCAACGTGGAGTTTCTTCAAATCGTATTTTACGATCATCACCATCATCATAACATTCGGAATTATTTTCAAATGTTAAATCATAACAGACAACATTTTTTTTCAATGTTACTGAAAGAAAGAAATGGAGGCATTGGGGAATTGAATGCCTATATAAAAGATTTTGAATACCTCGCATTTTTGTACACCGGCATTAGAATGTGTTTACTTATATTGTTTTTATTACACTTTGTATCTAGATCATTTTGCTTTTAGGAAAAGCTGCATCTAGATCATTTTGCTTTTAAAATTCAATGCAAGTAGATCATTTTGCCTTTAGTGAAACTGCAAGTAGATCATTTTGATTCTAATCGATCATGCACCTAGATCATTTTGCCTCTTCACCGACGATATAAATACATATAGGAGGATTGATTCGCGGTGTGAAAATGTCAAATGTATAATTGTACAGCTTTTGAGTGACATCAAAGAGAGCCAGTCGTGATTGCACTACTGATTTCAAGTGCGACACGTCTCCACTGATTTGCTTGTCATTTGTCATGCTATTGAAATCATCAGAGTTTGAGCTTCACTCTTATAGACTATATAGGAGATAGTTAGTTACAGAACTACTTATGTATAGATATGCACTGTCCTATTAGGATTCAGAGCCAGCTCATAAGCTCCGGGATTACTGTCTGCCCTCGAAAAATCATCCAGCCGTTATTGGTTGGATTTGTGGAGTGTGATAAAATCCTTGGACATAACTAATTGATACTTCTCATTTCCCCTGTACTTTCGAAATAATAGTTACAAAAGACCGTTCCTATTAACATCGGCAAAAATTCTGACTTTATTATAAATCCCTCCTGGAATTTGACTGTTTAAGATGAGAGTTGTGGAAGCGTGACCACAATCAGTAGAGGAATGAGAATTTATGTAAAAAACAAAATTGAGTCTAAATAATCTGTCTGTTATTTGTCACTATAGGTATAGAGAGGCAATTATTATTACCTTGAGTCTGTGAAAACTCAAAAAGGTATCCTGGCAGGGAAATAGATTACAAACACCTTTATACACAATATACAGTGTCCTCTCACTATCATATACGCTCTCATTTTAAACTCCAGTATAGGAATAATTATTCTAGTCCTGTGCATTTGTACAAGAAAAATTCTATGGGGATTTAGTAATTACCCCAGGAAATTCCCCATGTTAAATGATACAGTCCTCTGGAAGGACTCTCCTTAGTTGTAAATGTAAGGTCAACGTCACTACTGTAGATCCCTGACCGATAAAGTGTCGTTACTATAAGGACAGACTCAACCTCTCAAGTTCAACATGTGATTCTTATACAATGAGGGCTTATATAAGTTTTTATCAGGAGACAAATTCCTATTGTGGATGATAAATCCGAGTGTTTGTGTCTCTTGTGGTAAATGATCTGAAGATATAAGAGCTCTTGTACAGTGAGAGTGGACTGTATAGTGTAATAAATAAAAAGATTTAAAATATATATTGGTGTATAGGCATCCCTTGCAATATTTTGTAGAGATAGGAGAATCCTATCATTTGTATCTATAAGCCTTGCTATTTCTATGGAAAAGTCAAATCTGAGGGATTTTGGATTTGGGAATTCCCTGGAAATATGATGGTTGTATAATTTGATTATTTACATGGAGATACAGTCCACTTGCTGTGTTCAAAAAGGCTGTTTCAAAGATTCAAAGGGATTTTTTGCCCAGTGGGGAAAAAAATGTACATTTTGCATTTTTGTGCCCACTGAAAAATCAAGAATGTGAAATTGTTTTATGCTCAGGAAAGATGGAGGATTGTCTGAATTTTGTTTCCTATTTATTTGCAGAGAGTTTTGGCTCTTTATGACAAGACTGGACTGTATGACTATAGATAGTGTGACACATATCTATGTAAATAGTATTTTTTATGGATTGACGTCTGAAATGCGATTTTTGAATGGAATTGTCTAATCTGCACCACACGCTTCTCCCAGCAGGCCTGGGATGCCCATTGACATGACGCCTCACGTTCTCTCCACAGCCGACACCGTCCCATGCACAACAATTGACAATTTACAATACTTTAATGACCTCCAACTCTGACTACTCGAGAGACTCCATCTCTATAAAATACAGACACGGTCCGCAGCGGACCATCTCGGTCCCAACGATGTAAAGTTCCTATAAGTATCTACATATGCTACAATACGTAGATATCAAAGCTTGCAAGCTCCTCTATAACTCTTATATTTATAACTGCCGTATGTAATTACATATGCTTGGCTATAGATTCAAAATCATACGGTGTCCAAAGAACAAACTTAAGTCACACACACCAGACCACATATCACGACTTGCACACACAAGTCCACAGTCCAGAATTAATTATTTTGAGCCACTCACACACTCTGGGGCTGACGCTCCTTCCCTATAGTCTCCATTACAACAATTACATATGTACACGTACATAATTATGTACTGTACAGACCAGTAATGTCTGTATATGTATAGAAGCAACTCCACTACCCCAGAGCAAGGTTAGGTGTCGGCACTTGATAATACAGGACAATGTCCATTGGTCTGGACATACGTATGATGAGGATAATTGTAAAATTCAAACCCCCACTCCACACACAATATCAGCAGCCTTAGCTATTAATCACTATTAGAATTTCAACATGGATATCATTCTTTATTTTTATATAGGGTTGAGCCATCAAACTCCTCTCAGATTTATTTCTTCTCATTTCCCATTCATTACTATATGTTGATAGATACAGGCTCCTCCTTTTTTTTTACAAATACCCCAAAATTTTACCAGTTTGGGTAAACACATCCACACGCTCATCCCTACACACTTGCATGTACTTATGAATCAGTGAGGAAAAAATCTTGAATAATCTCAGTGTGTTGGTAATTTGAGGAGAAAATATTTATGCAAATAAATATCTACCATGGGGATAAAACTCCTGAACAATATCATGTAATTACTACCATAGCCCCTGATGACTACCTACAACATGAGATATGGAAGGGACCAAGATTTTAGTATTGGCATACATATGTACGTGCACATGTTCATATGCACGCGTTATCGTACAGTAAATACCATTACACTCTAAACTGTTTTTTCCAAGCACGTATGGACTCCACGGCAGTGCTTTTTATTTTCAAACAAAACACTATTGTTACAATGTCCATACAGAGTTTTAATGCATATACATAATAATTGTAAGTAGGAATCCTGTATATGTGTATGTACATTCACAGTTTTTTTTTTAAAATAATAATAATTCGCAGTTTACACTTTTTCTCATCAAAAGTCAACACTGATGGTTGCTCAGATCCCAGTTATTTAATAACTACAAGTAGACACTCTTTTTAGAGGAGATTGTCAGGTAATAGTTTATGGGTTTGGAGTTACTTATTGTGCCCCTTCGCTCTTCCGATAAGGCTGGACACGAAGCTAGCCTAAAAGGAAGGATTCTGTATGTATGTACGTGTATAGCTGGAAATACCTGCTCCTTTACATTGTGTGATTTTGTATGTGTGTATAAGAGTCTATAAGATAATGTATGTATGTAATTACATATGTACTTATCCCATGTGTGGATGGGTTACAACGGCGAGAGTCAATCTCTCTTTCAATTAAATTGTCGGGATGGATCGGAATGAACAATAACTTTTGCAACCATTACTAATAATAAGGGTGATTGATAAGGTAATTACAGACTGGCTTACGATGAGCTTCTTGGGCGAGGGTAGTTTTTCTTGCACATTAATAATAATTATTACATGGATTATTTCCTATGTGGGAAAGAAGCTCGTGTGTGTGTGTGTGTGTGTGTGTGTGTGGATAAACGAGTGGTTTTTACCTGGTTTCATAAGTTGCTCGTCGTGTTCGTGATTTACAAGGAGGATTTTTAATTTTTAATTTTTTTCGCAATTATTATTATAGAATTTTATTCATTTCCTTTTTTTTCTCATGGACTTTATTTCTTATTTAAATTCTTATACTATTAACTATGGACATGGAAATACATATAGGCATAGATATTTGAATACAAGACCTGCCCCATTGATTGTCTGAGCGTCAGGTTGCTAATTTCCAGTTTGACTATTTTTACAACTAGAATCTCATATCCTGGAAGGGGTATGGTTATGCATCTGAGGGTGTCTTTCATACCAATGTGGAGAATTTGATACCAATTTAGATAATATAACAATTTCATATCTGACAATAATTATTCCCAGCATATATGTTCATATCCAAGGCATTAAATTTGAATCCAGAAGCTCAGAATAAGCTTTGCGACAACTATTAAAAAGTTAATTTCCTATAGGAACTCCAAGAAGATTTTTTGGAAAAAATTGAAAAACAAGTTCCCAAAGCATGCATTTCCATCAAATGTATAGAAAAAAAATTTGGACTGGCATTGACGTCAAAGACCTTTAAATTCTGGAGATGTAATTTCTTACTACTACTATTTTTTCGAGTATGTATGCATATAATCTGAGCCTTGGTCAATATATAGGGATTTTATTAGATTTTAAAGGGGACTCATTTCATACGGACACAATTAAAATTTAATTATATTCTGTCTATTAGGCAAGGAAATGCAAAAATTATCATGGGCGTTTAAAATATTTACAATGTTTAATCAAATGGAACATTTTTAATCAAATCCTCGGCTCTTTTGACAATTAAATTACACTTCAAATTACACCTTGATTTTACATGGACATTGTTGCTCTAATTAATTATCGTTAAAAACACGCATGTACATTACATTTAGGCTATTAGAGATAATTACTTATACACAAGCGGGGGTTTGTATCATAGGTGGAGCAATTTTTAGGGATTTTTCTCACCTTGCCCCAATTCTAATTTCCTTCCTTGTACAATAAGGGATCGACTGATCTATATATAATTAATAATTTTTGAAGATTCAAAAATTCAAATAAAAAGATTGTATCTTCATAGCTAGGAATAGGATAGGAATTTACAGAGTATTTTGGGGGATTTTGTGCTTGGAATTTTCTAAAAACTTTGGGAAAGCTGCATTGAAAATGAAAGGAGGAAAATAAGAAAAACGTGCAGACAATTTCCTTTGAGGAAAGGAGGTTGATGGATGATGGCTCATTGTCAGAGAATCCATTTGAACAACCTTCCTATCACCCGCCCCTCTAACACTTTTGCATGAAAAGTTACAAAAAAAAACCTCATATTATTTAGTTGCGGTCAGATATTTTCCCATGCCAATTCATTTTTGGTATTATATTACTAACACTTGTTTCTCCTCTCCTCAACTCTATCCGCATGTCCAAGTAATTACGAAGGGGCTGGACGGACTGTAAACAAAAACAAAACATTTTCTGCAACGGTTGTTTATACTGGGCTTGTTCAACATCTCGGCTCGTAATGTCTCCCCTTATGTTGATACAAGATATACATATCTGTCTATATCTATCTACATCATAAAATCTCACAAAAGCTATACTTACCTATAGATACACAAGCACTTCAAAATGAACAAGAGCAATTTGGAAATTACTGTGTCAATAGGTCTTGTACTCTATTATTTCCAACGAGTTAATATTATAGTGTGAAATCCCAAATTGCCGCAGTCAGACTTCAAAATATACTCATAAACATAAATATTTTTCCGCTTTAATTAATTACCCTGATTTTTTTTATAGGTCTCATTGTGCAGTACCCTCCCAAATAAAAAGCAATATCTACTTTTACTTATATCAACACTCTCCTTTGCGTATTTATTAAATGCAAATTTTGAAGCCCAATTAAAAATAACAGAATTTATGGAGTTAATTAACCCATGTAAAGCTTTGATGGGGAAGGGGATTTTTGCATGAAAGATGTGTTTTCTCAAGATTGAGCCCACGTGAGATGTTTTTATGGTAGAGTAATAGTAATTAGTAATCATTCTTATGTACAGTGTCCTCTTGCTATAGGGGACTCCTCCCTTATGACAATTCTATTTTTGGCTAAGAATAAATGAATTTTCTTATTTTTATCTTTTTTTTTAAATAGAATTTTTGTGGATTTTTGGGGACATGTGTAAATGTAATTATTACAGAGGGATATATATTTAGGGCTGGAAATTTGCCACAATTTGGGATGCTCCTGTAATTATACAGTCCACTTTATGTGGCTCTGGTCTATATGTAATTACATATACTGGTCTATACAGGGATGAGAAACGTATATGTAGATACATCCAGGGAATGAAAGCGTGTAAAAATGCTAAACTGAGAGTATCCCACGTTTCCGAGATGAATTGTGAGGCGCTCATCTTAATTCGTCTTGGACGTGACTTTTCCTCAATTCTTTCACTTGAGGAGTACACACAGAGGAGACCTTTGAAGCTCACTTCTAAATTCATAACACAAACTCAATGACTATAGGCCAACAACAGAGAGTCGAGGGTTGTTTGTTGTTCCTTATTTTTTTCTCCCTTTCCTACATATAAATATAATATACGTACATATGGATACTCATGTCGTCGTCGTCAGCGTTGTCGTCCTGTCTTCTTTTTTCACTCCTCCTTTGTAAATCCCAGTGTAAATGGGTATGTACGTCCATGTATTATTCTAATGACTAGGAGCTCCCCGTTGGAAGACAGGGCCTCTACGTACAAAAGAGTCAGAAGGAAAAAAAGAGGGAGAGAGAGACAGAGAGAGAGAGAGAGACAGAGAGAGAGAGAAACTATTACATACAATTGGGAATGCTTTGAAAGTTAAGTCGTTCGTGCTCCTTGGCATTGTGATGACGATAAAATATTGCAAAATGGACGGACAGACAGGACATTGAAGACAAGAGCCACGAAGTCGGCAAAACATGAACATGACCACGAACCCGACGAGTTGAGGAACTCCACTGAAAATTCTCCTATTCAGTCTGACCACGCTCCTTGGATTTTAATGACCATCCGCGCTTTATCCCCCCCTCATATCTTTCCCTCTCTTTACTTTAAATCATATCGGCCGGCCGTCACGGTCTCTATCTACAAACCATCAGTTTTTAATCCGCTGACGGAAAAACAAACTAATTTGTCAAGGGAGATTAGAGACCCGTTTCTCATCAATTGTCCTTCCTCCCTGATGACCCACACACAACATTAAATCTACACTTACGCTTAAACGGAGACTACTCACAAATCTGGGACGATCTTTGATCCTTACACTTATATACATGTCTATATACATAATTACTATAACATGATATCTTAGGGCCTGTGAATTTTCCTACAGGGATCTTTAGCTACCAGGGACACCCTACGAGCTGAGCTGAAGTCAAAGATCACAAAAATGCAGATATGCAAAAGTTATAGTGAAGAGCTAAGATTTTATTTTCTTTTAGCACTTTTACAGGGAAAGATTAAGAATTACATTGCGGGTTAAAAAATACAGGCCCTGACTGTACGTTTAGAGCACCTCCTTAGAGAATTGCTTAGGGATGATAAAAGTCTGACGGCTCCTATCATTTCCCACATAAATCACATAAGTGCCAACGGTTTCCTCTTCTACAAATATCTACAAGGTGCTCCTCCATCCGTAACACAGTCCGAGTCTCAATATTGTATTTTCCTATTTGTCCCGTTCACTTCCCATACCATCAGTCATTTATGACTAGTGTCTACAATAAACACATGTTGAGAGAGAGGGAGAGAGGGAGAGAGAGAGAGAGAGAGAGAGAGAGAGAGAAAAGGCACGCCTAGAGTCAAAATCCGAACCTCGCCCAAGCCTTTCCCCTTTGAATGTTCAAGAGACACAAGGCTCGTCAGTGACACTCGGGTGGACGTGCGGGTTAACAATGAAAAACAAGAGTAACCCTTCCAATTGTCACACGTTGACTCAGACACTACGAAAGCATTGCGAAGACCTTAAGTCAACCTGCCAATAATATTAGAGAAAAGACTCAAAGCTAACCCCGTCAAAGAATACGGGATATTAAGCAGCATCCTTACCATTGTTAGCATTTTTCGGGGGTTTAATCGACAGTTTTGAATTCCTCTCACACAATATATGGAGCTTGGTATATTTTGAAGGTGCTATTTGTATGTACGATAATGATAGATATGGGTATGAAAAGAATTACATTCCCCTTCTTCAATTGATTATTATAGGTAGATACTTACACTTGGGCTTTTGAATTGTATATCCAGTCCAATGAAATTTAACGAGCTGAGATCCTCTCTCTCTCTCTACTGTATCTATGGTTAATAATACGCGTAATTTCCTCTGTGGATCTTCTCCTCCTATGGCTTGTAGGACCCAAAGGCTTTTGAGATTTAGTATATTTTTGTAACTTTTGATGTGAGAAAAAAAAGAGATTTCACGGAGCATGCACTTGCTATTTAGTTGGTTCTTTTCTCTCTTCTTGTTGATTCTCATATTTTTTGGAGAGGAGCCAGAGATTGGGGCTTGGGAGCCCTGTCTCTTGATGATGTACAGTCAGAGGAGGTAGTAGTGGTAGTAGGTGCCAGGAATATTATTAAATGTAATAAGCCTTCCAATCTATTATCCTTGGAGGAAAAGGATTTAGAAAAAATAGCAAGGGGGCATATATTGTGATAATTGTGAGAGGACTTCAGACAGACACTCTCAACTTGAAACAGGTTACGGTCCGTCATTCATTCACGGATCATGACTTTGACTTTTATTGGCAGATTTTTACCTTTCTCTTCACCTATTTATTATATGCACATTTGTTGTAGTCTATATCTCATACATACTACTGTAGAGGGATTCTATGGGAGGGAAACCTGATCACTGGAGAAATTCCAATAGTACAAGACTTACGCCCTTTTTTCCCTATCCTCCATATATCGTTATAAATAGATACAAAATATTTTTTATACAATTAATGATACCTCTCATACAAATCTATCAACTTATTGTGGGTCTTAGCATGAATCATCATTTTGCACAAAATCTATACTCTTTTTCCGACTTGAGCCTTTACAGTAGTAGTTCCTATTATTTTGTACCGTAAAAGACATTATCATATTCCTCTGGAATAATATTTATTGATACTTACATTTTATTATTTCTTTTCATATTTTGTACTAAATAGGGAGCTACTCTTTTTTACCCTTTTCCCCAATTTTTTAAGCTACATACATGACTCTTGACTGAAGAGAAGTCATGACTTGGCAAATTATTTGGGACTGATACCCTCCCTAAAAAATAGATAAGTACCCAAACTACGTACATGTCCTTTTAGCCCAAAGTTCGGATACAGGATTCAATGGGAATATTTATTTCCTGTGCCTGTGTCATATAATTCAAAAACTGAATTTAAACCGGATGGTTTCTGGAACTTACTTAGTGATTTCAAATATAAGCTTGTGGGAAAAAAAAATAAAAATTCCTGGATTATCATTTTTTTTCGTACAGTAATTATTAATTCTAAGGGCTGTAAAAGAGTTCCAAGGGGTTGAATTTACGTTCCACGGTGACATGGTATAAGAAGGCCAAGGGGTATACGTTTTTACCCTTTGTCCGGGGATTTTTTTATCTGTAGAACTCAAAGGAGAGATAGTGGGACGGAGGAGAGTAATGGAATGAGGGGTTATATATGACAATGGAATTAAATAAGTAACGTGATAACCATGACTATTGCAGGTTGTTTATTCAACAGTCAAAATGACACGTTATGGTTGTAGGATCAGGTTCTTAAGTGTACCGCAATATATTCAGCATGGGATTTAATCTCTTTTTGATTCTAACCTATAGCAGAGCCTTAGAGGGAATAATGACCGTGTCTTGTACCTACAGTTATATTGAAATATATAATTATATGTAATGTAGAGTACCAGAGTGGGCTATATAGATATATTGGACGGGACTGTTAAAAGGAATGGGAGAGACTGGACGATAAATGGATAAATGGATAAATGGATTTTGGTAATTATAGATTTATGAATTGAATCTCGCAATTAATGTCAGCGGCTCGGGGAAGGTACTTAGGGAAGGAGTGATAAATACGAAGAATGGACATTCCTCCTCTGTTTTTTTCCCCTAAATGAAAATGATAACGGGACGAGAAAAAAGAGGCTTGGAGCTTCATATTTAAAAAAAAACAGACGGAGTATCATAAATTAAACCAGTAATGAGATTAAGTGATGATGAGATGAGGTGGTTGATTTTCTCAAAGTGCACATTACAAAGATTTTTTTTTCTCAGTGACGTGAGTTTATGTGTGTATGTGGATTGTAAACTTATACCTTATGTGTTTTGGATGGTGAGAAAATATGAAGATGATGAGAAAAATCTTAAGAGCTATTTCCATAGTGTCGTACACATTTCTACATATAATTATGTATCACCAGAGGAAGTTATTTTTTTTTTGGAGGATGTGTGAAAGCTCACAACTGTCAACTCCGTCATCAATTAGGATTTCGGGGAGCATGGACTAATTAAAGGTACACACGCAAATGAGTTATCGTTATGGTTTCCAGATTTTGTCAAAGGCTCCTACTCTCCCGGACGGACTGTTCAGAACACAAACATATAAGTTCGGGTCTGGGTCCCGAAAGGAATTTTACCCAGAAGATCCCACTTAGGCGTAAAATGCTCTCGGAAATTTACACCCTTCAAAAAGGGAAGTCCTCCAAAGGGGAAAGTTGGCTTCTATTGCTAAAATCCTAATAATTGTACACAGGGATAGTTCTCATATAAGGAACATAAGCTAAAGCTCGGCTGACCCTAAACATAGATATATACAGCCCCTGGTCGCCGGAGCTCCTTAAGTTTCCGGGACTAATCACTGCCCTTCTGAAATCCCCACCTCCAGAAAGTCCAAGTCTTATCCGAAAGGGACTCTTTTGGAGGAAGAGACAGCTCAAAAGTACACATTAAGGCGGGTCCGAATTCCTCCAACAACAAAGAGTTAGCTGTTTCAATTTTTAGACAAAACAAGTGTGGCGTTAAGTGAAGGATCCTAATAGGGAGGTGCATTTATGTACGTACATACGTTGGGCCCTTTAACTTATACTGTAAGGAGAGACTTCCATATAGTGTAAGTATATAGTGTCGAGTCAAACAGAGGAGCCCAGACTTGTTTTGAGGGTGCCAGGAACCACTGGAGAAGTGACTGGAGCCCTTGTTTTTCAAAGAACGTTATGTTTCTTAGTGTCGTATGGAGCTCTGTAAATTCTGTACATTTGCGTATATGTTTGCATGTGTAGTGTTTAGTTTGAGCTTGTTGTGAGTATACTTAAGGCCCAGCCCCTTCCCACAAGGGAAACAAAATTATGTCGGTCAGTCTGTGTGTAAAAACCACGAAGACATCCGAGTGATGGAGTATTTACTTATATGAGGGTTTTGGTGCCATAGGGAACGCTCCCTTGTCTTTAACACTTAGCCTAAAAGCGTAATTTAATTTAAGACTAAACTCATCCCTAAGACACACACTTGTGTCTTGTCGGATTATGTATCTCCAGTGATACAAAGATTAGAATAAAAAATAGGGAACAAATTTCTCCCAAAAATAACATGCGAATTTACTAGACAGTGACGCATTAATGGAGCAGGCTTTGCAGGAGCGTTTGAATGTATCCGGATATCTACAGTAAGAATAACTTTGGGAAAAATTGTCAGGAGCTGACTCTGTGGCAATGTACTCAAAAGTGTACACACACTTACAAAGTCAATGTCACGTATGTACCTATGTATTAGAGCTATGGGACAGTGAGCGCCTCACAATTGACAAAGCTAAGGTGATGGTAAACATTAGACGTGAGGACTTACTGGGTGAGAAACGTACTTGTGAAAAGGAAACTTGATCTTGGAGTTCCGCCTGAGAAGCTACATCAAATCTAGGGTTTTCACTTGGTAAATACCTATACGCTTTAAAGCCGCATCTTCCACGAGACTATACAGAGAGCACTTTAACCTCTCGGAAACACAACAAAATTCCAGGGAAATATATACATATTTTGTTATTTTTCTAAACTAGAGCCATTCTTACGTCAAGACTTCTGGGAATTGTCTCTTATCAAGACCATTACTAACGTTTTACAGTTCTCCACACAAAAATCCAAGTCCAAGTTGAAAATAATGTGGGGCACTGTAAAAATCATTGGGGGACAAATTTATCAGAGATTTCTCCAAATAACTATTTTTTCCCAAGCTGGATTTTAAAAAAAATTATGTCAAATTTACTCTTGAATGAAATTACCTTTAACGTGTCCAGAGCTAATCCCGCCTCGACAATCCCGCCAGTGATAACTCCGCCGAAGCAACCCCGATGATTTAATCCCGATCTCAATAGTATTTAATCCCGCCAACCATAACCCCGCTGACGATATTCCCGAACCAAGTTTTATTGTATTAACTTCAGTAAACAATAATTGTATGCTCCTATTATTTAATAGTATCCATCTCCTTGACAACAAGCTGTGTACTGTTGACAGACTGGCTGTTTTGATATGTACCTATATTGTGAATTGTGACATGTGTATGTAGCTGCTCCGCTACACTATGTTCATAATAAAAGAGAAGACGCATGCATGCATTGATTTGATGACTGCCGTTCTCGTTGTAGCATTGTAGCCAATGAAGTTTGCTTCTGCTTGAATTTATGAATGCATAAGTTTATTAATTTTGATACTGAGTGATAAACTGTTGCATTTTCACGGTTGTTATAGCAACAATAATTTATATTCATTAAATTCTGTTTCATTGTATGGCGGGATTATCTCATTAGTTGTCGGGATTATCGTGAGCGGGATTGTATATATCGGTCAAATTGACAGCGGAATACTGTTCGCGGGAATAATACTATCGGGATTGTCGCGGCGGGATTAGCTCTGAACTCCACCTTTAAAGATTCTGTACGTTAATTATTTTAGAACATAATATAAAATTATACAAATACAATTAGTTGGAAGAAAATTTCCCTTTTGAATAATAATTAAATTCGAACAATTTTTTAAAGGAGCATCTGTGAAAGCTCAGATCCCATTAGTGTAAACATCTTTCGCATGTCTCACCCTATGCTCTCACTCCAATGTTTATGTACAAGATTCAGAGAGAGAGAGAGAGAGAGAGAGACGCAAGATGAAAGTATTTGGGGCAAGTGGCAACTTTTGAGATGGTAAACATGAATAGGTTGTTTATTCCCAAGCCCCTAAATGTTACGTAGCTCCGAGACTGAGGCTCTTTCCCTGCAATGCCCAAAAGTTTAAAACATTAGCCAGGACATGTTTCCCATCAGGGAAAAAAACATTTCACAAAACAATACAGAAAAAAACGAGGCTAATCAGGAGGATTTTGTTTTCTAAACATTGGCTTTGGGAACAAGAGTCTGAATGGGACCTCCGGCGTGGTCCAGCCATGTTTTAAAAGCAACTGCCAAAATATTAACAGGAAACATGCTGGAGGAAAACTGCAAACATTACCTACATTTACTCATTGCATATACATGAGGAATCCATATATAAGGATCCCCAGCCCTATCCCGTGCACTGACATAGTACAAATAGAAATGTTACCCTAGTCTCAAATTACGTATCAATCCCTATCACAAAAGGGTAAATAAGAGTCTCTGGGTAGTATTAAAATTTCTCGAATGTGTACGGAGAATATTTCCCCTCAGGAATGGAAACAAATGGTAAGTGTTTACACAAAACGTTTACATACAATACGAAGCGTGTGGGCGACCTGGAAGAGATGAAGGATCGAAAAAGAGTGAGAGAGAGAGAGAGAGAGAGAGAGAGACTCTCATAGAAAATCATGACCATTACCAAAGTCTAGTCAGTTGAAGCCTCAAATTATACGATGTACGCTGGAATAGTATACAATGGAGCTTGAGACTATATGTACAAGAAAAGTGTAAGTCTATTGGGACAAAATATCCAATAGAGGAATCTCTTAATAGGGATGTTACCCGGGAGATAAGCCCTCGCCCCGCGCTAATAACTCACTATATGCAAGAGGAGAAGATGCAGACGTAATTTAAGCTAACACTTACTCAGTTAGCAACAAAACCCTGGGAGAAGAAAAGAGGGCTCCATTCATCCCTAGTCTCTGAGAGTCTCTCTCTCTCTGAAAGAGGAGACGGAAGGCAAAAGTTAAGGAACCTACAAACGAGCTCAGACCGGACCTCCCACTTGACTAATAGCTGGGTCGGCTAAAGGGATTACATAACACCATATGATTTTCAAAACTGACTCTAAAAGCCTCCAACTTCTCACGTCCACTTTAGATACTCCGTACATAATTCTACATAGGCTTTAAATCCATCCAGTTTCAATTTACATCATGCGAGAATCCCCTACATTTGTATCTACATATATTCAAAATTAAGCAAGAGATTCCTACACAGAGAAAAATAGCTACGAATTTGTATAGCTATTTACCCAACTGTTGCTGTACACTCACTATATAAGTACAAAATAAAGGACTCCTTAAAGAAGGGAAATGTGACTATTGCAATAATAGCATGAGTTCTAACAAGGAGTGAAAAATCTACAAGGTAATTTAATAGGGATGCATTTTATGTGTCTAAATATTGTCGACCGGCTGGAGAGAAAATTCTCTTGGAAAAATGCATTTGTTACAGCCCGAGCCCACTGTATAATGCCCATGCAATTGTAATGGACACATATATGTAAATCCTTGAATTTAGAAAAGCATCAAGAAAATAAACATTGAGGAGAGTCCTCCTCAAATTTTTATGAGGCTTGTAATAAAACTTGTACTAAAAAACCTATGACGGCATGTGTAGATACATATAGTTATGTGAATACGCTAATACATACGAATGCATGTAGATAATTATATACTACAAAGAATCCGAAGAACAAGTTTCATACAATTGAAATTGATTTGGGAAATGTGCAAGTTCCCACTTACATTTTCAAGCTCAACTCCTATACAGAATATGACAGACTACAGTCCATGAGTCTTCACAGTATTTATGTATGTGCTTGAGTTCCAGGGAATATTTCGCAATCTTCCCAAAGGACAACGTAATTTCCCAGGGATGAGTCCCGCGAGGAGAATACAAATCCAACTGGGGTTACAGCTACAGGAATGTAGTAATTGATTTGAAACAAAACAGACAGCGTCCCTCACACACGCGAGTTGACTTCGCAATATATGTAGTAACGAGAGGAAATAAGCAGGGGATAAAATTATAGGACAAGTCAATTTTAAATTGTTTCAATGGGGAGGATTTTTGCTCAAGATCACTTCTGAACAAGTTCAGAGATCTTCCCCGTTGACTTTATAAATTTTAAAAAAAAATGTCATGAACAAGATGGCGTCACAGAACCTATACATGTCCATAAAATTAGTATCTATATATTGTGGGGATAGAATTGTACAAGGTAAATTGGATTGGGAGAAGAGTAGTTCAAAGTCAACAGGATCAATTGTGTTTGAGTAAAAATTGTAGTAATAAAATTTTCAGGGAGAATTTAATTTAGAGAGGATTTGTTATTAAGGAATCTCCTATGTTAACCGGAAATATGATGATGGGGTTGTTGTTGGAGGTGAGTAGAGATTTATGAACTGTAGAGAATGATGACAGGATGGTTGAGGATCGTCGTAGGTGATCGAGACGAGGATTGCGTGAGGGCAATTCAAATGAGATGAGATTTAGTAATAGTTGTAACACCCATAGGAGAGGATACAGTGCTCACTTGATTACAATTTCACGTAATAATCCCGCAGATTTTGAACTCCGGTCGCTCGTCCCTTTCCTCTGGACGTGCAGATATCCCAATATGGAGGAATCTCCACAGTAATAATTGAATCTATTAACGTGTTATATATGTATTTAATTACATGTAAAAGTACGGGATGATTAATATGAAGTATGTACTGAAATTTGTATGTGGTATTTACATATACAATTATATAGATACATTACATGTGTTTATAGGTAGAGATTTTAAAGCTCAGGACTATAGAACACGACGACATGATCTCAGTTTTAAAAAGTCTTGAGAAAACACATTTTTTCCTTGGGATTCCTTCTCCATCCCATATGCATAGATTGGTTGTGTTTTGTTGGGGGTTGGAAAGGAAGAAGAACCATCTCGTCCATAATTTTGACTTGAGAGAGAGAGAGAGAGGGAGAGAGAGAGAGAGAGAGAGGGAGGGAGAGAGAGAGAGAGAGAGAGAGAGAGCCCCTTTAATTATGTCTTTTACATGCAGTAATTCCACTTGAAACTTTTCGGCTTCTTTTTTGATTAGTTGGATTTCAAGAACGGGTTTGGCTTTAACGACTATACACATCTCATCCCACATTGCATCCCTTTTTTCTCCTATAGAGCTCCAAGTTGTTAGGTTATGAGATGATGATGATGATGATGATGAGGCTGTTGCTGGTGCTGATGATGCAAGACTCTGTGTACTGTGGATACTTCTGAAATGGGAAATGCCTGTATTTAAATGTAAGTATAAAGACTTGTGAGGATCAAAAAGCTGGACTCATCTGTTCCTATCTCATAGGGATTTATTTCTATGGGCACAGGGGAGCAGGAGTCTCTTCTCAAGTATGTGCTTACATATTGTATGCATGTATATGCTAAGTATCTCTATCTATAATAATGTGTAGAGTCTCAGCTCTTATATACACACATACATATCTACTCATCATCCTCCGGTCTTGACGGTTATGATGACCATTTTGGCTCAATTTAACTCACATTTGTACAAGTTGCCTCCTTGTGCGGTTCCCAGTGTCCACGGCCTAATACCTTGGCCATGATTATAATAAATTGTCCAAATTATCCCTCTCAGTCAGGTTCTTGTACAGAGGCGCTCATAAGGGACGGACTCTGGGCTGTAACAGCTCTTAATATATGCACAGGATTCAATGTATCCATACATTGTATGTACTTATGTACATGCTATATGTATAAGATCCATTGAACTAAACCACACACACACACACGGGAGGAAGGTGATCTTGAAAGTGAAAAGAGCAAACGTTCGCTCTTATGGCGTTTCCCCTCATAATCAACAATAACAACCTTGTTACACCAGATTTTGTTACTAAATAAACCCAACCTCCCTCATCTCACATGCTTTATTGGGGAGGTTCTAAATCCGGAACTTCTGGTTTTTAATTAGGGATCTCAATCTCTAGTGCCTATACATAGATACTCTGTTTCTATCCAAGGCAGGATTTTGTAATATTAGCGTCGATCAATAAAAAAATATTAAAAAAAACTGTAAATTCCGCTTTCAATTTTACTTCCAGACGTTTCATTGGAAACTTGAAAGGTGCAAGTAAAAATGTGAGGATTTAAAAAAAGCGTCAAATATCTGTAAATTTTGAAATGACCGAAGTTCCAAAAAAAATATTTATCTGTAAATATCAACAGTTGTGTTATTTTACGATTTGTTTCATGTCGGGTTCTCCATTGACGAAGAGAAAAGACCTTGTTGTAAAGAAACCTAAAAAGTTTTTTGGTACTAAAAAGGTGATAAAGTTGTAGTTTACGATTGGAGAGAGAAATAATAATGCTCGGAGTACAAATGGAGTTTTCCATAATGCTGGAGGAATAAACGTGTGGGTGGAATTCTGAATACAATGAAACCATTGGTAGACTTACTATTCAGGGGGGATGCATAATTTTTAAATTGTATGTAGATACATACATACGTCACATGCAATTATTATAAGAGAGAGATCCCCTCCGACAGATTTGATTCTCCGGGATATTTTTAAAGCAATAAGTTTCTTTATCAATAATATTCCTTAACTTTTTTTCCTTTGGGACAACTCCCTGGAAGTTATAGGCCCATATACAAATACACACAAGTCCAATGAACAAGAACGACTAATTGACAATAAGGGAAAGGGATCTTGCGCGGGGAAGATGTAAGGAGATAAAACTTGCTCCTACTCTTTCACTGATCCAGATCAACAGAGTTTTGTCACTCAGGTTTTAGTCACCAATCCGTCACATCACATAAACTAACTGATTGAAAAGGTTCCAAACAACTCATTGTCCCAGAGAGCAGAGTGAGAGAGAGAGAGAGAGAGCTACGTTTGTACAAGTACAGTTTTTCTACACGGCATGACATTCTCAAAAAAAAAAATCTGAGACTCACTACATACGGCTTCCTCGTTATTACTAAACGGATCAATAAACCAAAACTCGGGAATGGGGTAAAAAGGGAAAGAAGGTAAACATAAGGCCTTGAATGCGATTTATTTTTTTACAATATATTCCTACCTTATTCCAAATCCACTCATATGATACATAAAAATTCACATATGTATAGATATTCTTATATAATTGTTACGGACCCCTCGAAGGAGTTATTTGATGAAAGAGTGTTGCATTATAGAAAATTCCCAACAGGGAAACTTTCCTTAGCTGAAGATAATCCCATAGATTTTTCCGCTCTTCCTAATACAAATTTTTGGTCGGGGTCCATCAAATCATATACAGAGACTCAATGGAGTATTATAAAGCCCGTTCATCTATACTATACACTGCTTTTGCTCCCATAAGTGGATTCCTGGTTTCTGGAGAAGTTCAAACCACCTGTCAAGATATCTTATGTGTAGATATGTATCTATCTATGGGTTTCTACCGAAAAAAAGCTTTATTTACTGTACTCTTTCAAATCAAAGGATTTTCCACGTTTCTCAGATCAGGGAATTAGAAAAGCGTTACTTTTTTTAAGGAACATTCCCCTTAAAACCTCAAAGGGTTCTTTTGAGTGTGAGCAAAATCTATTGGGTATGGACACACACACACACACACACACACACACACACACACACACACAATATTGTAAAAGTACTTATTATACACGGCAGTGGCAATGCTCAAGGCCAAGCCTTGAACATTTCCCTGAGATATAGATCAAGCGTTATTAATTTGAGCGGCCTAGATTCTAAACAGTAGATATACAGGATCTCAAAATAAATAAAAAATGAATTTCTCCGTTTTTTTTCGTTGTGTTCATTGCAATATCAAGTTTAAGAGAGGGGCTGTATATATGTATGTACAGCCAGAACTGCACTCCTAGTGTCAGAGTAACAGAGAGTGCTTAACTGAAATTGATTTTTGATTACAGGTAGATACTTAAGTACCGCCCGTATATGTATGTAGTAGCAGTATACTATAGTAAAATCCCATCAAGTGAAATTACTTTATATTTATTGATCCCACATTATTGTTCCAGCCTTCGTCAGGTCTTACATGGCCAGCTGTTTATTTGATAATCGTTTCATCGGATTACTACTAACTACCTATTTACTATAAGACTACTCACTCAGAGAGTCCTATAAACCTCGACAATAAGTAGACGTGTCTTCCAAGGCTCCTTTACTATAAAAACAATACCACTAGCTGTAAACCACGGAGGTATTAAAAAAAAGGAATCCGTTATGTCAACTTGGGCTCCTGAGTAGAATCTTTTGATTGCATCTCTAAGAGGAGAATCCCGACAGAGAAATACACATGAGTAGATACGTCTGATGTGTGTCCATAGTAGAAAAGGACGCACGACCTCCATCTGAATAAATCCACTTGGCTTGAGAAGTTATATCTATAGGTATAATTATAGCTCTCTCATGGGATATTGACAAGTCTCGGTGGAAACCGTTAGTTTTAGAAACAAGAGGGGGAATAACCATTACCCTTTCCATACTCAATCTCAGATTTCATCGGGGAAATTGAAAACCTCTTGACCTACCTTTTACCATTCATTTTTTTTTAAATACGAAGGCCATCCCTTATGTAACAATTATTACGTTCGTAAATAGGCATATCTTAAAATAACTGTTGTTCCAGGAGATCCTGTATAGGGAAATCCTACTGTTTAAAATATAAAGATAAGTTTTAACTCCTTATAGACTCTCTTGTATTTGAATTACATGCTGTACATATGTATCTATACATATGTATGTATTACCTGTGGAGTGTGTAGCCCTGGAACAGTCAACTACGGAGTGATTAATTTAAGAAACATGTTGATCAAAAGGATTGAGATTCCAGTTTCCAATTTTACACGGGAAAAAAAAAGAGACCGACATTAATTGGAAAAAGTGTGGAGGAGCTTGTTTCATTAGCCCGTATCGGATCTGTATACATAATGTCCATATAGTGTATAGGTTCTTAATAGATACGGTGAAAGTAAATCTATATATAAAGTATATTAAAATTCCACCCTGTATCTATAGAATAGTGGGTAAAGTAATTGATTCCAGGTCCCAATGCATTATTACATCCTGAAAATGTAGTTTGTACAGATGTGTATGTATTTACGTGTATACAGTTGTGGTTATAAGACTTGAAGAGAAAAAACTGGATCCAGGATTTAAGTGGAATGAATTGGTCACTTGAAAGTTCCTTGAGCTAGGTTATGCTCATGGGGTAATAAAAGAAATACGACAGGTAATTATTAATGAGGGACATTCAGTGTGATAAGGGACAATTGGATCCATGGAGCATTTAACAGTGAATTGGTCTCAAGTTCGAGGATTCCTTTTGTTAATTTTTTCCCCTTCCCTTTTAGGACTGTCCCCTTATACATTGGCTCTATGTCAGGATCCTTGAGATAGGTTAGGGCAATTGGGAATAAGAGAAGAGCAACAAGATCTTTTGGAGCATTGGAGAGGGAGAATCAGTTCCAGTTATTTATGATGATGATGATGATTGTGTCGTGTAAAACTCATGAATACAAATTCAACTCTTTTTCTCTTACAAGCAATATTTAATACTTTAAATATGTATATAAGGAATTCAGATTTTAAATACAGCTTAAGGGAAGAGTGCTTTTGCTAATATAAAAAAATTATGAGCATATATAATTATTTATATATAATGAGGATGAGAGTCAGGCACTATGGGGCAGATAGATAGGACTGAAGAAGTGAAACCCTTTTCTTACGTAATCATACACGGTTGATGTACCGGCATAGGCAGTGCTGCTTAGGATTCATTTCCTAAAATAATTTTCGGTCATAAACTACAATGCCGAGAGACAGGCTTCAGCCAGGCAGATGTAATAATGTCAATGTCAGAGCAATGATGATGCTCATTAGGGATTGGGGCAAATATTCGTAGGAATAGAAGATGAGCATAATTTAATGCCATAAACATCTCTCCCGACATAGTCCCTCATCTGCTCCTCCGTCCAGAAATTATTATCAATTCTGTTTTATTATTGTAATGATAGATAAATATAAGAGTGTGTGTATGTATGTATATATCTACAAATGAATAAGGGAGCATGCACTAACGAAACACTCTCAGGACCTGCCTTAAAATCAGTGCACTATTATATAAGAAATGGTGCATAATTGTAATAGCTTTATTCATATATTCCAGGCTCCTCATGGAACAGGTGGATCCAATGAAAGGAGAACAATCTCTGTCAGAGCCTTGAGATATATAATATAGAGAGAGAGAGAGAGAGAGGAAAAAAGACTAATCCGAAAAGATTTTATAGGTTAAGGTAGGGTAGGGCTTTTCTCTCTGACAGAGTCTGGATCCCCGAACAATAACAATCAACGTTGAAAAAATGACCTCCGAGGCTGGACCAGAATATTGATGAATTTTCTCATGAATTTCATCTTCCCTCTCGTGAAAGAAGCCAATGATGGGGATAATTACGCTCTTCTTATTTTCTTCTCTCGTGGTATAAGATAAGGAAGATGAGGAAGACACTACTACTATATACTACGACTACCGGTTCATCAGCTCCTTGTACACTGTAATCAGGCCACTGGGATTTTGTTTCGGGCCCTTTTCAATCTCAAGTATAGGAGTTGATAGGACCGTTATATTCCCTGTGTATTTATTCTACTTTTTTTTTGTTTGTTCACAAAAAAAATATCACTTTAGAACTCATAGGTTCTGTTTTAAGGGAACAGGTACATATGTATCATACTATATTTCAATACAATAGGGATATGTACAATGTATAAGTAGATATGTAAAAGCCAATCAATCGGGGGGGGACTTTAGGAATTTGTTTTAAAAAAGTAAAAAGTGGAACAAATTATAAGAACGGTAACTATACGTAGCCCTTGACATTTGTACTAATTTGACAATTTCCTGGTTTTGAGACTCTTTCGTGGGGATAAAGTGTTCTTAAAAGCCAGAAGAGCTCTTTATGGATTTCAAGGGTGAAATCCTGTTAATTCAGAGAGTACCCTTTTAATTCAAATTTTTAAGCAGGCACACGATCCCTTATCTATGAGGAGCGTAGTGTTGAGATTTGGGATATTTTGGGGGTATTTTTACACCCGCACTGGAGGCTATGTACAAATACTTGTGGATAACGTTTCGAATATAATGTTCCTTTAAAAAAAAATCTGATGTGTAAAGGTACATGTGTGAGCGTTGTTTACTATGAAGGAAATCAATGGATAAAGGGATTCATAAATCAAGCTCAAGTTTTTATCAGACACTTCAACTCCCCTCTGGGAGTTCTCAAGTATTTTTTAGGGATAAAAAGATAGGATTTCGATAAAGTTGAGGGAAATTCCTAATTTCGGGAGATTTCTCATCCTTTCCGGTCTTTTGTGCTCATTGTGGAGCAGAGTCTTATTTTTTGAGGGGTACATATTTACTTATTTGCTCGGAGATAGAGGTTAAGGGAATTGTGTGTATCTATACTTGGAGTATAATTACTGGGTCATAGAAGTTCTTCCACATTTGACGAAACTAGAGCCAATACAGGAGTTTGTTTGGAAGAAAATTGAGCTGTTGATTTCATCCCTTGCTTACTTACTTATACTTTTACGTGGATACTCTTGACCTATTTACACACCTAAAGATTGTAGCGTACAAATACATACAAACTAGATATATTTGCTCTTCTTTATTACTAAACCATGGGTTTCTAGATTTGTGGACTTGAGCAGGGTACACACACAAACACGTACAGAATATAAGGTACATACATTACAGGAGATATGTAATTTTGTAAAGAATTTAAAACTTGTATACATAATTGCATGATCTAGTTCTCACACTAAAAATAAACCTGGGTCACAGGTGCTCAAGCGTTTTCTTATATCTATAGGTATCTATATAGATACTCTACGGTACCTTTTAGGGATTCCGGGTACAGGATCTGTGTACTGATAAGTATGATATAATAATAATGTCAGATTTTCGACAACTGTAACACAGGAAGGCGTAGTAGCCCTTAGGAATGAATGGCAGGGAAATTAATCCATAACGGAAAATTAATAATACTTGGTTTACATTTAATACATAGAGGGATTCTCTGCAGTACGTACATACGTATGTAGGTATTCACATTACTTAATATATTTTTGTGAAACCATTGACACAAATACTAGACATTATTATCAATGTGTATATTTACATTTAAATTTTATTATACAAGAAATAAAACAGAAAATATCCATGGGGCTTAAATTATCTACATAAACGTTGTCTACATCTAAATATCAGTAGTAAAATATCGTAAGGAGCTGCGACTCAAAAGTGAACATGTTCAAAAGAGCTGTTGAATACAATAGCGAATATTTAACATTGTGTTAATTAAATAGAATTCACTTATCAGTTCATAGTTCCTTAACTCTTGCTTCTTCCTTATTAATTTTTGGCACACATTTAATTATATTACTAATTTTAAGGACAAGTACTAGACTCGGAGATTTTGGCCGCCAGAGAATATAATAATTGTTCTAATTGTGCTTCTTTAGTAATTACTAAATCTTGGCATGAACTCCAGCATGCATAGCCTTCTTCCTCAGGTTTAAAAACCGCTCGATAAGTTCGAACTGTCTTCTTCTTTGAGGGCCTTCCGAAGTGCTACTCTCCGTCCCAGACTCCGACACTTCTGGATCATCCCCACTACATAATCGATTCCGTTTTAAAGAGCGTAAGAGTCCGATGAGGAAAATCATGACGATGATGCAGCCCACTCCGATAATGGACCAATGTGCAATTTTAATCTTGAGCGGCTGGTCTTTACTGGCTAGTCTCGGGATGAGCCGTGTGTCCCTCGAGGTCTGATTAGCTCTCCCTGGTCCCACTTCCACTGGGGTTAATAATAATACTTGGCTACAATTGGACTTCTCATCATGTCCACGGACCAAGTTCGTTTGGTTTGAGGGACAGTGGAGGATCCCGTCGCAGAAGAGACTTTGATGGATGCAAAATATCTCCTTTGCCGGTCCTCTGTTTTGGCATGGTTTGAAGGGATCCCCAGTGAGGTTAAATTTTTCATATAGGGATTGGAATCTGGAGCATATGGTAATCTCTGAAGTGGTATTGCTAGGCTCGGCAGGGACATCATCACTATTTGTATCATCTAGGACCACATTATCACCCAGTGGAAAGGCTGTGAAGGATATTTCCACCGTGAGAGTCTTGATCAAATGAGAGTCTCCAAGGGTCCATTCCGTATGGATTGTGGATGAGAAGATGAAGATCTCAACTCCGAGTTTGGAACTCTCCGTGACGTAGCTTCTTGGACCAATTAGCTTACTCTCTGACGGCTGGTGCAATAAGTGCTGGGGTTCTATCGTCCCACAGATTTTTGGACTGGTTCGGTTCTCGCCTGAGGTTTCTTCCCAAAACTATTCAAATTACTTTGTCAACGTCATATATACTCATATGTATAAAATAAATTCATAAATTAGTATTCAGAATTTTTTGCATTAAAATATTTATATCAGACCTGAATGTAATCCAAGCATTTCCCGTGATTTCCGAAAACTGTAGCAAGTCTTAAGATTTGAACTACTGCTGAAATGCCCCAACCTTCTGGGGCCTCTACGAAGAATTCCCCATGATGAAGGTACTTGAAGTAATTTAAAGCCTCTGTCTCATTCACAAAGGCCTTCCCGTCCACCAATGGCAGGAGCACTGAGAAAGTTGGACTGTACTCCGAAAGATGAACTGTTCTCCCAGATGTCTTCTTATAACTTGGGGATGTCTCATTTTCACGGGCTTCGTCCTTCGTCAAGGAATAAATTGATGCTGTAATGCAATCCAAGATTTAATTTTAAATTAACCAGCTGATATAAGTAATTACACACGTAAATGTGTATGTACCTATGTTTGCGTGGGTTATAAAATAGTAGGTTATAAGTAAAGCCTATGAAAAAACAGGGTCTCTTTAAGGAACAAATATTTGACAATTAATAGCAGATAGTGGCGCACATGATGAGAAAAATTCGTTTTTGTGAACTGTGGACAGATTACTACTATTTTTGCCCCTATTGAACAAAATACCCTTATAAAAGGTTCACTTGTAGGCAGAGCACACTATTGACTATACTCACTTTCTCTTTTAGCACTGCTCTGTAACATTCACACTTTTTGCTTCTACATGCTAATTGATCCCTTTAAAACGGCCTCCTTTAATGATTTTTATCTATGAACTGTTAAAGCATATATTGAGCTGAAGGTCATGACAATAAATGGGTTTGATACTCCTCTAGTATTATATACTAATTGCAAAGGTGGTTTTGCTAAGAATTTCCAGAAATTTTATAACACGTTGCTCAATAACTTACGCCCATAAGAAAAACTCACGACCGAAGGTAAGAGGGGTATCAAGAGCGTGCTGACCACTATGAACCGAAACTGAGCTCCCTTCATATTTGAATTGCCCAACGTTAATTCACACACATTGTGTATATAGACTTGCGTCGAAGAAAGTATTATTTTACGGGGGAATAGGTAATTATTTATACTGGGGAAAAATTTGACAAATATTGTGTGATATATGGATTAAATTGCAAAAACACGTTCTCTCCTCAAAGGGAAAAGTATAGACAGTATCTAAGAATTTATTTTTTTTAGATAGAAGGTTGTCAACAGCACTCATAGATTTGCAACACTGACTGAGTACGTGGCAAGGACTGGTGAGGCAATTACTCTGGGATGTTTGCGTTACTATTTTTCCTAATTATGATAACGTATTCTGTCATGCACTGAGTTTAATGATGTCACAACATCGTCTTGGAACGGCTACAAGGAACAAGACGTAATTGTACAAACAAAATTAAATATACGAAGGACTATTTAAATATTCATGTGTATTTTTGCACATACATACATAGGTTTTCTTTTAAGACAGCGTATCGTCTGAATGGTAGCTGAATTATATCATGTGAGGGGGAGATGTGCTGTAAGACTGGACACATAGAGTAAAGGGTTTAGCACTAATTAGTTATTACAATTTAGAGCCTCCGCGGGCCATTGCTTAGAATCCCCTGACTTACGTAAGGGGTCATTTCTTGGTTACGTCTGCATATTAAGTTAGGGATGAGTCAAAACCTGACAATTGCGAGCTTTCTATAAAAGAGTGTTCCTTAGAAGCCGATTTTTGACTCTTGTCATAACACAAGATGCTCTAAATGCAAAAATTATAGCATAGGCCACAGGGGATTGACAGTGTTAACAAACATTAGTGCAATTGTAGAGAGAATGCTCCTTCCAGGAGGTCTGTAATAGCGAGAGAGTATTTACTGTTCCTGGTTAATACTTACATACTGTATAATATGCTGGGGAAGTTACTTCCATAAAATATTTATTTTTATTGAGGATGTATAGAAAGTAACTACTGACGTGTATAGAAATTAGTCTCGAGCTGGAACTCAATAGAATTATTATGGATCTGGGATTTTTTTAATGTTCGTAAATACCCACAGGGTTTGCAAAAAATATACAATGAATCTTTTTCTAGCACTGTTTGTTTGACAATCATCGCTTAACTTTATCCTTTGAAGGGGAAATACTTCCTAAGTACCAGTACTTACTGGATATTTTATTGTTAAGGAAAATGTGAAAAATAAAGGTACATTTTTGTTTGTAAGTGAATGAACCCCCATCAAATTGCAGCTACCATCTAACGCCAGTGGAATCAAATAGAAATCGAAGCTATCATTTTTGTATTCGTTTTTTTCTGGCACTTTGTTCCTGTATTGAAGTTTCCCTACTAACAATCTACGGTTCTATTTTTTTAACCCACCTCAATGTTCTTTTGCTAAAACACTCCCGCTTATAAGAGCATTTCGGAATAAAAACTCTGTTCCAATACACATAATAAATGCTCTTCTACGGAGGCACGGGACACTATTACAGTTTTGTAGTCAGGAAATTAGGACCAACATAAGAGCTATATCGTACAACATATCCAGGCATGAGCATAGACAAAGTTAAACCCCGGGGGTGCTCATATGTCCTAAATAATTATGACACTCATTATGTCATAATTATTACGTAGTTTCCCACTTTTTGATCCCGCCCTAAAACCATTGATTAAATGTTTTAAAGAGGATCTTGACGTGACAAAATTATAGAAACACTCTCCGATAACGATGAACGCTTTGTAATGTGTGGCTTGAGGAAGGATAACGAACCCACAAGGAGACCTTGGTGATTTTCCATCCTAATCCAAAACAAATCCCGACCTTGAATCACGTGCTGAAATACAATAACAGGACAGCTTTGTCAAATAAGTATGCTCAGGGAAATGTAGATAATTTTATTAAATTAATAAAATATTTCCTACCCGAAATAGGGAAGTTTCTTCCAGCGTGCATACATACATACGTTTGGCTCCTATAGCTATCACCTGTCGGAAGAGAAAAAATATTTTGTGGGATCCGTCCGCTGTGAATGAAAAATCAAAATGCCTACACGTCAGTAGTATAAATAGTTCATACATGTCATTTCATGTAATAATACATCCATCAGAAAAATTTCCTGTCTCATATCCTCTGTCTAGATTTTGACTAGATGTAATTTATCCTCCAAAATTAACAGAATAAGTTTGGGTAATTTGCTAATGAAAGTTACCTTCCTCATTAGCGTCCGTAATTTGTTCATTTGGAGCCAGAGCTAGGTATTATTAATTCTGTCCATGTACGTGCATAAAGGTCACACGCTATCCCCCAGATATTTCCGCTCTTTGCTCTCCTACACTATATACAACAACTCACAAGTAATTAAAGTGATATCACCTCATATGGAGCAATGCTCCTAATGTGTTTACTTACTTGTTATACTAAAAATACACACGCCAAAGTATACAAACGCCAGAGATAGCAGCATATTGAGCCCTCGCAGTTGGAACTATATCCTCCCCCTCTCCAGGGCATCACCCACGAACTGCAATGAGATCATGACAGAGAGACCAACTTTTAAACATGATGATCTGAAAGCGTAAACCAGAATTGCACATTAATCATATGTATGTATCTATCCTCCCAGTACTTACACAAACTATGTCAGCAAAGAGGAACACCTCTTCCAAAATACACACAAAACTTGGTTACATAATGATCAGGAACGCACGTCGAATTATTATTACAGGCATATCAAGGAAGAGCACATTGAGGATTAGTATCGGATCACAATCCTATAATTCCAACATCTGTGGCAACTTTAACCACAGCAAACCTTGAATCGCAAATTTGACAAGTGAGAATTAGCCCCAATTCCTCTCAATATCAAGGCACCTTCTCACATTAAAAATTGTTCAGTTCAACATCCAAATGGGTACGTATACCTAGTAGTGAGAATAATTTCTAAATCAGCCAATTTTTCCCCCTTTAAAAACATTTTGTCATCAGAACAAAATGCCTTTTTTTCTATTTGTTATAAAGCGAGTCTCAAAATAGTGTAGACTATAACACCACAATTTTGGAGACCCGTATAATACAAAAGTCTGATATACTTTTTTCAAATATAGATTATATCTACATATATAAATAAAGGGTTAGAACGTGACCTACACAATTGAGCGATTATGGCAGAAGGTCAATGTTCCGTGTGCAAAATGTGCAAATGTGTGCTGACTCATGTGGGAATAATTCTTTCGTTCATGATGGGACTGATCCTGTCCCCGATATTGATATTGGTAGCAATCCCACTGTATTTGACCCGCCTTGGGACAAGTGTCCTGGGCAAGTGTTGTGGTTCTGGACTTGGGAGGATGGTCCCGACTCGAAGTGCCATGTTCGCTTCCGATGAGATTTACACTCAGCCTTTAATGACGAACGTGGCTCGATTTGTTTTCGATGGGACGCTGGAGCTCCGAACGATTGAGAAATTAATCGATCAAAATTGGGTCCAAGCCCGATCCACGAGTGGGAATCTAAAATATCCGGAATTAAAACAATATGTTACAGTGTGGCTGGGTTATTTTTTTTGGAAGAATGACGAGGATTTTAATATTAAGAACCATGTGAAGTTATATTTTAACCAGAAACCCGGGAATTTCATATCCGACATGGAAGTTAACGATGCTTGGAATGAAATGTCGATGAAGCCCTTTGACAGGGACAGGAGTCCTTGGGAAGTGATCCTTATTCCTTTCTACCGCCAGAACCGACACAAGGGCGATGAGTCCTCAAAGTCCGTCCTGATCTTCCGATGGCATCATGCCCTCTCCGATGGGTTCTCTATTTTGAATCTCCTGAGCTGCATCGCGGACCTCAATATGAGTTCTGTGGCTAGAATGGGCCGAAAACAAAATGTTAGTTGTTGCTCAGGGATCGGGAAGAGTTTTAAATTATTTTTCACGGCGCCCTGGGTCATCCTTACCTTAATTACTGCGAGGAAGGATCGGAACCCTTGGCATTTGGAGGAGAACAAAATGACCCGCTACTGGCACTTGGGGGTGGGCCCGAGCATTCCGATTCAGATCGTCCATGAGCTCAAGACCAATTACAGCGTTAGTTTTGCTTGTGTCCTTCTTGCGGCCGTCACGGGGTCCATGAGGAAGTTGATGGTGAAGGGGTTTGAGATGAATTCGTTGAAGCCCGTTCCTTGGACTATTTCTTGCGGGGTCCCTTTTCCCTTGCCGGATCATCCGGACAAATTGAGGAATCATTGGTATGGCGAAGAATTTTTCTGGGGCGAATTGAAACGAAGTTATTGTTTTGATATCCAGTTGTCTGCTTGTCCGATCTCACGGTATCTCCCGAACCAATATCCCCACCCAATTCAAACTTTTGACCTAATATGTATGTCAGAATCCGATTAATGTTGGACATACCAGGTCATTCGTTTGACCTCAAGAATTGACAACAGATCACGTTGACATACATACTAGTACAAACGTCTCCGACAGAGGCGCTGTCCCAAGTACAAAGATCCCCCGACAAATATTTTATGGACCTTGGTACAATATCGAACATCGATGTCGTTTCACTTTGCCCCTTGTAGTTGGAGTCTCTTTTTATTAGACTTAGCTAGTAATAGATGATGTCATTGTTATTATTTTTGTTTCAAGGAAAAACAATGTTGGTCATAGGATTGAGTTATATGATGATTTCTTTACGTTTGTTGTGCAGGGCAATCTGCACTGTTCAATTACCCGTGGGGGAGGCGAATCCAGTTTCGAGACTTCAGATAATCGACAGGAACTTGAAAGAGATGAAGAGGTCATCAAAACCGATAATTGCTTATATGATTGCCCCTTGGATCGGTGGTTTGCCTGCTTGTTGTATCAACGCTCTTGTTACGAATCACATCACGACTGTGGTGTCGTCAATTATGCCGGGACCCCCCGAACCGTTAACAAATTTCTTGGGACATACGGCTCGAGATGCCAGTTATATCATTGGATGTGGACCAGGAAGAAATGGTACTTTTTACAATTTAATATCCCCTCCTTGTTGTAAGAGTAGATTTACCTGTAAAATCTATCAGAGATCATAATTTCTTTAGAGATTGAAAAGATTTGCTCAAATAGAGGGAAAGGAGAAAAATTGTCAATTATGAGGTGCGGGAATTTGTACAAATATTTGCTGTAATGTGCTTCGGTTGGAGAAGTGCTGTTATAAAAGTGATAGCAGATATGTATATGCAGCAGTAGTTCATGCTAAATTAAATATTTGGAATGATTTATGCCACTAATAAATTATAATGTCTAAATTTGAATTGTCTCTTTGAATTTTTCTCAGGGTTCTCATTCTCAGTCCTGAGTTACAACGGGACTGTCAAATTCGCTCTCACTGTTGACTCGGCCTTCTCACCCGACGAGAAGATTGCCCAAGATTTAATAACCTTTGTGGAAGAGGAACTAAATTTTCTGAGACAGATCTGTGTCCAACATGTGGAGGATGTGTAATGTTTTTTTTTGTACCTGTTAAATAAAGCTGTCGATAACCTTTAACCACATTATAGCAACACAGATCACAGCATTGTTTAAGCCTGCATATCCTAATAGTACCTTCAGTTTCAGTCATTTATGAGATTTTTTTTTCAGGGAAGACATGCGTAGAAATATACGGTAGAGGGATTTTTAAGTGCCGTTAAGACAATTTTAAGTTGACTTCGCGGTTCTGAGGTTTTTTCTCAACGATTAAATTACACCAGTGTTCTGGGAAAAATGATTCGAACCCATGTCCGCCTAAATATATATAATTATTACCTATATAGAAGGATTGCAAAATTCGTACAAATGCTTATGCATAATATTAAATGCGTAGAAGTAGGAAATAATTTTTTTAGATCTGTAAACGACGTATCTGTAAATATAAAACGTTGGAGATCTTTCGTGGAGACTTTCATTCGGGTTGAAACCATCGACTGTGTTGGGAGCTGGTGTTGAAGAAAGTGAAAAATATTAACTCTGCCATTCCAGTATTACTTTTTTCCCTTTGGGATATAAAAGCAAATTTTTAAGTATATAGTAAATTTCAATGAGGCTGATTAGGAAGCTTTTTATTCCAGTAATATTTATTGCTGGACATATAGTGTGTGACACTAGAGTAATGGTTACATCAGATCAAGCCAAATCACTCAAACAGGATAGGGATCCTCAGAGCTGGGCCCCTTCAGTGCAATTTTCTATTTTCGCCTTGCAATTTACAACTCTCATGCTGACAATTTACGGCCTGCTGGTACCATCTGGAGATGCTAAAGGAAAACGAAAGCACGAGCAAGGTCAGTTTCTAGATGGTTTACAGCCAGATTTCAGTTTGCAAGTAGTTATATTAAAATTGCTTATTGGGTGTGGGTAAATTATTGTATGAAAATAATAACTATCGTTACTTGTCATTAAATTTGTGACTGGTACTAAAGTTCAAAGTCACCAAGGGGCGAAGTGAAATTTTGTGCGACTTTTGCGCGACCCATAAAAGTTTTTAGGGGCGAAGCGAAGCTGAAAGACAATATTGGATTTGTCGGGGAGTGTGGTTGTCTGTCGTCACGATAACGGCTGAACCAATGACAAAAGGCAATTCAAATTTTTTTAAAGACAAATAAGCGAAAAATTAAGAAGCCTGTTGTTTTTGAGAGAGAGGGGTTAACCTCAGAAAATTAAATGTGGTCCGGTCTAAACACATGTAAACACATATGTATGTACAGAAAGTGGAAAGTATAGGCTGCGTCATGTATAATAATTGTATTTGTTGCGTATATTAAATTGTCTCTCATATCGACCAATAGATGTCTCACGAACAACAGCGCCTCATTCAGAAAGAAAATTAACGATTGATTTTTTCCCACAGGCGTAGCCACAGATATAGCCAGCCTGTATTCACGTTCCGACAATGAGCGCCTCCCCGTGAATGAATTCAGAATCTTGCCCAATCTCATTTCAACGAATTATCATAGCAGGAAAGCCTTCAAATAATATATTATTGATTACAATAAAATAGATTAATGTTAAATATTCCTATAAATAATCATAATTAATTGGAACTTTTGTAAAATAATTACGCAAAATTGACCACATTTAATGACCAAGTAGTTCCTTGTAACACGTGCATACTGCATTGACAAAAGATAATTCTCCGTTCCGTAATCATTTCATTTTACCTAACCAAGTTGGCTACTTAAAATATATTTGCAGAGTTTACGTAAATAATTAAGGACATAATTAATATTCATTGAGAATGCAAAGCAGCCAAAAATATTATGAGGGTAAAATTGAAAATGCAATAAAATATTAAAACTAACACTGCACATTGTAATAACATCGGCCTCATTTAATAGCACGACTAATATTTACATGTTTTGGGCACAAATATTTAGTTACCGTTTGGCTCCACTGAAGTATGTCATGGCAAACACAATTTGGTTATGAGCGTTACAACATAATTTTATAAGAACACATATTTCTCTGAGATATTTCCTGAGAGAAATTAGTGGCAGCATGATAAAACTCTTGGCATTTTTATGTAAGCATAAGGTTTGAACTTTCTAAGCTGATTTGAGTCACTATCTTACTGTAAAATGATTTCAAGAAAATTTAATACAAATTCGATGGGAGGAAATCAAAGGAGGGATACCGCTTTGAGTCAATTTTGGCCGTACATAATGATTTTGCGCTTCGCGGGAACACGTCCCCTGTGCGTCAATAAAACGTTCCCTGGTACTGGAAATACCAGGATTAAGCTGGGCTTCAAATTTTTCTCACCTTTATTCTTTTACTCTATTGTGATGTCCTCCGCAAGTTTTTACACGTTCTTCATGATGACACTGAATTGGATGTTTAAAATTTACTGGCCACAAAAACTGTAAGGAACGATTTTGAGACTTTAAAATATTAAGTAAGAATATTTTACATGCTTTATTAAAATATTTTTTTTGCATCGGAATACATTTTGTTGCAATCCCCACACAAAAAAAGTTTTCCATCTACAGATTTTATGAACATCCGATGTTAGTTGCACGGGATTATGAGAACCCCATGGGGCTCTTAATAAGCAAGCTGTTCATGCTGAACCACTGTTCGTTCCCTTTGACAAGAATTGTAGTCATTTGGAGCCAGATAACAAACTTCAGACCCATTGCAAACCATATTGAAGACATGATCCAGATTTACGAAGATTTACAAAAACATTGGGAAAATCGAGGCCAGGAGTTTAGTTCGACCATTCGAAGGAATATTCTGCACATCATACTGATTTCCATGGTCATGCCACTTGTTTCGCTTATTCCTCTAATAACGGAGATATTTCTGAAAGGACAACCCGTTTCACCAGTCGTATCAAACGAACCATTTATGTTGTTTTTCTTAATTCAAACCACATGTGTTTTCGTGGACGATGCGGATTTACATATTCAGTGTAAAATTGTATCCGAAGTCTATCACCAGGTATATAAGAACTAGGTTAAGAATTTGTTTTTTTTTTAAATTCTCTATTGGGGACGTAAATTCTGTATAAAAATTATTTCCTTCAATGAAGATCGAGATGATGATTGGGGACACGAGAAGGTTCAATGGGATTAACTTGGTTCAAGTCCGGATCTGGCATCAATTTTTACATCGCAATCGCCGGTTATGTTTTAAGATTGGCAAAGTTACCAAGATTCCTCAGTTATTTGCTATTTTAAATTTAAATGTAGGCGCAATCTTATTCTTGTACTCCGTCATTGAGACCTTGAACCCTGTTAAGGACCACAATAACCATAATATTTTAATGGCTACCTTTGTGTCCCTCACCTTCTCAGTGGTTCTGCTTTACGCCAAAACTCTGAGAGCTGAAAGTGTTACTAAATCGGTAACAACCGAATCATTAAATTTACAACTATTTTTTTTTAAATGTAAAATTGAAAACTGGACAGAATCTTCGAATAATTACTGGAATTTTTGAATATAGGAGGCCAGCCTTAATCAAGCTTTATTTTCTCTAACAAATGACATGGAATCTCCTGAAGTACAACTTGAGGTAATGTCATATGTAATTACATCCTTCTCAACACTACAAATTAATGTTTATTTATAAAAGGACGGATAATATTATTCCCAATGTCAAAATTAATAGCTGAAGGAGATGCAGAGTACGATGATAACGGCACCTACAGCCATCACCTTGGGGAGCTATGCTAAGCTAAACCAAGGAATCTTTTTGACGGTATATTTATTTAAATAATAATTACATCAGAGTTCCTCTCGTAGAAAATAATTCTCTTCATGCTCATGAATAATTTTAATTTCTTACTTTATTTTTATAAACAGCTTTCAACCCAAGTTGTGACGTACCTCATTGTTTTACTTCAGTTTGGAAAAGCAGCTCCATAAAATTTTGCTGTTTATTTTGAGCGGAGGTGGATTTCTGAAAAACTTTAAAAAAAGCAATTCTTCATGCTTTTTCGATGTATGGATATGAGTATATTTGTTTGGTATATTAAAAAATCGGTTCTTAAATAATAGTTTTTGGAATCATCGTACATGTACTTCTTTAAACTTAATTATTTAATAGGAGCATTGTAATAAAATGTGTAAATATGTACTTATAGATACTTACGTACATTGCGATGCATTATAGTGTACGTTTTGTGACTTTATGCATAAGGGTTTTGTAAAAACTACTGTCATGAAATAACAATAGTCCAAATTGTAGTAAAAAAACATAACAACATAAACACAATACAGAATCACAAAACAATACAAAATATACAACTTTTGGAATTCCAAAATAATATGAAAGACAATTTGACGCCAAAATCTGAATTTCACCAAATATGTAGTCGCACTTTTGTTGACTAGCGCAGCCCAGATGTCAGAGTGGAGGCTACGTGACTTGCCTGAGTTTGTGCAGCAGAAGCTAACCAATGAGAAGGAAGTTATGGAGGTCTTATTCAGGACTTATTCAGGTCTTTTAATTTCAGGAATGTATTATTCGGCGTCCTGAAGTCACAGAGTCAAGGCAACTTATAAACCTTTCTGTACTTACCTGATTCCTTTGACCAAATTGGGTGTTATTTTGTATTTCATTTGTTGATTCAAAGTTGGGTGTAGTATTAATTAAGTAATAGTTATTATATTAAATAAGTAATTAAGTTATAGTTATTTTGAAATTGAGAATACTTAACCAATTGCATTTCAGAAAATTTGTCGAGGTTTTGGGAATAAGTTTAGAGAATATTTTGTGTATAAATGTTTTGTGTTTATTGGTTAGTTGTATTGGTTACTTTTAATATTCAGAAACACCTAGTGGAATCCTAAAAACCCATTCATTTGTCCTACATGGTATGTTTGAAAGTAGGTTGTGAGTTTCTTCCTACAACTGTGTTAATTTTGTCTGTCATATCTCCCTGAGCTTTCTACACCCGGGTTCCGTGTCGCTCCCGGTTTTGTCGATGACACGAACGCTTCTAAACTTTAGCCAATAATCGAGCATTCAAAATTCAAACTCAAATTTGAATTTCGATACAAACTTAAACTTGAACTTAGATTCAACCTCGAACTTCTATTCAGACTTGAACTTCGATTCAGACTTGAACTTCGATTCAGACTTGAACTTCGATTCAGACTTGAACTTCGATTCAGACTTGAACTTCGATTCAGACTTGAACTTCGATTCAGACTTGAACTTCGATTTGAACTTCGAATTGAATAATTTCAATTCAGAATTGACCTGGTCAGAGCACTACCAAAAAAACAATACAATATTACAATTATTCTGAATATTGCAAAAACAACAACCACAAACAAAATTTACAATATTGCACTAAATATGCATAATTTAAATAATGTATTCCATTACAGCCTTGGAGTGACCCTGCTAACAAAATTAAAATGAAAGTGTTTACAGTATTGTATTGTGTTAATCAGTAATTGCAAGCATTTTATTAGTAATTTCGAGTGCATTCATAATTGGCAGTCAAAATCAAAAAATTAATTTCATGTGACTCCTAGGCAGGAATCGGAAAGGCAGCAATGCATGAATTAATTAATTAATTATGAGTTTTTCTAAGAAACATAGAACGCAACCGTATGTCCTTCATGTAAATATTTATTGTGGGCAAGTCATGTGCAGCTTGACAAATTAAAACATTAGTCTATCTATTGGTCACGTTCTGAATCTTCAGATCTAAAACATTTTCGTCCCAGCTCTGAATCCATTGAGAATATTCCATAATTATTTTTATTTTGAAGAAGAAACTGGTGATAATCCTGGAAATATGTTCCCCCAAAATCCCGCAATCCTAAAAGCGGATAAGCGGGAAAATGTGGTTACAGCAATGTATCAATTTTGGCCATACATACTCCTACTGCGCCTTTCGGGAACGCGTCCAATTACTAGTACGAACAAAAATCCCCCAACTAATGGGATCCCCAGAATTACATTTGGTTTCAAGATGCTCTCAACAGTCTCGTTTTACTCTATTGTGGTATCATCAATGAGTTTTTACACGTTCGTTGTGATAATACTGAATTGGGTGTTTCAAATTTACTGGCCACAAAAAATGTACGGATCAATTGTAAAGGCTTTAAATTTATTTGACGCTGACTCTATCATCTTAGATCTTCCTTCGGGATTTGATGTTTCCATAGATAATTTTTAAAAGATGGTGTTTTCATTTACACAGAATCCAGGACAATGCGCTGATATTTAAACCAACCCGTCAAAGCTCAACAGGAGTCCTAATTACCAAGTTGTACTTGCTGAGCAACTGTGCCTTCCCTTTTATACGAATAGTAGTCATTTCGTCCCAGGTAATAAATTTCATACCTATTACATACCACGTGGACGCCATGGTTCGTTTTTACGACGATCTACAACAATACTGCGAAAATCGGGGTCAAATTTTTAAATTCAAGATTCAAAGGAATAGTCTACTCATTTTGTTGATTTTTGTGGGGTTGCCGTGGTTTTCGACGGTTCCTTTAATGGCGATCACATGGATCAAAGGAAAAGTTATTTTCCCAGGCCTTCCCACGGTACAAGTTGTGTTGGTGTTTCTCGTCCAGACACTTTGCTTTTTTGGGGACGATGCCGACTTGCACATCCAATGTAATGTCGTATCCCAATTTTACGTGCAGGTGATGCTCCGTCCTATTGTCGGCTTAGGAAATTTAATTATGCAGTTGTATGTATATAAATAAGATTTTATTTTCAATTCAGATTGAGACGGTAATTGTGCAAACAATACAAGACTTCACAGACGCCTCAAGTATTGACTTGATTCAAATTCGAACCTGGCATCAATTTTTGCATCGCAATCGTCGGATCTGTCGTAAAATTGGGGAAGTTACAAAAGTTCCACAGTTGCTTTCAATTTTTTATTTTATTTTAAGTGCTATCATATATTTGTACTCAGTCATTGAGACCTTAACCCGTGACTCGTACCACAGTGACAATAGCATTTTAATTGCCGCTACTGGGTCCCTTGTTTTTAGTTTGATCCAACTCTACGCCAAAACTTTGAGGGCTGAAAGTGTAACTAAAGCGGTATGTGCATTTGTAGCTAAATACAGAATTAATAAACATGCATTGCACGTCTTTTTTATTTAAAAAAAATTTTTTTTGTAGGAGGCCAGTTTGAAAAAAGCTTTGTTACCGTTAACGAACTACGCAAAATCCTCGGAAGTACAACTGGAGGTACAGCAAAGAAATTTAATTCCCTTTTAAAATATTTGATTCCCAATTTAGTCGAGGGATATATTTTATTTTGAAAATAATTATTATTTTAGTTGAAGGAAATGCAGAGCACATTAACCGAGTCACCAATCGGCATATCCTTTGGGAATTACACAAAACTAAACCAAGGGATATTTTTGACGGTAATCATTTACTTATAACTATAATTTTAAAATGACCATTTAGAGATCTAGTGGTTCATTTGATAAAAGTCCGTAACAAATGATCTGATGTGTTTCTAATTTCATGACAAGCTTTCAACCCAAGTTGTGACGTATCTCATTGTTTTACTTCAGTTTGAAAAAGCTGCTCCTTAAAATGAATTGTGTGGTTATTTTTTCAGCAGATGAGTATTTCTGAGGTTGTTCATCGATTAGGAAAACGTTTATTCGTGCTTCTCAAAAATAATTATTTGGAGTCATTGTAATTGACATTCTTTAAATTATTCTGAATATTTCAAAATTAATTAATTAAATATGTACATACTAATAGATTTTTAAACATATGTGATGTTCTCGTTGTTGTCCCCTTCAATAGCTGGGTTACAAGCAAAGCATTTTTAAACTAATTTTGTGTGCTCCCACTATTGGCTGTCAAAATCCCGACATAATTAATTAAATTGATTGTGGCTACTCAACTCCTAGGTTAAACAAAGACAGAAGATAAACAATAAAATGATGATGTTCTTATGAGTCTTCTATTCCAGCATGGGACGCATCCACGTATCCTAATATTTACTTTCGCATGCAAATATATACACTGGACATGACATTTAATATCATTCGTTTATCTACTGCTCTTGAACTCACCTATAGAAACTAAAAAGGTGTAGGGTAACGTCTCCCCAGAAATTGTACTTTCCCGCAAACTGGACGTAACACCTGTGTTTTTTTTCATGGCAAAAATAATGATCCGGAAAAATCTCGGGATCCCGTCGGAGAATGAGCGGAAAAGTTGGGGTACAGCAATGCATCAATTTTGGCCATACATAATCATGTTGCGCCTCACGGGAACCCATCCAATTAGTACGACAAAAATTCCCAAGAAAAATGCACTCCCAACAATTTCCCTGGGCTTCAACATCCTCTCACCAGTTACCATTTACTCGATTGTGGTGTCCTCTGGAAGTTTTTACATGTTCGTCGTGATGATACTGAATTGGGCGTTTCAAATTTACTGGCCTCAAAAACTGTACGTTCTTCTTATAACAATTAATATTTTACTCATTCCTCTCCGGCTGTAATATTTAATATTTATATTATTTATATTATTTTATAATGAGAGCATACTTTGAGAGCTAAAATCTTACCTGATTTCTAAAATGTGATACATATGTTCATCTATAGATTCTACATGGATGCGTTGATATTTAAACCGATTCGTCAAAACTCAACAGGGGTTATAGTTACCAAGTTGTACTTGATAAGCAACTGTTTGTTCCCTTTTATAAGAATAGTGGTCATTTTGATACAGGTAATAAATTTCATACCTATTACATACCACGTGGACGCCATGGTTCGGCTTTACGCCGATCTACGCCAATACTGCAAAAATCGGGATCAAATTTTAAAATTAAATATTCGAAAGAATATTTTTTATAATTTCCTGTTTTTTGTGGGTCTGCCATGGTTCTCATCGGTGCCTTTAATGGCGGTGACAGTAGCCACAGGAAGAATTACTCCTCTCAGATTCTCAAATGTGCCGGTTGCCTTGGTGTTTTTTATCCAAACCTTTTGTTGTTTTTGGGAAGATGCCGACTTGCACATCCAATGTGACGTCGTAACCCAATTTTACCACCAGGTGATGTTCCGAAAATTAGGATGCCATTGTCCGTTTAGAAAATTTAAATATGCAGGTTTATATAATTGAGATTTTATTTTCAATTCAGATTGAGACGATAATTGTGCAAACAAGACAGGACTTAACAAGCGACTCAAGCATTGAATTGATTCAAGTTCGGGTCTGGCATCATTTTTTACACCGGAATCGTCAGATTTGTCGTCAAATTGGGAAAGTTACAAAAATTCCACAGTTGCTTTCAATTATGACTTTGATTTTCAACTCGATCATATACATGTACTCAGTCATTGAGACTTTTGCCCTTGAATCGTACACTAGTGACAAGGACATTCTAATTGCCGCTACTGGGTCCCTTGTTTTTGGGCTGATTCTCCTTTACGCCAAAGCTGTGAGAGCGGAATGTGTAACTAAAACGGTATGTACATAATACATATGAAAAAAATTAGTGAACATGCAAGGAGAGGCAATACTTTTTGAAAATATTGTTATTTCTGTAGGAGGCCAGGTTGAACGAGGCTTTATTTTCGTTAACGAACTACGCTAAATCCCCGGAAGTACAACTTGAGGTGCAGTAATGGAGTTTCAATTACTTTTAAAAATATTGTTCATAATTGGCCGAGTGATACACAGCTGCGTTGAAAATGATTATTACAGCTGAAGGAAATGCAAAGCACAATGACAGAGTCACCCATAGGCATATCCTTTGGGAATTACACAAAACTAACCCAAGGCATATTTTTGACGGTAATTATTTATTTAATATTAAAAAACTAAATGTACATTTAAATATTTCATATTTAGTAATTACTTCTGTCAAAGAAATTACAGAAGAAATAATTTTTATAATATTTATTGTTTATATGGACAGGTTTCAACCCAAGTGGTGACTTATCTAATTGTATTACTACAGTTTGAAAAAGCAAGATGTCCTTAGAAGTGCCGTAATTATTTTTAATGCTGGTTGTAGAATCAAGCAAAATGGAATTCGAATGATTTTTCATGAAATCCTGAAACTCTAAATGAAAATACCACAATTGGAGTTAGATTTTACATTTCATTTCGAATTGTCATTGTAACCTCAGAATTTAGGCCACGGGCTCTAAATTATTGTCAGCTTTTGGAGTGTTTTGAGAAACATATTCAGTTTTCAGTTTTGATAGGGTTTCGTTTCTTCTAACCTGTTATAAATTCTAAAGGTCCAAATCGAATACGAAATTTTTAACTCTACAAGGACAGGCTATAAATTCTGAAACTAAATCCCAATCGCTTGAAGAATTGAATTATGAACTCTACATGTGCAATGGATTTGTTCAATTCTGAGGATTTCAGAATTGGTAGAATTCTGAGTCGGAAACCAAATCCAAATCGATACTCTAACTGGAAATTCTCCCATGGATTCTTGCGTAAATCTAATTCCAAGTCTGATTCGCCCGACTCTACAACCGCATGCATCATAAGCTAAATTCCGTCTTAAACAAGATTTATCTTTGAGTTTTGTCTCTATGTCGACAAGCATACTGTAATCTCCTGTATCTCCTATGAATAAACATGATTGGTTGGAGGCAACAGGCAACATAATTTAATGTCAATCTTTATCGTACCTATTTAAACCCATACTTGCGCACTTGTTCCATTAACGGTGTAATAAGAGTTCTTGTCTAATGATTTCCTGAGCATATCCATGACTGGTTGCTCCAATTGCCGTCCTTCCCTTACACTAACTTTGTTTTAGTTGTTATAGATTTTTTATAGAAATTTTATACAAGAGAATGGACGCATCAAAATTAAGTAAATTACACGAGCTCTCGAGTGTTTGAGAGTACAGTGTAACGGCCTACACCTCAATTATTATTTACTTATTCCAGGCAGACTTCAAATGTTTGTGTTGGTTAAATGCACTCATAATTACATTAATTACGCTCTATTGACCCTGTTTGAAGCGAACACAGAGGCACAGTTTATATTTCTCGAGTCTCTTAAAATTAGTCAATCGACAGGACCGAAGAAATTTTAATTTCGTACCGAAGGTAATCTAAATTCGGGGGTGTCTCTTCTAAAGCCATGATGAAGAAAACTAATAAAAGAAATTCAAATCCAGGAGAGGAATCCGAACATGCTGACTCAGCTATGTACCAATTTTGTGTATATTTACGTCTTCTGCAGCTTTCGGGTACACATCCCCTGAGCCAGAGGGAAACCCAATCCAAAAATGGAGGCCTAAGTAGCAAAGTCTGCGTCAAATTGTTCTCACCTTTATTTGCCTACTCTGCAATAGTTTCGACAACGAGTATTTACTTGCTCGTCCTGATTATACTGAATACTGTTTTTGAAATACACTGGCCGGAGGGTATGTGAGTACAAAATTTGCAATAATAAAAAATTTTTGGTAGTAAAAATTATTACTTTCACTCAGGGTTATACTGTCCACTGTAAAAACTCAAAAAGCCTAATAATTCTCCCCGTAGAGATTTTTTGAAATTTACTCTCAAACTCTAACTGCGGAAATTTTAATTATTTTAAGATGTTTCGGAAATAAAATTTGAAATCCAAGTTTTCTAGATAAAATCCCTGTTTTGCTTCGATCACTCAACGGCCCTGAACTGATGTATAGATTGACTCATATTATGTCAATTTTTGTTCTACATAATGAAAAAACGGCAAACAAAATTCTCTTTAAAGAGAGTTCAGAAATTTTCAACGTGATTCCTGAAATATAAAAATTAATTTTAAAAATTTAATAATTTTAATTTAATTATACGGAGATCCAATAATTTTATTAAAATCCTGTCTAAAGTAATCCGGGCATTTTCAAAACAAAGTATTCAATGAATTTTCGGAGGATATTTTTGCTGGGGTAGGCAGACAGGCATATAACGTAGGGGGTTCATTATTTGTATAACCCCTGAAGTATAATTTTTTAAATTAGTTGAATTTTCTTTGATTAGATTTGATTCATCTAATAAGCCATATTTCCAATCCGTTAATGGAAATTCATCGGGGTATATAATCATCAAATTCTACACAGTAACCACTTCCATGTTTCCCATTATGAGAGTGGTTACAATCGGAAACCATGCCTTGAATCTGCTCGTCATGCGGAATCATTTGAATGACCTCATTGAATTTTATGAAGACCTACAACTCTATTGCAGGCTTCGAGGCCGGAAGTTTAATGTAAACATTCGAAAAAATTCCATTTACATGTTAATAATTTTTGTGGGGATGCCTTTTGCCGCAACTGTACCTTTAATATGGTACGCAGTAAACTTTGGTCTAGGTTTTGAACCCTCGTTATTATTAATAATATCGTGTATAATTTTCCCCTTACAAATGGTTTGCGTTTACGTGGATGATGCGGATTTCCACATTCAATGCAACATCGTGTCTCAGTTCTATAGACAAGTGAGCATTACTAATGTATACATTTGATACTGTATCTTATCTGCATTTCAGTGTAAATTGCATTTCAGTATTGAGCTCCAACACCTGCTTGGTGGCCTGGGCAGTCTCATCTCATTAAAATTTAATGAGAGCGAATCCCTAACACCTGTTTTTGTATGTACAGATAGAGATGATGGTTGAGGAAACGAAGATGGAAATAGAGAACGGTGGGAGGCTTGTCCATTTAGAGGAGGTCCAAACCTGGTACCGATTCTTACATCGGATTCGTGGCTTTTGCCACCAGATAGGAGACATCAGAAAGTTTCCACAGTTGTTAGCAATTTTGGAAAATATCACAACTTTGACCGTTTACCTGTTTACTGCAATTGCAACACTTAAATCTGAAGTAGCACATGTGCAAAATAAACTGTTCCTTGCTGGTGCGGGGTATTTTGGCATTAGTTTGATTCGGCTTTATGCTAAAACCTCAAGGGCTGAGAATGTAACGGAAATGGTAATAATTATTATTGTATCTATCCCAAAATTATATGCATGAGTCTGTACGCCAGTAAGGTTCATTGTGTCTCGTAACAAATTCAATTCAAATGTAACTATCTAAATGTGAGACCTGTAATGTTTGGGTACATTTAGGAAGCCCGTCTGCATCAAGTTCTTTTTACGTTAAACGACCACCCACAAACTCTTGACGTGCGAATTGAGGTAACTAGCTGAATTTTCCAATTTATGAGTATTGATGTATGTATAATTATGGCATGTCATGTTAATTTTTTAACGCTTATCATCCTGTAGCTCAAGGCAATGAAGAGAGCAATCTCTGTGTCTCCGACATGTATAAGGTTGGGGAATTATGTGGTATATAACCAAGGGATAATTTTGACAGTGAGTAAATTATATAAAATCCAATTGATAGTCGAATTTATTTTAATTTTATTTGAAAATGTAATGCTCTAAAAACTTTTTATTATATTATAGATACTGACACAGGTTGTGACGTGCTTGATTGTTTTACTCCAGTTCTAACTATAGTTAGAACTCACGTGTATACACAATACACATGAGATTTCATTTTTAAATGAAGTCGCCGTTCCTTCAGCCTTCCTCCGTCATTTCGAGCCTTCCTTCATGGTAAAAACAACTAGTTTTGATCAAGTGTATCGTCATATATGAATGACAGTTCATACAAATATTTAACAACATTCTCACTTCTCCCTTGTACTTTATGCATCAGGCATCATCCGCGTGAAGCCGGTACATCCGAAGGATACTTCTAATAAACCTGTCATTCATTAATAACCTACCGTTTTTTATAAATTTTATGAAGCCTTCCCTCTACCTTTGCCAAAACAAATCAGCCTATCTTCCATATTCCTTCAATCCGCTGAAACATCGGTTTGCTGCCTTCAATGAAGCCTTCTGTTAAGACTTCGAAAACTGGACATGTTTTCTTAGAATATGATCTGTGCTACGTAATGAAACGGGAATTATGTGCAATGTGATTCGGATTAAAAGGAAATGTTTTCATATCCCTTAATTATCTAGATATTTCATAACGTAGTTAAGAAAATAATAGTCGTTGTCGGGATATTAAAACATATGCGTCTTGAAAAGTATTCCTACATAATCTGAACGTTGGTTCTAGAATATAAAATAAGTATAGAGGGGGCTTATTTTTGATTATCCAATTATGTATGTATGTATGTAGATATATCCTCTTATATGGGAAATTATTGCTGGGTTAAGAAGGATTCTAAATGGTCTTATGTACTATATTAAGTACCAAATTTTCCTCAAAATTGTGACAACAGTTGACATGTATGTATATAAAAAGTGGTGAGTGTATTTAAAAATTGTAACTTTGTCCCATACTCTTGACCCATCCATTAACCACTGTAATAATAATAATTGAGAAAAAATTGCGGATCATAAAAATGGAGGAAACGGTATTCGAATGAGAGAACTCGTGCAGAGAGAAGAGCTGTTGGACCCAGTAACAAAGTTGTGATGACACATTCGATATTCACTTGATAATTAGATGGAAATGACACCTAATCACTTAAGGTGACGAAATAAAATTTTGGGTGTAAATTTTGTATTGTTTATTTGAAGGTTCAAGTGTAAAAGTCACATCCGAATTCCGCAGCTCGTTTCAGTATTTGCGTGCCAAACAAACCCACGGATAAGTAAACATCGTCTCCCAGCTCTTCACCTATTTAAGAACGTTGTATAGTATTGAAGTTGATGGGAATACCTTGACATACCTTAGTGACTGAATTTTGACGTGATTTTATTTTGCGTGTATATTTAAAATAAAAGGTGTAACATCACAGGAAGCTGTGAAACAACATTCCTCAATGAACTCTTTGCAATTTCCTTTGACCTGCTGCACTGAATATTTCCCAAACCATTGGCAGACCCAGTCCAGACTTTAAAAAACATTTCTATCAGGTCTCACAGTGTCAAAGTGACAAGGGTTCAGTTACAATCAAACAATTTTGGAGACGAAACCTCTCTGAAAAGGAAAAGTACGAAACTTATTTCAATTTTGTACAAACTAAAGTCATTATAGCACGCATTTTCTGAAAAATACATAAAACAATTTGGTATCGTAACTCCCTTTGAGTATGTTCCAAGTCCGCAGCATCAAATTCGTTTTTTTAATAAATTAGCTCGTATTTTACTAGAATTTCAAAAATACCTTATAATACTTCTATGTAGCAAAATTTCTTTCAAGTTCAGTAAAATAATAATATTTTGGGCTGATTGTGAGTGTCTTTGTCACTATTGTATAAACCATATTCTGCTAATATTGAGATTAAGCTGCGTCCTAGAACAACCCAAATAAATACTATTTAAAAAAATGAAGCTTCTCGTTTTATTGGCTTTTGGCCTTATACTGTGTGAGCAATGTAATTCCACATCTCATACTACGAGTACACTTGTGAGCAGCAAAGCTAATCCAGTCAATCCTTGGGATGGTATTTGGAACTACGGTTTTAACGATGGAGGTCTCAACTTAAGAAGGGATGGCTCTGTCAGCTTCGCTGAAAATTTGTCCGAGTCGGATGCGGGAGTGGGAAATCATCATTCTGCGGGAAATGCTTATCAAACCAATAGTGGGATCCCAGGCTCTAGTCATTACGTTCAAAATCAGGTGGGGGCTGAAGCTTATTCGTACATCCATCCAGCGGCCTCCGCATCCCAAGGGTACTATTCTCCTGGAGGACTTTCATCTGGATGGAATTCAGGTGACTGCATAATCAAAATCACAAAGGGTGTCACTAAGGAGCTTGTCATTTGGCGAATAATGCTTGATCGCTTTAGAGTCGAAAGTTACCTAACCCCATTTCAATCATGCTTTTCAAAATTTGAAACAAATTTATATTTTTGAGCTAAACCAGGTGTATCTTAAATAATTGCACAACTTGCAAATATTTTAATTTTGTTGGGAAATTTAATTAATTGGGATGAATTGTAACAGAATTATGTAATCGCGTCGCTTCAAGGTTTATTAATTTTTACGGGTATATTTTTGACATTAAATTTTTAATATTATTTAAGGCAATGATTTTGACCTGATTTTCATTCCTTGGTCTGTAAATTTGGGATTTAGGGAAGCCAAGCACGGAGACTGATTTGCACAAAGGATTGGAGCAAATCTTTGAAGGAATACAATTTGACAAGGCGGCTTTGGGGACACTGGCGAGTATTCTAGGGGTTAGTGGGATAAAAGGAACGTTTGCTCTAATTAAACTGGGATTTTTCTTCCTATTTGTGGCGGTCCCACTTCTCCTGTTCATCACAGTGCCGTTATCGGCGCTCCTTGTAATCATAATCCTGAGCATTCCTATTCCTACATGGCCAAATAAGGGGGGACGAAGTCTGTACCGAAGTCTGGCCAACACCTCCGAAATTCTTCTTGCAGAACGTGTGATCTTTGCTGACGAATGCTTGGAACGTCTGGGTTGCAATCTAGCTCAAATGACCAAACAGTACGGACAAGAGTCCTTAGTTAGCAGGTAAAGTATTTTTTAAGCATGCATACATATGTGAATTGTGTAGGTGCTTAAACCTAGCTTTATCCTTAACTTCAGATTTTACGATTCTCTTGTTTGATAATTTATTTTGGAAATACGAATTAAATGAATGCCAAAGCAAATTCAGGAAAAATTAAAAGTACCTTTACAATTTTAACACTTTCCCAGAAATGTACACATTACACATACGGGGCTCTAGCCTAAAACTCCAAATCATTTTAGCAAATGAGCTTCCCTCCCCTGGGTTTAAATTGTCTTACAATTTTTTAGAATTTATTTAATTGTTACTTTCATTAGAATTTGTGAGCTCAATCAGGGGTAAAGAGTGTACCAAGCCGGGGTTTTAACTTGAGTTACTCGTGGCTCTTTAGATGAGCTAATTATAAATTGCTAAATCATTTTTCATTGCTAAAAATTCCCAATATTTTCCACAGGATCAAGAGAAAAATCAAAGCATGGAAGAATACTTGGAGTGAGAGGATCATTCGGGGTGCTGAGAATGACAATTCATCATGTGACAAATTTCAGTGCTCTCCAACGAAAATTTTAAAGAATGTTTCCAATAACTCTGTCTTGTAAAAGAATATGTGACCAAATACCTTACGTAATGAATGAACCTTAAATGTAAAATTAATTTATTCTTTTTCTAACTCCAATAAAGTTCGTTGTACTATTTTATTTTATTATCTGCCACTGTTTGCTACCTATCCCCATGCTGTTGATTCCTTAAGCACTTCGGTTTTCAGTAACCAAAAGAAGATGAACCAATAAGAGATAAATTTTGTATCATTTCACCCCTAAGATGTAAAAACAATGATAAGACGAATTTCGAGATACCTAATTTAATTTGTAGCTCTCATGATAAAAAAAAATCATTAATCTAATTACATGACCCAAAATGCATTTGTCTAGGAAACAACAAACAATTATGAATCAATCATCTTATTTGGACTTGTTGAAGTAATCGAAGCAAAGGAGGTCCTCTACATGGTTCAATATCATTTGTAATATGTACTACTAATGTAGTCAATGTAAATATTTCGGAAACGTTTTAGCAGCAAATGCATTTGTTTAATTCATTCTTAGCTTTCGGAAGCAGTGGTTTCCCTAATAACTGGGAAATACATATGTTTGTATTGTGTCTTCGATTGAGCTGACACATTTTCAGCACTTGTGTTTACAATTTTCATATTTTTATGGTTATGTAACACTCTATTATATCTAATGATCCGACTGCTTTCGCCAAAGTCAGTTAATTTGAAGCCTTTTCTGTTCCCTCAGCCAGGCATATAAACCTTCGGAGAAATTCAAAATGAAAATGATGCTTGCAAATACAGTCCCTAAAAACAAAATAAAGAGCCTAAAACAATCGAGAAAGACTTCAAACGACCTTTGGCCCTACCTGTGTCTTCTACGGATTACGGCGACCCGTCCAATAAGTCAACGAAATGTCTTTCTCAGCAGTGGAAATTCTGAAAATTCCTTTTACTTTAAATGGATTTCACCAATAACTTTTATTTCTGTAACTGTCTCCGTTTTCAACCTCTACCTTTTAATAATGATGATACTAAACGGTTTATTCGAAGTTTACTGGCCCCAAAAGTTGTAAGATATTTTTTCCTTGCGATTCATCATTATATATGCTTCATAATAAGATTTGCATTTAAAACTTTCCAAATCCTCTACGATTTCGTTTTTTGATTGCTTTCATTTAATTAAAAAAAATGTATTAAATGTTTAAGCCTTAATCCTTGTAATTAAAAATTGCTGATAATAAGTTGTCTTGTTTCACGGCAGATTCAATGTAGAAGATCAGATGTTGAGACCCGTCCACAGCCACACATCGGCGAGGGAAGTAAAAAAGTTTTACTACATCGCCTATTTTATGTTCCCAACTATAAGGTTGATTGTCATTGTACACCAAATGATGAATATAAAGGGGACAGTAAATCATCTAAATGTAATCTCCGGATTAGCCAACGATCTTCAAACTTACTGTACCGGCCAATGTAGTAACTTCAGTTCGAAAATTCGGAGAAATTCTTTGAGAATTGTGGCCATGTTTGTTGGAATACCACTTGTGACGGTATTTCCAGCAATTGTGTACTCATTTTCAAATGGTCTTGTCCTTGGCCCGATGGTAATGCGAGAAGTCATTATTGTCCTTGTTCCGCTTCAACTGTTGGGCATTTACTTTGACGATGGTGATTTTATAATTCAATGCGACATTGTCTCTGAGTTTTATCGACAGGTAATATATGTATATATGATAGGGCTGTGCATTTTTAAAGTCAGTACCTATTTATTTTGTAAAAATTTGCTTGATTGTTTGTTTAACAATTTATCTGTTCCAGATTGAAATGCACCTCGTGGATAAGGAAGAGTATTTGAGGGCGAACCATGGTAGCGTTCGTCTGGTAGAGGTTCGGAAATGGCACCAATTTTTACGAAGAAATCGCAAGATGGTTGGTCAGATTGGATCAATCACTAAAGTCCCACAACTCCTCTATCTTTTGGAAGTCTCTTTGAATTTAACAGTGTTCTTCTACAGGGTTCTAAATTTAGTAACATCGCCCAACACATCTTTCCTCGAAAGTCGTTTTCTAAAAATGTCCGTAGGTTACGTGGTAGCTTGCTTAATTCGACTTCACGTCAAAACTCTGAAGGCTGAACAAGTCACGGCGGCGGTAATGAATTCATTTGATGCACCTTGTAGATTTGAAATAAAATGCATTTAAAAACATAATTTTTAATTGAATTTTTAATTTCAAATTTTTAAATATAAATATGATCACGAATTTATAACAGTAATGACATTTCAGGAAGGTCGTGTACATGATGCTCTGTTTGCCTTAAATGAATTACCTCAAGCTCTTGAAGTCCAATTGGAGGTTAATATTATTCTTCATGACATTTAGCTTAAGTACCAGTTTTTTATATGAAGTATTAAAATATAAATGTATCCATCATATTTTTTTCAGCTCCAAGGAATGAGCAACACAATTAGTTTCACGCCATCACGCATAACTTTTGGGAACTACGTTGTCCTACATAAAGGCGTCATTCTCACGGTAACATACATTCAATTCCCTTTATGAGAGCCCTGCTAAAGGAAGCATGCTTTGTTTTATCCTGGGGCATCAATATCATTTTGATTCCGTAAATTGTTACAGATATCCACCCAAGTAATAACATACCTAATTATTCTGCTACAATTCGACAGTGCAACCAAGGAATGTCTTCACTGAGGGTTACTATTAAAAATCATCGCTACGCCATGCATAATTTGAGGCTTCGCGTATGTTTACAAACCCCTGCTTAGATACGGGAAACAACTTCGGTCGTTTTTTTCGGGTCAACTTGAATATACACTGAAGGGGAGAAAGGTCTAAGAAAAATCCTTGGTGGCTAAGCAAAATATTGAAATTTATGTAAACAATTGATGTATTCAATCAACTTTTATAGCAGTTGAAAACATGTCCAAGTCGCTACTGTGCTAATGACAGAGGCTCCAAAATTAGTATTTTGAAAATCGGTTGAAATGAATTTAAAAATCCGAATTTATTACAAAGCTTCATTACAGGAAAATCTATCCTAATGAATTGGGCAAGGTCTGAGATGCTTCCCTTTAGACGAGGAAAATGTTGAAGCTTTCGTTGAATAGCTGTTTTCTTACTCTCCCCCAATTAACAATCAATGACCGAGGTGTTACATCGGAGAGATGTAGCTGTCATTTATTTTGCTGTATTTCAGATTGTACTTTTTTATTACATACATGTAACACATATGTATGTTCACAACTGTATATCGTCGGTGAAACTTCCTAACCGGCTAAAATAAAAAATGCTTAGAATACAGACCGGCTATTTAGCGCTGTCGCTCAATACTCACAACAGCCATAATTCCCCCATTTCCCTTAACTTGACCACACCTTCCGCTCCCCTTACACTAATCCCCACGTACGTACTACCATACGTACTACATCTATACTCTCCATCCCATTATTTCCCCTCCACTTCCCCTCCACCTCCAGTCCACTTCCTTTCCCCTCCATTTCCACACCACTTAACCTCCACCTCACATTATATTACACTCCCCGCTACTTACCCTCCGCTTACCCCTCAATTACATTCCCCTCCACTTGCCCTTAAATTACATTCCCCTCCACTTCCCGTCCGCTTACCCTTCAATTACATTCCCCTCCACTTTCCCTCCACTCAACCTACAATTACATACCCCTCCACTTTCCCTCCACTCAACCTACAATTACATACCCCTCCACTTTCCCTCCACTCAACCTACAATTACATACCCCTCCACTTTCCCTCCACTCAACCTACAATTACATACCCCTCCACTTTCCCTCCACTCAACCTACAATTACATACCCCTCCACTTTCCCTCCACTCAACCTACAATTACATACCCCTCCACTTTCCCTCCACTCAACCTAAGATTACATACCCCTCCACTTTCCCTCCACTTCCCCTTCATTTAAATACTGAGAGGAGAAGTGGAGGGGTTGAGTATTTAAAGGGGAAGTGGAGGAAAAGTGGTGGGGTTATGTATTTGAAATAGAAGTGGAGGGTAAGTGGAGGGGTTGAGTATTTAAAAGGGAAGTGGAGGGAAAGTGGATGAAAAGTGGTGGGGTTATGTATTTGAAATGGAGTGGAGGGTAAGTGGAGGGGTTGAGTATTTAAAGGGGAAGTGGAGGAAAAGTGGTGGGGTTATGTATTTGAAATGGAAGTGGAGGGTAAGTGGAGGGGTTGAGCATTTAAATGGGAAGTGGAGGGAAAGGGGAGGAAAAGTGGTGGGGTTATGTATTTGAAATGGATGTGGAGGGAAAGTGGAGGAAAAGTGGTGGGGTTATGTATTTGAAAAGGAAGTGGTAAGAAAGTGGAGGGGTTGAGTATTTGAAGGGGAAGTGGAGGGGTTGAGTATTTGAAGGGGAAGTGGAGGGGAAGAGGAGGCGAAGTGGAGGGTAGTGGAGGGAAGTTAAGGGTAGTGGTTTCGAAGTGGACTGGAAGTGGAGGGGAATTGTGGGATAGTGGAGTTAAACTCCACTCCACTTACATGATACACTGCAAAGGGGAATTATGGCCGGGTTTCACTTTAGAGTTTCTAGCGGAAGCGCTATAGCCGGTTTTCATTTTAGGTATTTTAAATTATAGCCGGTTAGGAAGTTTAGCCGACGATATGTTTTGGTTTTCTGTTAATAAAACATAACTGATGGTATGTACAGAGTGTGGCAAAACCGTCTGCCCGTTGAGGGGGCACGGATAGAAAATATTCAATAAAAATTGAATCGAAAAAAAAAATCACATTTGATTAAAACTAAAAATCCATTCAAAGTTCTACCTTTCCCTGAATAATCCGGAGTGGTAATTATTACTACATTGACAGCTGTATTGCCGTATTGAAAATCTATCAGGGATGGGACAATTCAAAACAAATCTGGACAAAGGTTTGTTACAAGTTGCAAAATAGATCAATTGAATATTGCCCGACGCTACCAGGCCCAACCTGTGCCGGGTTAAAGCATCGCGTTGCGATGATTTTTACAATCTAACATTGAGACAACGAAGAACAAACATAAATTCCTATTAAGTTGCATACACCCGTAAGCGTAAAAGTTTAATAATCCGCCTTTTGTCATTAATATGACAAAATTGGAGCTGAAAAAATGTGTAATTTGTAAACAACGATTCTGAGATCGCATGCCAGAAAATCATTAATCTAATTGTGCCGTCCAAAATACATTTGTCAAAAAATCGATAAGTACTTATCGATCAATTATATTATTTCGACTTCTTGAAACCACCGAAGCAAAGGACGTCTCTTTTATATATGTCTCAATGTCATTTGGAATAAGTAATTGTAATGTATTAAATGTAAACATTTTTGAAAAGCCTCAGCAGCAAATGCATTTGTTTAATCAGTTTGTAACTTGTGCAAGCATAGTGTTTCGCCTGAATGTGGCATATCTGGCATTGTGACAACGACTGAGCTTATACATTTTTTAACCCTTGTGTTAACAATTTTCAGTTTTTTTATGGTTATGTGACAAGCTATTCCGCATTCATCAGTTCCGGCTACTTTCATTAAAGTCGGTTAATTTTAAACTATTTCGCTTCCCTACTTCGCTCCTATAAACTTCAGGAAAAATTCAAAATGAAAATGATGCTTGTAAATACAGTTCTTGAAAATCAATTAGAGAGTACAAAACGGGCGGAAAAGACTTTCAACGATCTTTGGCCCTATCTGTGTCTTCTACGAATTTCAGCGACGCGTCCAATAAGTCAACAAATCGTGTTAACCGACGATAGAATTTCCAGACGATTTTTTTACATTAAATGGCTTTCACCAATAACGCTCTTTTCCGCAACTATATCCGTTTTTACAATCTACCTTTTAACAATGATGCTACTGCATGGAATATTCGAAGTTTATTGGCCTCAAAATTTGTAAGCTATAGAATCAGTATGATTTGTGTCACCCAGAATACAGATAAAACTTTAAATATAAGAAACTATTTAAACCACCCTCCCCCCCCCCAAGTATTTCAAAAGTAGATTTTTTAATTATTTTTTATAATTTTAACGCTTTATTCATTAAGTACGTATCTATAGATATCAATGTGACGCGTGTTGTTTGACTACAGATACGATTTCAGAGGTGAGATGATGATACCCATTCACGGTAACGCATCGGCAAGTGAAGTACAAACATTTTATTATATAACAAACTTCATGCTCCCTACTGTAAGGTTGACTGTCATTATACACCAAATTCTCAATATAGAGGTAATAATAAATCATCTAAATGAAATCTCTGGACTAGCCAACGATCTTCAAACTTACTGCGCCGCACATGACAGTAACTTCAGTTCGAAAATTCGGAGGAATTCTATCAGAATTGTAGCCCTGTTTGTTGGAATACCAATTGTGACGGTATTTCCACTAATGGTGTATTCATTTTCGAATGGTCTTGTACTTGCCCCGGTGGTAATGCGAGAAGTCATTATTGCCCTTGTTCCGCTTCAGCTGTTGGGAATTTATTTTGACGATGCGGATATTTTAATTCAGTGCGATATTGCCTCTGAGTTTTATCGTCAGGTAATCATTTTCATAATCAATAACTGATATTTTTGATTTTTGTTTATATAATTTATCGGTTCCAGATTGAAATGGTCCTGGTAGATAAGGAAGAGTATTTGAAGGGTAGCCATGGGAGCGTTCGTTTGGTGGAGGTTCGGAAATGGCACCAATTTTTACGAAGAATTCGCAGGATCGTTGATCAGATCGGATCAATCACTAAAGTCCCACAACTCCTGTCTCTTTTGGAAGTCACTGGGAATTTAACGGTTTTCTGGTACACGGTTTTCAATTTAGTGGCATCGACCAATACACCTCTCCTCGACAATTATTCTGTAAAGATATCGATTATTTATGTTGCCATTAGCTTGATTCGGATTCATGTCAAAACTCTGAAGGCTGAACAAGTCACGGCGGCGGTAATTGATTAATTTGATAAATTCGAAATCTCCAATACAAAGTTTATACGTGGGCATTTATTTTATACGTAAATATAATTCAGATTTTTGGTAACGATGATGTTTTTAGGAAGGTCGTGTACACGATGCTTTGTTTACTTTGAATACATTACCTCAAGCTTTTGATGTTCAATTGGAGGTTAAAAATATTGCTCATGATATCTGTCAGATTTGCCATCTTTTTAGGAAGTATGAAGCTATTTTTATACGTTGTGATTTTGTTGCAGCTCCAAGGAATGAGGAACACAATTAGTACAGCGCCAACACGAATAGCTTTTGGAAACTACCTTGTCCTACATAAAGGGGTCATTGTCTCGGTAAAATCAAACAAAATTCAATACCTTTATAGAAACCATCAGTTGCATATGATATGTTCATTTTTAAGGCGCAAAAATAGTTTGATAAATGTGGATTCGTCAGGATATTGTGGTTCCTGTACAGAAAATGTTTTACAAGGATGTCGTTAAAGACAGTACAATGTCTGTATTGCGCATTTATTATTTTAAATTAAATTGTACCACAGTATGAATTTATTTTATCTTGTTTTTATTATATTGTCTTTGTTTTTACAGATGTTCAACCAGGTGGTAACGTATCTAATTGTTCTATTGCAATTCGACCGCGCGACATCGTAGAACAAGGTGTGTAATTACGTATATACATAAATAATGTTGACTAAATGTCTGCTGTTAAAATACAGTAATTGTGAATATAATTAAGAAACAATTAGGGATGCATTTAGACGTCCCTCTCTGTTGCTAGTTGTACTGTCATATTTTAGTATGATAACTTTCAAAGCAATCACAATCAACCTTGCAGAAAAATCGTTTTGGGCATACGAATTGTATAGCATGAAAGTGAAATAAAAGGATTTTATACTTACATTTAATCGTGAGCTTTGCCATTATTGTATTGTTGAAATTGAGTTTAATATTATGCTAATAATAGTAGTTGTAGCACCTGGCGTAAAGAAATTGCTTGGGTATGCTGTTGTCGTGCCAAGTGCTACATACAATGCAAGTAATGCATTACTGAATCAGGTCCAATTAATCTTGAAAAAATGACACCTTTGCTGCGTTGATTTGAGGAGAGCTTATTCGTTGACTATGTAAATTGGCATGTAGAAACTTTGGACCGGTGAACGAATGGTCTGCTTTCAAGTTTAAAAATCCACTGGGTATTTTTAAAAATAATTCAAAAGCCTAATTCACTGTGTTATGAAATATGTACAAGTTTCGCTCGAATTCTGCCAAAATTGGATCAAACCTGGTTTTTAAGGATCAAATGGGCTCAAACAATTGAAATTGTTTATAATTAGATTACAAATAACGTGCAATCATGTTGACTGCTTTTGTGTACTTTTCCATGGGTCATTGATAAAAGTTTGTAGTGCAGCCACATTTGCAGGATCAAAGGATATAGTAATTATTTGTAGAAAAATTAAACGAAAAGATCCCTTTTAAACGCAACATTGAAGTTCATCTTTAGTTGAAATATACTTACCTGACCTAAAACCTCCAATGATCATAAGAAGAATCCGCACGATGTTTAATTTCATGACGAAGATGGGCTACTAAAATTACAGTTGGTTGCAGGAGAATATGCTAACTGTCAACACTGTAAAACCTACATATATGCATATTATTTTTAGCAAATCAGCTTGTAACGGTAATACTGATTGTGAGCCATATGTCAATAATGAGGAAATCATGAGAGTATGGTTTTTCAATTGTCCAGGCGTCATAATCGATGATAAACTGCCCTTCAAGAAACATGTATTGCATATTGCAGAAGGTCTCTAATTGTAAGTGTATGGGAGCGGTTTCAAGAGTTCTGAGCATCAAAATTCATCTTGTAAAAATGTTTATTCTTTTCTAACAAATGTTTTACAGATTTATTCACAATCCGTTTGGGAAAGTATCATTGGCCCAACAGCTAGTAAACCTTCTGTGAATTCGATTTATTATTTTTCTACTCTGATACAGTTAAGATACTTTAAACCCAAGAATGTAGTTGATTCCATAAAAAAATTGATTATCACGACCAAAACAGGAATTCAAATGACACAACCTTGTGTAATTTCCCCCTTAACTTAAACCCCATGAACAAACACTGCAAACATTAAATGCATTCATGTACATCGAGAAATTATGTATACCTCTAATTGTAAGCGTTTATTTGTTGATTCGGGTTTGGTCAAAAATCTTATGATAAATGTGGAGCTCCAAAACATAACTTTAAATACGTACCAAGTCCCACATCCCATGTAAAAATATCGTTAATGGTATTTCACGGTTCAAATACATATCTTGCAAGAAAACGTCAAAGATTTTTCAAGCAATTATTTGAATTCATATTCTTACATGCGTCGAAGCAAAGCAGGTCGCTTGCATGGTTCAATGTTATTTGAATTACGTAATGGTAATGTACATATTAAATATAAATATTTTGGAAATGCGTCAGCTATTAATTTAGCTTTTGATAGCAGTGTTTTCTTCTAATGTGACACACTTGGTAAAGTGACCTCGACTGAGCGTATATACAGACTGTCGACACTCCCAAGTTACTAGCATTTTATTTATAATTATATTACACGTTATTGTTACGTTCGTGCAGTTTTCATTAAAATTCAGTTAATTGTGAAAAAAATCCTTTTACCCCCACCACTAGTGTAAACTTCGGGAGATATTAAAAATGAAAATGATGTTAGTAAATACACTACTTGAAAATAAAGCAGAGGATCCAAAGCGTGAAGAAAAGCCTTCAAACGATCTTTGGCCCTACCTGTGCCTTTTACGAATTTCTGCAACGCGCCCAATAAGTCAACGAAACGAGACCCTATACATCCCAACGTATGGCCAGCGTGGCCAGAAAACGATTTTTTTGAAGTTAAAGATTTAATTTAACAGGAATTTTGGTGACTATAGCTACGAAATTTTTTGTGCTGGAACATAGATATGTTCACTCGGTAGATGCCAATTTTGAAATCTGTAGGTCAAACCAATCAGCCAAAAATAAATCATGACTGGGTCAACTTCGGATTGCTTCCTCCATTTCCTATGTTGAGTAAGTGGCCGTATACTTCCAACAGGGACCCATCACATATTTCAATGGAAATTTCCTTGCAGACTAAGGCATCACGCTTTACCTACACTGTCTTATGCAAGCTGCACGGAATTATACAAGGCAAAGAGAAACATTGTAAATCTATTGTAGAGCGATGTGACCTTGATGTTGACTTCAGTGACACTGATGTTGACCGCTGTGACCATTATTTTGTATATAGTGAACCCATTTTTGACCGGTGAACCCATGATTTTGACTGACCGATACGAACCTTAACCTGTTCGATGTAACCATATATTTGACCGATTTGAACAATTATTTTAGACTGGAACTACAAACAAAGCAAACGGGAACTAAATTTGGACCGATGTAAGCAAGACATCGGAGGCCAACTACAGTTGGACTTATGTAACCAAAAATATGACCGATTGAACTTATAGTCACATTGATCGATAATGTCATTTGAATCGATAAATTAGTAGCACCTGTGGATAATAATCGATGGCTATCGGTCCATACTTTTCTCGCATGGGTCGATATTTTGGTCACATCGGTTGAGTGTGGGCACATCGGTCCAGTGTGGTCATATAACAAATTTGTACCAACTCAATGTATTTTTTTATTTCGAATTACGGTTTCTATATAAATCTGTTACTATTGATATGCCCGGGTAGCACGATACCCGGGCCTTTACTAATACAACCAAAATCTCCAATCATTAAAAAAAAAGGAATTTCTCACCATACTGGATGGATCTAGCTTCAATCGGATGAATGATCCATCCCGGGTAACATAAAACCCGGCAGGACTAACGCCAACCGACCTTTGGGTCTTGGACTATTGTCACCCGCCTTCACTTTTCCAATTTCATGAAATTTCAGGGAAAACAATCAAACGAAACAAATCTGATATAACCACGGAAATGAATTCGATGGTTACTGAGGCCGTGGGAAATGCCTCACCCACCGGATTGCTTTGTCTACACACGTAAACCGAAAAGCAATATTTGTGGGGCCTGTGTAAAGGATGCACTTTGGATTTTACTCGAGCCATTTTTCCATTAATTAGGGTCGATTATATTTTTATTCTGCATATCAATAATGCTATGAATGAAATTGATTTTCATACGAAATGGAAATTATATCACCCCACGGTATTGAAATTAAATTGGTTCTGCAATTAATAATAACAAACCATTAATTATCATTACTAATAACCAGGCATTCACATTTGTGAATTGTCCTTCGCTACGCTCCTATACATTTGGACATTCTGAATCTAAACTAGTAATCCAATTTTGGGGCTGTGAAAATGCCCTACTTGCCCTGCCCAAAATGCCCAAAATCAGGGCATTTTCAAAAGCTGCCCACGTGCCCAAAAATGGGCATGTGGGCAGTCATTTTGGGCAATTTCAGCTGGGCGGGCAAATACTGCAAGGTATTTTCAATCGACATACCCTGGATGTTATTTGTGTGAGTGTAACAGCAACGGGTTCACAACGGTCAACATAGGTCATCACCGCGGTCAATAATTAGTCACAGTGACATATTAGTGGTTCGGTATCCTAATGACTGCAAATTGGGGTAGGTAATGACCTAACACTTATGTGTTCATGTATGCTAACATGTGAATGGCCCCAGCTTTGGCGCAGTAAATGTGGCCAAGCCGGCCATAGGTTGGGTTCCTGTGTAAGCGATTAAATGTTAGGAAGTATAGGGTTAATCGACGATAGAAATTCGAGAAAAATCTTTTTCGTCAAATGGCTTTCACCAATAACTCTCTTTTCGGCTACTGTATCCGTGTTTACCCTCTACCTTTTAGTAATGTTGATGCTAAATGGAGTATTCGAAGTTTACTGGCCTCAACAATTGTAAGATATATTTTTAATTTGATTTACATTACTCACAATCCTGTAATATATATTTACAAAAAAATCTCTGTGTAATCTCCGGGCCTTATCTAAGAGAATTCTCTAGACTGACTTCTGCTATCATAATATTTATTTGAACTAATATAGTATTTGTATTTAATCCCGTTTTCGTCCACTAACAAAAGATTTTCGGATAGTACACGAGAATTCAAACAAAGCAAAACACATGTTTTAGTACTCCTGTTGTACGTTTCGAAACTCATGGAACTCGAGTGCATTTTGCCCCGTTCTCTCAGGACATGTGACCAAAATTTCAAACGATGCGCGTCTTTAAAAAAATGCCAGTGTCAAATCCCATAAGGATTTTCAATTTTTAAAAATCGATGAAATTTTGACTAAAATTTTGATTATTTAAACTTAAGTTTTAACATGTACATTTTTATACCCTTCAACAAAATTCACCAAAAAGTAATCCCTCCATCAAGGCGCATCCGTACGTATGTAGTCAATATGACATATTCACCCATATTTAATCACTTCGGCACGCGTATTTGTATAAATTAAACTATCAAGTTTTCCCCAACTCGATCCGAATCCGATCTAATCCCTCCAACATGTATATTATTTTTTTTCTCCTACATGAATCCTTTATGGGGTTACATTTTAAGAAAATTTGATGATATTTGTTTGGGGGGGCAATTTATGAAGGAGTCTGCTTTAAAAAAATACCCGTTAAGGTAACTATTGTAGGAATGTAAAATGTATAAGTGAAATAGTGTAGGGTGGCTCAGCGGTAGAGAGTAGTAAAGATAGGTCAAGTTATGTCAATAGCTAAACCAGGAATGACCTCCCTTAATTTATTGAACAGAATAGATTGTAGTCATTTAGTTAGCTAAGCATCGCGTAGTAAGTATTGGTGAATATCTTTCATAATATTATAATTCATTATTTCTAAAACTAGTAATAATTGTTTGACTCAATAATAACAACTATGGTTATTCTAATAATGTCGTAACACTATTTAATGAAACACTTTTATATTGCCCATCAGATGCAAAATGGAATGAAAAAAAGTACCAAAATTGTTTCCCCCCGTAAATCCCAATAGGATGGTCAAAAAACCAAAAAGACCCAAAAACTATAATAATTTATTATAGCCATACAAATTTTAACATTGAAAGGTGGGCTATCTCAAACATGCTGTCTAACTACCTACTACACTCATGACATGACTTTTTAGTAGAATACAAATTTTGGATTTCATAAAAAGAAACCCATGGACATTTTTGAAATTCTGGGAATTTTTTGACTACCAGCAGACGCAAACATGCACTTATAAAAAGTCTAAACTCAAGAGAAGCATAAAGACTACAATGTAAGATGTTAAAAAACTGCTTATTTCTATCTACCGGCAGTCAAATCGTGGAAAATCCCAAACGGGTATTTTATATACGTATCTATGCCAGGCGTTGTGCACATTTTACCCTCCGAAGTATGACTTATGGATTGTATGCGTACATTTTCAAAGTTTGGTGACGTGTCCTAAGAGAACGGGGCAAAAAATGCACTCGAGTTACATGAGTTTCGAAACATACAGATACAACAGGAGTACTAAAACTTGTGCTATGATTTGTTTGAATCCACGTGTACTATCCGAAAATCTTACCTTGTAAGTACAAGGTGCATGTGTTTCCATCCTGTTAATTATATCATTCAATAAATACTACATGATTTCACACGCTCGTTCTTTTTAACTATAATGCCTTTTCCGTATTTGAATGAACACATTGGTAATGTGAAAGTGTTTTTTCTGCAGATACGCTCTCAAAGATCATTTGATAACGCCCATTCATGGCAACGCTTCCGCGAATGAAGTACAGCAGTTGTATATGATACGCAATTTCATGATACCGACGTTAAGGCTGATTGTCATAGTACACCAAATTCTCAATATAGAGGCAACAGTTAATCATCTAAACACAATCTCTGGATTTGCTGACGATCTTCAAGCTTACTGTGTCGGACGGTGTAGCAATTTCAGTTCAAAAATTCGAAGAAATTCAATCATAATTGGGGCACTGTTTATTGTAATACCACTTGTGATAGTACTTCCAGCAATTTCGGTTTCATTTTCAGAAAATGTAGTACTTGCACCCGTGGTAATACGAGAAGTCGCTACTGTACTACTTAAACTTCAATTGGTGTTTATTTACGTTATGCTGATATTACAATTCAGTGTGACATTGTCTGCGAGTTTTACCGTCAGGTAATAATAAACTCAATACGCAAACAACGCTTTACATCATAAACATTTATCTTATATTTACGAAGCAATATATCTGTTCCAGATGGAAATGGCATTGATAGATACGCAAGAATATTTGAGGGGTAACCACGGTAGTGTTCTTTTGGTGGAGGTTCGGAAATGGCACCAATTTTTACTCAGGAATCGTAAGATCGTTGGCCAGATTGGGACGATCACTACAGTCCCACAACTCCTGTCGCTTGTGGAAGTCACTATGAATTTAACAGTGTTCTGGTACTCCCTTTTCACTTTAGTGGCATCGACCAACACACCGATCCTCGGAAATTACCCTCTAAAGATGTGCATGAGTTATGTGGTCACTAGACATGTCAAAACTCGGAAGGCTGAAAACGTAACGACGGCGGTAATAACCATGTAGATTTATAATTTTCAAAAGAAAGACTATACATGCATTTATATCACAATATATAAATATAAATAGGAGTAAATTATGATGATGAAGATGATATTTTAGGAAAGTCGAGTACATGATGCTTTGTTTGCCTTAAATGAATTCCCCCACTTACTATGTACTTATTATTTTACATTAAATTTTACAACTATATGAATTTTTATTGTCTTTGCTTTTACAGATGTTCAACCAGGTGGTAACGTATCTAATTATTCTACTGCAATTCGACCGCGCGGCATCGTAGACCAAGGTATGTATGTACATATATACATATTGACTGTATATACTATTGTCTGCTGTTAAAATATAGCAATTGTGAATATAATTACGAAACAATTAGGCCTGAATTTAGACGTCTCTCTCTGTTGCTAGTTGTACTGTCATATTTTAGTACAATAACTTTCAAAGCAGAAAAGCAATCACAATCAATCTTGCAGGAAAATTGTTTTCGGCATACGAATTGCGTGAATGCTGTGAAATGTGAATTGTGTTCTCTTGAAAAATGGACACTAAAATGATTGCCAACACATGTATGTATATAGTATTTGCATGTATGCATATATTTCGTATATATATATATATATATATATATATATATGTATATATATATTCATTAATAGCGCTATCTCAGCAACTATAACTATTGGATATGATGATTTCTAATCTACAAGAACTTAAATTAACCCTGACAACTACCCATCCAGCACATCAAATCCTAACAAAGACCAAGACGAAGACGGAAATAACGCATAAACTTCAAAAAACGTTCATATCTTACACATATACCATTTATGGTATTTAATAGATGCCATAAAAATGTAAGAATTCAGCACTGTTCTGGAAAAACTCATAATAAACGTCAACTACTGAAAGCATTTGCAAAATATTTTATGTCTTAACATATCAGTGACTCAGATCAAAATCTGCGTATTTTTCCAACAAGCAATGAACGTGTTAATTGCTCAAGGTTAATGGGTGCACCACAATTCAAAATCAAACTGCCATCTTTTAGAGTACGTAAGACAATTTCAAAAACTATACGAGTCGCAGAACTGTACGTACAATGCACACGGACTTCTGCACATCGTTGAAGACACTATAAACTTTCGACCGCTGACCAATTGGTCTGCTTTCAAGTTTGAAAACACGCTTGGTTATCTCAAATATTTAATTCGAAAGTCTGATTCACTGTGTTATGAAATATGTACGAGTTTCCCTCGAATTCTGCCAAAATTGGCTGTAACCTGGTTTTTAGGAATAAAATTGGCTCAATTAATTGAACGTGTTTATAAGCAGATTGCAAATTATATGCAATCATGTTGACTCTTGTGTACTTTTCCATGGGTTAACAATAAAAGGTTGCAGTTTAGTCACATCTGCAGGATCAAATGATATATTAATTATTGATAGAAAAATTTAACGAAAAGATCCCTTGTAAACCCAACATTGCAGTTCATCTTTAGCAGAAATATACTTACCTGACCTAAAAACCCCAATGATCAGAAGAAGAATCCGCACGATGTTTGATTTCATGTAAAGGAAAACGCGGGCTGCTAAGATTACAGTTGGTTGCAGGAGAATATGCTAACTGCAAACACTGCAAAAACTATATGCATTTTTTTGTCAAATCAACTAGTAACGGTGACACTGACGGTTAGCTATATGTCAATAATGAGGAAATCACGAGAGTGGATGGTCTTTCAAATATCCAGGCTTCATAGTCGATTATAAGCTATCTTGCAACAAACAGATATTACTTGTTGCAGAAGCTCTTTATGTGCATGGGAGCGGTTTCAAGTCGTATATAATCAATTAACCGTGGTACTGGGAATGAAAATTCATCCTGTAAAAATGTTCATCGATTTCTAACGAACGTATTACAGGTTTATTCACAATCCGTTTGGCATAGTATCATTGGTCAAACAGGGAGTAAATCTTGGAATTCGATTTATTATGTTTCTACTATGTTGCAGTTATGATACTTTAAACCCAAGCGTGTAGTCAGTGATGCTCATTCGAATTCCCACTACTCTAAAATACGCTATGTAGAAATGCGCCAGTTACACCTGCCGTTACTACTACAAAATTCAGATGTGACAGTGTAAACCACTACCTCTAATTACAACACATTTATATTTACACAAAACACTACCCACTACCACTACCAGTACTTTTGTTGGCGCCTACATAACCACTACCGAACCGCTACTCTAAAAACATTATGTTCGCCACCCACTACTCTACACTTCGCTAACGCAAGACGCAAAGAAATGTTCGAATTTTGAAAGTATTTTTTAATAAATGTTTCAAGTAATTCCAAGCGATACCTAATAACCTAATGCGAGAACTACAGCAAAGCTACTACGTAACATACGTAACACTGTCATCCCCCACTATCATACATAACGCAATGATAATTAATTTATGCATAACTTAAATAATTAGTACTAAAATTATGTCGGAAATTACTCTTGTCTTGTAGAAATTGCAGTCCTTTGATTTTCACACATATTCTTAATAATTAAACCTCGCTCTCAAATATTTTCACTAAATATGCCAAGAATGCCTACGCGTTGAAATCGGGTCTAATCAAATATTGCGTTAGGTAAAAGAGTACAAAAATACCACCTACTGTGCGTAACGTTAGCATAACGTTAAGGAAAACCACCACCGATCGACTAAGCGTTACATAATTTATGCACGCCGCCTTACTTTGAAATTAGGTTACGCACGCTTAGGCATAACGTTTAACATTATATAACTGGTGCGTTTCACTCTTTCACTTGAGGAAGTAATGGTTAAAGGTTAGCACTACTTATGTATGAAATACTGAATCCTATACCACTACCTCTACTCTATTGCCACTGCAATAATTTGACGGAACTACAATGCGTTATTCTAATAAGTACAGCAACCCGCTGCCTCTACCTACCACTACTACTAGCAGAAACTATCTCAGTGCGGTCCTACTCTACCAATAACTACTTAATATATGTACTTATTAGAAATACTCTACACTTTACCACTATTCCACTACCACTACGGAAAAGTAGAGTAGTGTGAGCATCACTGCGTGTAGTTGATTCAATAAAAAAAAATATTATCACGACTCAAACAGGAATACAAAAGACAACCTTGTCTAATTTCCTCCTGAAACCCCATTCACAGACACTGCAAACATTAAATGCATTCATGCGCATCAGGAAATTATGAATACCTCTAATTGTAAGCGTTTACGTCTGTTGATTCGGGTTTGGTCAATAATCTTATGATAAATATGGAGCTCAAAAACATAACTTTTAAATGTGTACCAAGTCTCACATCGCATGTCAAAAAATCTTTAGTGGTATTGCACTGTTCAAATACATTTTTTTTCAAGAAAACGTCAAAGATTTATCAAGAATGTATTTGAATTTGTTTTCTTACATGCGTCGAAGCAAAGCAGGTCCCTTGCATGGTTCAATGTTATTTGAATGACGTAATGGTAATGTATTGAAAATAAATGTTTTGGAAACGCCTCAGCTATTAATTTAGCTTTTGAAAGCAGTATTTTCTCCGAATTTGACACACCTAGTAAAGTAGCCTCGATTGAGCTTACAGACTTTCAGCACTACCAAGTTATTTGCATCTTGTTTATAATTATATTACACGTTATTGTTACGTTCGTGCAGTTTTCATTAAAAGTCAGTTAATGTTTAAAAAACTCCTTTTACCCCCACTACTAGTGTAAGCTTCGGGAGATACTACAAACGAAAATGATGTTTGTAAATACACTACTTAAAAATAAAGTAGAGGATCCGAAACGTGAAGAAAAGACTTCAAACGATCTTTGGCCTTACCTGTGCCTTTTACGAATTTCTGCAACGCGCCCAATAAGTCAACGAAACGAGTTAATCGACGATAGAAATTCGAGAAAAGTCTTTTTCGTCAAATGGCTTTCACCAATATCCCTCTTTTCGGCTACTGTATCCATTTTCACCCTCTACCTTTTAATAATGTTGATACTAAATGGGATATTCGACGTTTACTGGCCTCAACAGTTGTAAGAGATATTTTTAATTTGGTTTACATCACTCATAATGCTGTAATATTTATAAAAAAGCTCTGTGTAAGAGACCTTAGATTCCAAGAGAATTCTGTAGACTGAGGTCTGCTAATATATTAGTATCTTTGCTTAAATCCGTTTTCTTCCTCGAACAAAAGATTTTCGGATGGTACACGAGGATTCAAACAAATCATAGCACATGTTTTAGTACTCCGCTAGTATGTTTCGAAACGCATGTACCTCGAGTGCATTTTGCCCCGTTCTCTTAGGACCCGTGACCAAAGTTTCAAAATTTAAAACGATATCTGTCTTTAAAAATAATTGGAATGTTAAATTCCATAAGGATTTTCGACTGTTAAAAGTGAATGAAATTTTGAATATATTTTGACTATTTAAAGAAAATTCAAGTTACAAAATGTGCATTTTTATACCCATTAACAAAATTCCCCCAAAAGTAATCCCTCCATCATAACGCGTCCCTACGTATGTAGCCAATATGGCATATCCACCCAATATTAAATCACTTCGACATGCGAATAAACTAGACTACTGGTTGTTAGTTCTACTTCTGATGTACATATGTATGTACCACATCAATAATTATAGCCCCCCACACAAGTATCAAGGTTTTCTGAAAGGCAATCCCTCCAAATTGTACTGTTTTCCTCCCCAATGAATTCTTTATGGGATTACATTTGGAGAAAATTTGATGATATTTGTTTGGGTGGGGTAATCTATGTAGGAGTCTGCTTTAAAAAAAACAAGCACCCGTTAAGGTAACTATTTTATGAAACACTTTTATAGGGCCCATCAGATGCAAAATGGAATGAAAAAAAGTTCCAAAATTGCTTCCCCCGTAAATCCCAATAGGATGGTCAAAACATCGAAAAAACCCAAAAACTACAATAATTTATTATAGCCATACCAATTTGAACATTGAAAGATGGGCTATCTCAAATATATTGTCTAACTAGCTACTACACTCATGACTTCTTCGCATGGTAGAATCAAAATTTGTCTTTTTTTAAAAACTCGCATGCATATTTTTGACATTATGGAATTTTTTTGACTGCCAGCAGACGCAATTATACACTTGTAAAAAGTTTAAACTCAAGGGAAGCATAAAGACTACATTGAGCATAATTCTGAAAACGTGATTATTAATATCTACCGGCAGTCAAATCGTGCAAATTCGAAACGGGTAATTTATATACATATCTATGCCAGACGTTGTACCTTCCGAAGTATGAGGTATGGATTCAAACTTTGGTGACGTGTCCTAAGAGAACAGGGCAAAATGAACTCGAGTTACATGAGTTTCGAAGCATACAACAGGAGTACTAAACAAAAACACGTGCTTTGAAATAATTGAATCCACGTGTACCATCCAAAAACTTACCTTGTAAGTACAATGTGCATTTGTGTCTATTCTGTTATATCATTCAATGAATCCTGTACATGATTTCACACCCTCGTTCTTGTTAATTATAAAGCCTTTTCCGTATTTGAATGAATACATTGGTAATGGGGAAGTGTTTTTTCTGCAGATATGCTGTCAAGAATCATTTGATAACGCCTATTCATGGTAACGCATCCGCGAATGAAGTACAGCAGTTGTATATGATACGCAATTTCATGGGACCGACGATAAGGTTGATTGTCATAGTGTACCAATTTATCAATATAGATGCAACAGTTCATCATCTAAATACAATCTCTGGACTTGCTGACGATCTTCAAGCGTACTGTGCCGGACGGTGTAGCAATTTCAGTTCAAAAATTCGAAGAAATTCAATCATAATTGGGGCACTGTTTATTGTAATACCACTTGTGATAGTACTTCCAGCAATTTCGGCTTCATTTTCAGAAAATGTAGTACTTGCACCTGTGATAATACGAGAAGTCTCTACTGTACTACTTAAACTTCAATTCCTGTTTATTTACGTTGACGACGCTGATATTATAATTCAGTGTGACATTGTCTGCGAGTTTTACCGTCAGGTAATAATAAACTCAATTTACAGACATTAATCACAAATCACAACTGTTTACATCATAACAATTTTTTCTTATAATTACGAAGCAATATATCTGTTCCAGATGGAAATGGTATTGATAGATACGAAAGAATATTTGAGGGGTAACCACGGTAGCGTTCTTTTGGTGGAGGTTCGAAAATGGCATCAATTTTTACTCAGGAATCGTAAGATCGTTGGCCAGATTGGGACGATCACTACAGTCCCACAACTCATGTCACTTGTGGAAGTCACTCTGAATTTAACAGTGTTATGGTACACTGTTTTCACTTTAGTGGCATCGACCAACACACCGATCCTCGGAAATTACCCTCTAAAGATGTCCATAATTTACGTGGTCATTAGCTTGATTCGGCTTCAAGTCAAAACTTGGAAGGCCGAGAACGTAACAACGGCGGTAATAACCATGTAGATTTATAATTTGCAAAATAAAAACTATACATGCATTTATTTTACATGTCATTATGATGATGAAGATGATATTTTAGGAAAGTCGTGTACATGATGCTTTGTTTGCCTTAAATGAATTCCCCCAAGCTCTTGAAGTCCAACTGGAAGTACATATTTTTTTAAACAGTTAGTATGTTTTTTAGTTTATTACAAAATATCGGAATTTAGCATCATCGATTGTGTCTTTGTTGCAGCTCCAAGGAATGAGAAACACAATTAGTTCTACGCCATCACGCATAGCTTTTGGGAACTACCTTGTCCTACATAAAGGCGTCATTCTGACGGTAACATCAAAAAATTTCACACTCCGTTTGTACGAGCTCTTTAAAAAGGAACATATAAAGTATATAAGTTGATGGTTCAGGTTCAAGGCGAAAAAATAGTTTGATAAATGTGTATGCTTTAAGGTATTTTGGTTCCTGTAAAGAAAATTCTTTTACAAGGATGTCGGTAAAGACAGTACCCTGTCTGTATTGCCTATTTATTATTTAAAATTCAATTGCACAACTAAATGAATTTATATTCAGTCATTGTTTTTACAGATGTTCAACCAGGTGGTAACGTATCTAATTATTCTACTGCAATTCGACCGCGCGGCATCGTAGACCTGCATTTCGACGTCCCGCTCTGTTGCTGGTTGCACTGTCATATTTTAGTGCGATAACTTTCAAAGCAATCACAACCATCCTTGCAGGAAAATCGTTTTGGCCATACGAATTGCGTTTAAAATTAAAGTAAAATAAAAGGATTTTATACTTACATTTAATCGTGAGCTTTGCCAATATTGTGTTGTTGAAATTGAGTATATTATTATGCTAATAATAGTAGTTGTAGCAACTGGCGTAATGATTGCTTGGGTAAGTATTTGTCTACCCAAGTTTCATATGCAAGAAATATATTATTACGGAATCAAGTCAAATTAGTCTTGAAAAAATCACGCCTTTGCATCGTTTATTTGAGGAGAGCTTATTCGTTTACTATGTAAATTCTGTTCTCTTGAAAAATGGTTACGAAAATGGACGCATATATTTTCTATGCATATACATATATTCATTCGTAGCGCAATTTATAGGTTAGCGCAACTATACCTATGGATATGTTGATTTCTAATTCTCAAGAACTTAAATTAGTAGTATTAAACTAAAATTATCAATTGAACCCTGAAACCTATACCCATCTACTGCAAATCGTAACGAAGACGGAAATAATGCATAAACTTATAGTAATAACACACATACCACTTATTATATGTAATAGATGCCAGAAAAATGTAAGAATGCCAGCACTGTTCTCAAACAGCTCATAATAAATGTCAACTACCGAAACAGAGCTGCGCTCAAGTTCAATTAGTACTTGACAAGTATCAAGTCAAGTCAAGTTTGGGGCAAGTTCGGGATCATGGGCATTTCTACTTGGTTGAATCGGGTCAAGTTCAAGTATTTGCTGGATCCGAACTTGGAACTTCATGTCGGTTCTGGTCCAAGTGCAAGCCCACAGAATTGACTTGAACTAAGGTCCAAGTTCAAGTTCGGGTCTGGGCATGGATTTTACTTGAACCCGAACTTGCACTTTCAAGTACCAATTCAAGTATCCTAGTTCCAACTTTTGCTTCCTTTGTGCGTTCTTCTCCCTCGGTTTTTTGCACTTCTGCAACACGCACTCTAGAAACTAGTGATGCCAATGGTCTGGTTTGATCCATATTTTATGAAACTGGTCTGATCCAGTCGTTCGGACCAGACCAGACCAAAGACCATGCTCCGGACCCGGGTATCGAAAATCTTCGCGCACCCGCGCACTTGGTGCGTGGCCAAAAAACTACCTCTTCATATGCCAATGCAGTAGAGTTTAAAAACTGGGATGAGTTGCCATTTTTAAAGAAATTATATTACCTACATACGTGCCAAACTGTGTTAAGTTGCCACTTTTTAAAAATTTTATGCCCATACACGTGCGAAACTGGGATGACTTGCCATTTTTAAAAAAGTTGTACCTACATACGTGCCAAACTGCGATTAGCATATTAGTTGCCATTTTTTAAATCTGTGCTAATAGAAGTGCCAATTTTAGATGAGTTGCCATTTAAAAAAAAATGTTTACCTGCATACATGTCAAAGCGGGATTAGTTACCACTTTTAAAAAAATGTGCCACTTTTTTAAAATTTTGTGCCCATACAGGGGCCAAACTGGGATGACTTGCCATTTTGTTAAAAGAATTTGTACGTATATACGTGCAAAAGTGGGATGAGTTGCCACTATAACAAAATTGTATTACCTACATACGTGCCAAAGTGGGATTAGTTGCCACTTTTTTAAAATTTTGTGCCCATACACGTGCCAAACTGGGATGACTTGCCATTTTGTTAAAAGAATTTGTACGTATGTACATACGTGCCAAACTGAGTAAAGTTGACATTTTTTGTGAGATATTTGCCTTTCTTTGACAGGGAAAGTTGCCATGTTGGAATCAGGTGCCATAAGTCAGACAGTTGCCAATTTGACCATTATTTAGTGCGTTGACAATTTAGAAGATTTTCCATACCCGTCCGGACCATGGTCCAGAAAACCATTGAGAGCAATTAACTAATCACGTTTTATCCCGTCAAATTCTTCTTTTATCTCCGGAAATGTCAGTTTTAATTTGTTCCATGGGATTTCGTTAACTCAAATTTTTATTTTGCGTACGTTTGAGGCCATGGTCCTGTCAGGTCTGGTCTGGTCCTGAAACTGGACCAATTGTATCTGGTGTGGTCCAAGTGTTGAATCAGACCGGTACGGTCTGATTACGGTCTGACCATTGACATCCCTACTAGAAACCATGCCTGCAGAAATATGCACAGAAACTGGAGCTCACTTTCGTTTGGAGTTACTGTTTTATATTCTGTAAATCGACGTGCTTAAACTATTCTTCTGATTTTTCATTAATTTTGAAAAACAATTGAAGTAAATTGTCTGGTGAGACTGTAACAAGAGGAAAGAACCATGAGTGAACCCGAATCTGAATTTAATAAAGAGGACGGAAATCGAAAATCTTAGCTCCACCCGTTGGAATGTTTTTGCGACTTCATACTACAAAAGTTGCAAGGTTCAAGTACTTGAAATCCAAGTTCGGGTTCAAGTCAATTCCAAGTTCGGTTCGCAAGATTTATGGACCCGACATTCAAGTATCAGATCAAGTTCGGGTTTAAGAAAGATTACTTGCAAGAAATGACTTGGTATGACAAGTAATGCCTGGGACCCGAAACGCCAAGTTCGGGTACTGACAAATATCTATTTGAAAGTTCAAGTGCAGGTCAAGTTCAAGTTCGGATCCTCAAAATACTTGACCCGAACGCAGCTCTGTACCGAAAGCATTTCTAAAAGATTCTATCTGTATTTCTAAGCATATCAGTGACTCAGATCAACATCTACGCATTTTTCCAACAAGCAATGAACGAGTTAATTGCTTGAGGTTAATGGGTGCTTCACAAACTATCACTACTACAAAAATTATGCATATTTTTTAAAAAAACCAACTTGTAACGGTGACACTGAATGTTCACTGTAAGCTATATATGTCAATAATGAGGAAATCATGAGAGTAGTGAAAATCTGAGTCAAAGGATAAGGCTCGCTTTATCAGTACTCCAGTTTCAGAAACTGCTGAAAAATCTCTGACCATTCGAGCTAATGGTGGGTAAATAGCCTTGTGATATTTTATGATGGAATTAGTTTTCATGACTGAGCTTATACTTATAAATTTTAATGTAACATGTTTCAAGGTCAAAAATTCGGATTTGTTTTAAACTCCACAATACCTTTGCATGTATTACTTCAAAATTATTATTGACTGAGAAGAGAAGTACATAATGTTCAGGTATTTACCCATTGCGTACCCTTACCTGATGGATTTATACCCTCAAGATCGGTTTTTGTACTTGTACTTATACCTGAACCTGAGCCTGAATTTTTAGGTATCTAACGACTGAACCTAAACCTGTACCCAAATACCCATGTAAAACCTGTACACATGAGAGGCATTGCATGAGAGTATGGTCTTTCAAGTATAAAGGCGTCATAATCGATGATAAGCTTCAAAAAACAGACTACTTGTTGCAAAAGGTCTCTAAATTATTGTAAGTGCATGAGAGCGGTGTCAAGGGCAGGTCGCTATGTTACTGTAATCAACCAATCGTGGTTTTGAGAATGAACATTCATCCTGTAAAAATGTTCATTAATTTCTAACAAACGTTTTACAGATTTATTCACAATCCGTTGGATAAAGTACCATTGGTCAAACAGCTACTAAACCTTCTATGAATTCGATTTATTATTTTTCCACTCTGATACAGTTAAGATACTGTAAACCCAAGCGTGTAGTTGATTCCATAAAAAAATTTATTATCACGACCCAAACAGGAACACACAATAGACAACTTGGTGTAATTTCCCCCTTAAATCCCATGCACAAACACTGCAAACATTAAATGCATTCATGTGCATCACGAAATTATGCATACCTCTAATTGTAAGCGTGTACGTCTGTTGATTCGGGTTTGGTCAATAATCTTATGATAAATATGGAACTCAACAACACAATTTTTAAATATGTACCAAGTATCGCATCGCATGCCAAAAAATCGTTAATGGTATTGCACGGTTCAAACACATTTTTTTCAAGAAAACGTCCCTTACATGATTCAGTGTCATTTAAATTACGTAATGATGTGTCTTAAATATAAATATTTTGGTAACGCCTCAGCCATTAATTTTGCTTTTTTGATGGCAGTGCTTTCTCCTAATGTGACACACCTAGCAACGTGGCCTCGACTGAGCTTACAGATTTCCGACACTCGCGATTACAAGTTGTTTGCATGTTGTTTATAATTACATTACACGTAACTCTCTAAGTTCGTGCAGTTTTCACTTAAAGTCAAACGTTAGTTAATTTTAAAATAAAATTATTTTACCCCCACCACTAGTATAAACTTCGGGAGATATTAAAAATGAAAACGATGTTTGTAAATACAGTATTTGAAAATAATGTAGACGATCCAAAACGTGAAGAAAAGGCTTCAAACGATCTTTGGCCCTACCTGTGCCTTTTACGAATTTCTGCAACGCGCCCCATAACTCAACGAAATGAGTTAATCGACGATAGAAATTCGAGAAAAGTATTTTTCATCAAATGGCTTTCACCAATAACTCTCTTTTCGGCTACTGTATCCGTTTTCACCCTCTACCTTTTAATAATGGCGATACTAAATGGGATATTCGAAGTTTACTGGCCTCAAAAATTGTAAGATATATTTTTAATTTGGTTTACATTACTCACCATAATTTTTACTTAAAAACGACTCTGTGTAAGAGAGACCTTAGACTCTCTAAGAGAAGTCTCCAGACTGAGATCTGCTAACATAATAGTAGCATTTTTATTTAAACCCATTTCCCTCCACTAAGTACAATGTGCAACTGTCTCCAACCTGTTATAGCATTCGATAAATCCTGTACGTGATTTCACAAGCAGATTCTTGTATATAGCCTTTTCCGGACTTGAATAAAAATATTGGTAATGTGGAATTGTTTTTTTCGGCAGATACGCTGTCAAGGATCGGTTGATAACACCCATTCATGGAAACGCATCCGCGAATGAAGTACAGAAGTTTTATTTGCTAAGCAATTTCTTGTTCCCGACTTCAAGGTTGATTGTCATAGTGCACCAAATTCTCAATATAGAGGAAATAGTTAATCATCTAAATACAATCTCTGGATTCTCTGAGGATCTTCAAGCTTACTGTGCCGGACGGTGTAGCAATTTCAGTTCGAAAATTAGGAGAAATACTATCATAATTGGGGCTCTGTTTGTGGGAATACCACTTGTGGCGGTACTTCCAGCAATTTCGTGGGCACTTTCAGAGGGTGTTATACTTGCACCCGTGATAATACGAGAAGTTTTGACTGTACTCCTTCATTTTCAAATGGTGGTGATTTACGTTGACGATGCTGATATTACAATTCAGTGCGACATTGTCTGCGAGTTTTACCGTCAGGTAACAATAAACTCAGTATGCAGACATTAATCACAACTCTTTACATCATACAAACTTATCTTATATTTACGAAGCAATATATATTTGTTCCAGATGGAAATAGTATTGAGAGATACGCAAGAATATTTGAGGGATAACCACGGTAGCGTTCTTTTGGTGGAGGTTCAAAAATGGCACCAATTTTTACTCAGGAATCGTAGGATCGTTGGTCAGATTGGGATGATCACTAAAATCCCACAACTCCTGTCACTTGTAGAAGTCACTCTGAATTTAACAGTGTTCTGGTACACGGTTTTCACTTTAGTGGCATCGACAAATACACCGCTTCTCGCAAATTACCCTCTAAAGATGTCCATGAGTTATGCAGTCATTAGCTTGATTCGGCTTCATGTCAAAACTTGTAAGGCTGAAAACGTAACGGCGTCGGTAATAGTTTAATTTGATAAACCATGTAGATTTATAATTTGCAAAAGAAGACTATACATACATGCATTTATTTGATGTAAATATAAATGGAAGTCATGATAATTGTGATGATATTTTAGGAATGTCGTGTACATGATGCTTTGTTTTCTTTAAATGAATTCCCCCAATCTCTTGAAGTCCGTTTGGAAGTAACTAATATTTTTCTTAACATTTAGCATGTTGTGGTTTTTACGAAATATCAGAAAATAAATGCATCTATTGTGATTTTGTTGCAGCTCCAAGGAATGAGAAACACAATTAATTTTACGCCCTCACGCATAGCATTTGGGAACTACGTTGTCCTTCATAAAGGCGTCATTCTCACGGTAATATTAAATATAATGCATTTATGTTATACGAGCTACCTAAAAGTGAGCAAATTTTTATGTTATAATATCAATCGGCAGGCTTATTTTTATGGTTGCAAATTAGTAGTATGGTCAATGGAAATGTGTCAGACAGGTATCGGATTTTTGTAAATATCCCTGGAAGATCATTTATGAATTTCCCTGCTGAGTCGTTTATCCCTGCAGGGAGGTCCTAAAAGATTTCGAAAATCCCTGCTGAAGAAACGGTCAACGATTTTCAAAACCCATGTTGATAAAATTAATTTCCCTTTCAAGTTAAATCCCTGTCACGTAAGGTCAACTTATCTATTTGAAAAACTCCCTGTTTGCATAACAAATTTCCCTGAAACATGCCAACAAATTAAAAAATCCCTGCTCGCAAAAATAAATCACTTCCGTTTGATATTTTCCCTGCCAGACATATTTTACACTAGGAATAATCTTCCCGTCTTCCGTGCAAATTAATCTTCCCTAAAAATCCGACCTCCTGAAGTCAGAATATTCGGGTTCCAATGAAGACAATACTTAAAGGAAGTCGTTACGAAGAGTACAGGCATTTCATGGCGTGACCTGTATTTATATTTGCAGATATTCACCCAAGTAGTGACATACATCATTATTCTGCTGCAATTCGACAGAGCGACATCGTCGACCAAGGAAAGTATTTGCTGACGGTTTGCTACTAATATTTTCGAATTAATAAATAAACTGCTTGTATGTACATGTATGTATCTCTGTGTTTGGTGTCATGATATATTTTAATGAGTTACAACATTAAAGCAATCATAGTCAATCTTGCAGAAGATATTTTGACCATATGAAATGCACATGACCCTGGATAAAAATGAAGGCATTTCGTATTTGCATTTAACTATGAGATTTGGCATTATGACAGTGATGAAACTGAGTAATTATTTCCGAAGTAATTGAGAGTAGCTGTAACTCCTGTCGGAGTAATTTTGGTGCGAGCTATTTTATTTTTACAAACCAACTATTAATTACAAATTTAATCACAGGTACATATTACCTGGATGCCCTTGCAACTGCTACTTGCAACTAATGTATTACTGAATCAAACAAAATAAATCAAGGTTTATTGGAAGTTGTGAGCTGATTGCGAATTTTGTGAGAGTACTAGAACCAAAGAATCATCACTTCGTAATGATTTTGCCGTACCCCTGCGGAATTTCAATTGACTTGGCTGAGCAACAGCTCGGAATTTAAAAAACATTTCCAGAATTTAAAAAACATTTCCAGAATTTAAAAAACATTTCCAGAATTTAAAAAACATTTCCAGAATTTAAAAAACATTTCCAGAATTTAAAAAACATTTCCAGAATTTAAAAAACATTTCCAGAATTTAAAAAACATTTCCAGAATTTAAAAAACATTTCCAGAATTTAAAAAACATTTCCAGAATTTAAAAAACATTTCCAGAATTTAAAAAACATTTCCAGAATTTAAAAAACATTTTCAGAATTTAAAAAACATTTCCAGAATTTAAAAAACATTTCCAGAATTTAAAAAACATTTCCAGAATTTAAAAAACATTTCCAGAATTTAAAAAACATTTCCAGAATTTAAAAAACATTTCCAGAATTTAAAAAACATTTCCAGAATTTGAAAAACTTTTCCAGAATTTAAAAACCTTTTCCAGAATTTAAAAAACATTTCCAGAATTTTAAACACATTTCCAGAATTTAAAAAACATTTCCAGAATTTAAAAAACATTTCCAGAATTTAAAAAACATTTCCAGAATTTGAAAAACATTTCCAGAATTTGAAAAACTTTTCCAGAATTTAAAAACCTTTTCCAGAATTTAAAAAACATTTCCAGAATTTTAAACACATTTCCAGAATTTTAAAAACATTTCCAGAATTTAAAAAACATTTCCAGAATTTTTAACACATTTCCAGAATTTTCAGCTCATTTCCAGAACTTAAAAAACATCTCCAGAATTTTAAACACATTTCCAGAATTTTCAGCTCATTTCCAGAATTTAAAAAACATTTCCAGAATTTTTAACACATTTCCAGAATTTTCAGCTCATTTCCAGAATTTTGTAAAACATTTCCAAAATTTTTGATGCATTTTCCTAATTCGGCTAAATACTCTCGTGTTAACAGTTAATGAACCCACTTGTTTGAAAGAATTCCAGTGTCATAAAATTCTGCACAAACAACTATATAATCCAATTGAGTTGTTTGCGTATATCCTTGAGAGCACAGGTAGGCAAAGATTATTATCATTTTTCATTAAGCTAAATATGTTTAATTTGTAGATCGCATGACGAGAAAAATTTAATCTAATTGAACCATCAATAATATCTGTACATACATCTGTCTAGAAAACAACTATTACACATATAAACAAGAAATTACATTATCTCGACTTTATGAAAACATAGGATGCTTGAATGGTTCAGTGTCATTTGCTTTACGCACTGAAATTGTATTAAATGAAAATGTAATAGAAGCGTCTCAGTAGCAAAAACATTTATTTAATTAAATTAACTTTAGGGAGCAGCGTTTTTTCCAGCTGTGGCATGTCTGGCACTGCGGTGTCAACTGAGCTTAGTAATTTTCAACATTCCGATTTTCAATTTACTTTTTTATGGTTATAAGTATAACAACCTATTGCAATTTCCACAGTTCCGGCTGATTCCATTAAAATCAGTTAATTTTGAACAATTTATTTTTTCTTTCGCTATACGCGTATAAACTTCAGAGCAAATTCAGAATGAAAAAAATGTTTGCAAATAAATTTCTTGAACATAAAATACAAAGTATAAAGAATTCGGGAAATACTTCAAACGATCTTTGGCCCTACCTGTGTCTTCTACGGATTACCGCGACCCGCCCAATAAGTCAACGAAATGTGTTAACCGAAAATGGAAATTTCAGAACATCATTTTACGTCAAATGGTTTTCACCATTTGCTCTCTTTTCTGTATCTGTCTCCGTTTTCTCCCTCTACTTCTTAACTATGATGATATTAAATGGGATATTTGAAGTTTACTGGCCTCAAAAGTTGTAAGAAACATAATATCACCCTCAATTAAATTTAGTATTCTAAGTACAATGTGAATTTGTCTCCTTATATCGCATACACCTTTGTTATAGTCCACAAATTTTGTAACAATAAAATTAATTTTGAATTATAACTCGTATTTTTTGCTTGAAAGCACATTTGAAAAAATGAAATGTTTCGTGACTATACAGATTCGATTTTGAAAACGAGATGGTCCGACCCATTCATCGGAACGCTTCGGCGAGTGAAGTAAAACAGTTTTATAAGCTGAGCAATTTCACAGTCCCAGTTTTAAGGCTAACTGTGATTGTACACCAACTGGTCAATATAAAGGATGCAGTAAATCAACTCAATGCGATCTCTCGATTCGCCGACGATCTTCAAACTCACTGTGCCACACAGTGTATCAACATCAGTTCAAAACTTCGAAGAAATTCAATCATAATTGTGGCTATACTTGTTGGAATACCATTAGTCATTTTTTCCCCAATAATTTTGTATTCATTTTCAAATCCTATAGTCACTGCCCCGATCATACTGCGAGAAGCTGTAGTTGTCCTTATTCCGCTTCAATTAGAGTCTGTTTATTTTGATGATGCTGATTTTATAATTCAGTGTGACATTGTCTCGGAGTTTTATCGCCAGGTAATGGGGATGTGTATTTTTAGTAAATAGAAATACTCGTAACGTCAGTAATAATTCTTATAGAGTGAAAAACTATCTGGATCTATTCCAGATTGAAATGGTCCTAGTAAATAAGGAAGATCATTTGAGTAGGAATTGCGGTAGCGTTCATTTGGCGGAGGTTCGAAAATGGCACCAATTTTTACTAAGGAACCGCAAGATCGTTGGTCAGATTGGAACGACTACCAAAACCCCACAACTCCTGGCTCTTTTGGAAGTCACTACAAATTTAACGCTTTTCATGTACACCATTTGCAAGTTAGTGACATCAAGCGGCACATCATTCGTCGAAAATTTTGTTGCAAAGACGGTCACAATTTATGTGGTCGTTTGCTTTATTCGGCTTTATTTCAAAACTCGGAAGGCTGAAAATGTCACAGCCGCGGTAATGCAATCATTTGATAAACAAAGTAGCTTCCATATAACCTTATATTTAAATAGAATTTGCAAATGAACGAATATAATTTCAAATGTAAATTAATATAATTATTAGAAGCGCCTTTAATTATATTCCAGGAAGTTCGTGTACACGATGCTTTGTTTGCCTTAAATGAATTCCCCCAAGCTATTGAAGTCCAATTGGAAGTAATTATTTTTTAAAATATTTAGCATGCTTATCACTTATCTGTTTATTGCAAATATTGAAAAATAAGTTCATCAATCGTGTTTTTTGCTGCAGCTCCAAGGAATGAGAAACACAATTACTGCGACGCCATCACGCATAGCTTTTGGGAACTACGTTGTCCTACATAAAGGCGTTATTATCACGGTAATGTCACTTAATTAAATGTAAAAATAATTCACTTCGTTTATAAGAGCCATTCCAAAAATGAGTGAATGTGCTATTTTGCAAATAATGGCATGATGGTAAAAAACTAATATTTCGGAAAGGGGAATATTTTGTTCCCTACAAAGGAATTGCTGCTATAAGGGAGTCATTAAGGATATTGTGTACATTGAGGCTGTAATTTATACGAAACCTATTATTTTAACTTACATTGTAAAAAACATCATTTTGTATTTGGCCATTTTTATTTACAGATATTCGCCCAAGTAGTGACGTATCTCATTGTCCTCCTGCAATTCGACAGCGCCAGATCGTAGACCGAACTTGTACTTATGACAATTAAAATACAATAATTGTGATAACAGTTAACCTATAAACTACCTGTATTGACAAGTCCCTGTCTGTTGTTTGTTATCAATGTATTTTTTCGGATTGTACGACCTAATTTTAAAGCAATTCAAATCAATCTGCAGTGATTTAGTAATCATTGTGAGTGTAACGTCTAATTAAAATGAAAGTATGTTGCATTACATTTAACAGTATAGTGCCGACACTGCCACTGCCAGTGTAAACTAAAACTTGGGTAACTAATTAGAATCGTTATTAATGATCATAAACCTAATTACCCCACCTTAGCCTCACTGTAAGTTGGATATACATATTTACGAAATATGAATTTATTCGAGAAAAGTATTTTTCGTCAAATGGATTTCACCAATAACCCTCTTCTCGGCTGCAGTATCCATTTTCAACCTCTACCTTTTAATAAGGGGACGTGCATAAATAACGTTTCATATTCCCGGGGGGGGAGGGGGTTTTAGGGTTGATGATTTTTGCATACTGCAGGGGGGTGGGGGTAATTTCACTGATGACGTTGCACTGAATTTAGGACACATGATGCAATAAATAGCTTTAAATGTAACAGGTTTTAATTAAATGATTGTAGATACAGAGAATCAAATACAAAAATCCACAAGGGGACCAATAACAAAAATCATCGCTACGCGATAGTTTGAGGCTTCGCGTAGGGTGGCGTCAGCCACCGCCGTCAAAGTAGGATAAATTTTCGTTTTTTTTTTCGAAATTTCAAGAATTTTTTTAGAAAAAACTATCGGACCGATTTCAACGAAATATACAGTAGTCATTACTTCTTACATAAGCTATTTTCACAAAACGTTTCATTGAAATCGATTTAGTAGTTTTAGAGATAACAGTCATTTGACATAAAGTCCAAAATTTCATGAATTGTTTTCGGAAAAACTATTTGGCCGATTTCAACCAAATTCGAACTCAGCCTTACTTTTGATACAAGTAGTGTCCATAAAAACGTTCATTGAAATCGGTTCAGTAGTTTTAGCGTAATCGTGCGGAGGGACACACGGACATACGGACGTACGGACAAGGCTATTTTACTAGGGGGCTGACGCCACCCTAAAAATATAACCATAAGTTCGTTATAACAATTATTTACTACACGTGAGCACATTCATGAACATGTTTCTACAAAAACGTTCTACAACTCTCCTTTCTTGTCCACTTCTTTTTCAACTTGAGAATATTTCATCTTCCGCTGTTAACGCTTTTCAGCTTCATCGTCACTCATTGGATGATTTTCCAAATGCGTCAATCGGCAAATTTTTTTAATTCCCGGAGCCGGTACGTTTGGGCAATCCTGTTTTTCGTGGAAAGGACTGGCACAGCTCCAGCAAACTGAGTCGAAAAGCAGAAAGCTAAATACAACCTGCAGTTCACCCCTGGTTAGTTTAGACCGGAATTTCTTCTCATATTTCGAAATTATCTGACCAGCATTTAATCCATTAACTTCTCCACTGCATTTGTCTGTTGTTCAAAGCTATCAAATTCGATTTTCTACGGTTTCTGTCCCGGAGGATTTGCCGGACACACCGATTCAAGTTATAGACGACATTGCTGATTGGATTCAGAGTGAGATTACAGATAAAGATGATGATTAGTATGCATTTTTGCAATAAAAAATGAATAAAAGGTGCGTGAATTTAAAAAAACTTAGTTTTTCGGGTACTTAATCATGATGACGTATATAGGGGAGGGGGGGTTCTGACATAGTGACGGTGTGATGACAACAGGGGGGGTAGGGTCCAAAACTTGCGTAAAAATGAAACGTTATATATGCATGCCCCCTAATGTTGATACTAAATGGGATATTCGAAGTTTACTGTCCTCAAAAGTTGTAAGATGTAGTCTTAATTTGATTTACATCACTCACAATAATATTTACAAGAAAAGGTCTCGGTGCAATAAGAGAGGCCGTAGACTCTCTAACAATAAGAGAAATCTCTATATTGAGGTCTGCTAACATATTAGTATTTTTATTTAAACCCATTTCCCTCCACGAAGTACAATGTGGATTTGCTTCCAACCTGTTTTATCATTCAATAAATCCTGTATATGATTTCAGAAGCGTGTTCTTATTAATTATAAAGTCTTTTCCGTATTTGACTGAACAAATTGGTAATGTTGAAGTGTTTTTTCCCTGCAGGTATGCAATTAAAGATCAGCTGATGACACCCCTTCACGGTAACGCAAGTTTTAAGTACACAAGTTTTATTTGCTAAGCAATTTCGTGTTCCCGACTGTAAGGTTGATTGTCATAGTACATCAAATTATCAATATAGAGAGAACAGTTCATCATCTAAATGCAATCTCTGGATTCTCTGAGGATCTTCAAGCTTACTCTGCCGGACGGTGTAGCAACTTCAGTTCGAAAATTCGGAGAAATTCTATCATAATTGGGGTTCTGTTTGTCGGAATACCACTTGTGACGGTACTTCCAGCAATTTCGTGGGCATTTTCAGAGGGTGTAGTGCTTGCACCCGTGATAATACGAGAAGTCTCTACTATACTCCTTCATGTTCAATTGGTGCTTATTTACGTTGACGATGCTGATATTACAATTCAGTGCGACATTGTCTGCGAGTTTTACCGTCAGGTAATAATAAACTCAATATGCAGACATTAATCACAACTCTTTACATCATACAAACTTATCTTATATTTACGAAGCAATGTATTTGTTCCAGATGGAAATAGTATTGATAGATACGAAAGAATATTTGAGGGGTAACCACGGTAGTGTTCTTTTGGTGGAGGTTCGGAAATGGCACCAATTTTTACTCAGGAATCGCAGGATCGTTGGTCAGATTGGGACGATCACTAAAATCCCACAACTCCTGTCACTTGTGGAAGTCACGATGAATTTAACAGTGTTCTGGTACACTGTTTTCACTTTAGTGGCATCGACCAATACACCGCTCCTCGAAAATTACCCTCTAAAGATGTCCATGAGTTATGTGGTCATTAGCTTGATTCGGCTTCATGTCAAAACTCGAAAGGCTGAAAACGTAACGGCAGCGGTAATAGATTAATTTGATGAACCATTTAGTTTTATAATTTGCAAAAGAAAGACTACATGCATTTATTTTATATGTGAATGTAAATAGGGGGTATGATAATGATGACGGTATTTCAGGAAAATCATGTACACGATGCTTTGTTTGCTTTAAATGAATTCCCCCAAGTTCTTGAAGTCCAATTGGAAGTAAGTAATATTTTTCTTAACATTTATATTTTTAGCAAATACCAAAAAATAAATTCATCGATCATGTTTTTGTTGCAGCTACAAGGAATGAGAAACACAATTAGTTCTACGCCATCACGCATAGCTTTTGGGAACTACGCTGTGCTACATAACGGGGTCATTCTCACGGTAACATCAAATATACTCTCGCTTTATACGAGCACCCTAAAAATGAATAAATTTGGTGGTATAATATCTATTGGCAGGCTCAGTTTTATGTAAACAAATTAGTAGTATCTGACATGGGAATGTCAGAATATTCTGGTGTGACTCTACTGTATGTTTGTTGTTTAGTCATTTCATGCCGTGACCGGTCTTTATTTTTACAGATATTCACCCAAGTAGTGACATACATCATTATTCTGCTGCAATTTGACAGCGCGACATCGTAGACCAAGGAAAGTATTTTCTGACGGACTGCTTCTATAATTTTCTAATTAGGAAACAAACTGCTTGTATTTAATTTTTCCTCTCTGTTGTTTGTTGTCATGATATATTTTAGTGAGGTGACATTTAAAGCAATCATATTCAATCTTGCAGAAGACATTTTGACCATGCGAATTACACCAATGCGTGTGACACTGGATTAAAATGAAGGAATTTTGTAATTATGACATTTATCTGTGAGATTTGGAAGTATCACGTTGATGAAATTCAGTTATAATTATTTTCAAAGTAACTGAGAGTAGCTACAGATCCTATCGGAGTATTTTTTGTGGGAGGTATTTTATTTTTACAAACAATTATTAAATTACAATTTAAATCACAATATTGCCTGGCTATCCTTGCAATTGCTAAATGCAATGTATTGCTGAATCAAAAAATAAATAAATCATTATTGTTAGTTGTGAGTTGCGAATTTTGCAGCAGTACTAGAACCTAATAATCATCACTTCATAATGATTTTGCCCTACCCCTGCGGGATTACAATTGGAATGGCTGCACAACGGCTAAGATTTTTTAGAATTTTTAAAATATTTTCAAAATTTTCAAAGCATTTCCAGAATTTTCAAAACATGCCCAGAATTTTCAACACATTCCCAGAATTTTCAACACATTCCCAGAATTTTCAAAACATTCCCAGAATTTTCAAAACATTTTCCTAATTCCCCTAAATCCACTCGTGTTAATGAACCCACTGGTTTGAAAGAAATCCAGTGCAATAAAATTGTGTACAAACAACTATGTAAACCAATTGAGTAATACGCGTATATCCTTGTGAGCACAGGCAGGCAAAGGTTATTATAATTTTTCATTAAGCTAGATATGTTTAATTTGTAGACCGCATGACAAGAAATCATTAATCTAAGTGCACCATCCAAAATACATCTGTCTAGAAAACAACGAATACTTCCCAAGAAATTACATTATCTCGACTTTATGAAAGCATCGGATGCTTGCATGGCTCAGTGTCTTTACGCACTGAAATCGTATCAAATGTAAACGTATTTATTTAATTAAATTAGTTTTAGGGAGCAGCGTTCCAGCTGTGACATGTCTGACACTGCGGTGTCAACTGAGCTAAGTAATGTTCAACACTTCTATTTCCAATTTACTTTTTTTATGGTTATAAGCATAACACGCTATTGCAATTTCATCAGTTCCGGCTGATTCCATTAAAATCAGTTAATTTTGAACCATTTATTTTGTCTTCCGCCACCCGTATAAACTTCAGGACAAATTCCAGAATGAAAACAATGTTTGTAAATAAATTTCTTGAAAATAAAATACAAAGTCTAAATAATTCGGGAAATACTTCAAACGATCTTTGGCCCTACCTGTGTCTTCTACGGATTACCGCGACCCGCCCAATAAGTCAACGAAATGTGTTAACCGAAAATGGAAATTTTAGAACATCATTTTACGTCAAATGGTTTTCACCATTTGCTCTCTTATCTGTAGCTGTCTCCGTTTTCTCCCTCTACTTCTTAACTATGATGATACTAAATGGGATATTTGAAACTTACTGGCCTCAAAAGTTGTAAGAAACATAATGTCACCCTCAATTAAATTCAGTATTCTAAGTACAATGTGATTTTGTCTCCTTGTATCGCATACACCTTTGTTACAGTTCACACATCATGTAACAATAAAATAAATTTAAAATTTTAAGCACATATTTTTTCCCCTGTCAGCACATATGCAAAAATGGAATGTCTTGTTACTGTACAGATTCGATTTCGAAAAAGAGATGGTCCGACCCATTGATCAGTACGCTTCCGCGAGGGAAGTAAATCAATTTTATACGCTGTGCAACTTCATAGTCCCGGTTATAAGAATAACTGTGATTGTACATCAACTGATTAACATAAAGGGGACGGTAAATCAACTCAATACCATCTCTCGATTCGCTGACGATCTTCAAACTCACAGTGCTGCACAGTTTATCAACTTCAGTTCAAAAATTCGAAGAAATTCAATCATGATTGTGGCTATACTTGTTGGAATACCACTAGTGATTTTTTCCCCAATAATTGTGTATTCATTTTCAAATTCTATAGTCACTGCCCCGATGATAATGCGAGAAGCCGTAGTTTTCCTTATTCCGCTTCAATTGGTGTCCATTTATTTTGATGATGCGGATTTTATAGTTCAGTGTGACATTGTCTCGGAGTTTTTTCGTCAGGTAATGAGAATGCGTATTTATTAAACAGAAATACTCGTACAGTTAGTAATAATTCTTATAGAGTGAAAAACTATATCTGGATCTCTTTCAGATTGAAATGGTCCTGATAAGTAAGGAAGATAATTTGAGTAGGAATTGCTGTAGCGTTCATTTGACGGAGGTTCGAAAATGGCACCAATTTTTATTAAGAAACCGCAGGATTGTTGATCAGATTGGAACGACCACTAAAATCCCACAAATCCTGGCTCTTCTGGAAGTCACTACAAATTTAACGCTTTTCGTGTACACCGTTTGCAAGTTAGTGACATCAAGCGGCACGTCAATCGTCGAAAATTTTGTTGCAAGGACAGTCACAATTTATGTGGTCGTTTGCTTCATTCGGCTTTATTTCAAAACTCGGAAGGCTGAAAATGTTACGGCCGCGGTAATATAATCATTTAATAAACAAATTAATTTAAATAAAATTTCGAAATAAACTATTATAATTTCGTATGTAAATAAATATAATTATTATTGACTGAAGGGATTTTAATGATATTTCAGGAAGTTCGTGTACACGATGCTTTGTTTGCCTTAAATGAATTCCCCCAAGCTCTTGAAGTCCAATTGGAAGTAAATATTTTTCTTATTATTTAGTAATTATGCTTTTCTAGTTTTAGCAAATATAAAAAATTATCTCATCGATCGTGTTTTTGTTGCAGCTCCAAGGAATGAGAAACACAATTACTACTACACCATCACGCATAGCTTTTGGGAACTACGTTATCCTACATAAAGGCGTCATTATCACGGTAATGTCACTTAATTAACTGTCACATTAAACTGTCACCAGATTTTCACTTCGTTTATAATGGTCATCCCAAAAATGAGTGAATGTACTATTTTTCATTTAACGGCATTATAGTAAAAATATAATATTTCGGGAAGGGGAATAATGTGCCAGAATATTTTGTTCCCTATTAAGAAATTGCTGTTATAAGGGAGTCTTTAAGGATATTGTGTACGTTGAGGCTGTAATTTATACGAAGCTTATTATTTTAACTTATATTTTACAACAATATCATTTTGTATTTGGTCATTTTAATTTACAGGTATTCGCTCAAGTAGTGACGTATCTCATTGTCCTCCTGCAATTCGACAACGCCAGATCGTAGGCCAAAGTTGTACTTATTGCAATTATAATATAATAGTTGTGATAACAGTTAGCCTATAAACTACCTGTATTGACAATTGTCTGATGTTTGTTATCAATATTTTTCGGATTTTACGAGCTAATTCTAAAGCAATTCAAATCAATTGGCAGTGATTTAGTAAGGATTGTGGTATAACATCTAATTAAAATGAAAGTATATTGCATTTACATTTAACTGTAGTGTTGACACTGACAGTGTTGCGTTATTAAAACTTGGGTAACTAATTAAGGTGGGGTAATTACCCCACCTTAGACACACTGTAAGTCGGATATATTTACGAAATATGAATTTAGTAATTGTTTATTTCAACTCAAACATTCTTGCAAGCAATTGAATTGATTTAATGAGTAAATTTGCTTTCCTGTTTTCAATGTTACCTTGCTTATTTGATTCTCATGAGCGAATAAGGTTTTGACTTGAAAGGCTGATACTGGACTCAAACTAATCCCTTTGAAATTTTATACGCACAACACATTCTAAATTTTTTGAAAGAAAAACCATGAAAGCAAATAAGTTCAGAAACTCTTCTTTCCACATCTTTTTGTTCCTGAAGGTGAGTTTCCCCGACCTTGCTCGTCTCTTTCAGCTCATATGTATCCACAACGCTCAACGTATAAATATATGTGACAGCTTCTTGGAAAACTCGTAAAATTTCATACAATAACAACATTGTAATGTACCAAAATATATTCATAATATATAATTCAAGTTTCGTATAAATACCCCAGTTTGGTTCACGTCCGCGAAATACTTAATAAAATATTTTTTAGAAAATCTGAGGAAAAAATCCTACAAACTGAGGGAATCCAATAGTTTGAGTTACTCCTTTATTTGGACTAGAAGGGAAAGAAAAATCATATGTATGACTAACGCTGTACACACTCCAAAGCGTGACGCGTATTCATTCATTAATTTGATTTTTGTCATTAATATCTTGGAAAATTTGGAACTGAAAAATGCCTAATTTGTAAATACTAGATCTCAGTTTAAAAGAAATCATTAATCTAATTGCAATGTCCAAAATACATTTATCTAGAAATAGACAAAAATTGTATCTAGTAATTATATTTTTCCGGCTTCTTGAATGCACTGAATCAATTATGTAATTCACATATGGTTCTGTTATTTACAATACATACTGGTATTACATCAATTATAAATATTTTGCAAATGCTTCAGCAATAATTGCATTTATTTAATCAATTTACAATTGTGTGCAGTGTTTTCTCAGAATTTAGCATATCTGGCATTGAGGCGTCGACTGAGCTAAAATATTTTCAGCACTTGTGTTTATAATCGACTTCATGCTTTTATGGTTGCATAGCACATTTAGGAGCATTCTTAATTCCCGGCTTTCTTCAAAAGCCAGTTAGATTTGGAGCATTCCATTTTCTTTCGCCATATATATAAACTTCAGGATTAATTAAAAATGAAGTTTGTAAATATAGTACCTGAAAATACAGTCAAAAATCCGAAATGTAAAGGAAAGACTTCAATCGATCTTTGGTCCTACCTGTGCCTTTTGCGTATTTCGGCAACGCGTCCAAGAAGTCAACGAAATGAGTTAATCGACGATACAACTTCGAGAACAGTATTTTTCGTCAAATGGTTTTCACCAATAACTTTCTTTTCTGCTGCTGTATCCGTTTTTTCCCTCTATCTGTTAACAGTAATGCTGCTGAATGGCGTATTGGAAGTTTACTGGCCTCAAAAGTTGTAAGATATGTTTTCAATATAATATCTCTTAAAATAATTATTATTCCTTCCTTTCACTTTTTACAAGAAGCCCTTCTGAGGTTAACTCTGTCCTTTAAATATAAGATAAAATATAAATTGAAACGGCTAAATTGTCTTCTATGTATATACATACATATGTCTAGACAAACCTTTGTATATCAATCAGTATATCCCGTACGTTGGTAACAATGCAATGTTTTGTTTGACACAGATTCGAATACAATGATCAGATTTTGAGACCCTCTCACCATAGCGCATCTTCGTATGAAGTAATAAAGTTCTATAAGATAAATAATTTCGTGCTCCCGACTTCAAGGTTGATTGTCATTCTACACCAAATGATCAATTTAAAGGGAATAGTGAAGCAATTAAATGCAATCTCTGGATTGGCTGATGACCTTCAAATTCACTGCGCCTCACGTTGTGGCAACTTTAGTTCCAAAATTCGGAGAAATTCTATCAGAACCATTTCTCTGTTTGTTGGAATACCAGCTGTGACGGTATTTCCAGTAATTGTGTTTTTATTTTCAAATGATCTAATTCTTGCTCCGGTGATATTGCGAGAAGTCATTATTGTACTTGTTCCGCTTCAACTAGTGGTCATTTACTTTGAAGATGCTGATTTTATAATTCAGTGCGATATTGTCTCGGAGTTTTTTCGCCAGGTAATGATAGGCTTTGTATTGAATAAACAGAAATATTTCTAGCCAGTAACGATTTGTATCACAAAAAATTGTTTTATTTGTTTGCGAATAATTAACGGATCAATTTCAGATTGAAATGGTCCTTGTAGAAACGGAAGATTACTTGAAGGGTAAACATTGTAACCTTCATTTGACAGAGGTTCGAAAATGGCACCAATTTTTATTAAGGAATCGCAGGATCGTTGGTCAAATTGGGACGATCACTAAAGTCCCACAACTCCTGTCTCTTGTGGAAGTCACTTCGCATTTAACGATGTTCTTGTACACCGTTTTGAATGTATTGGCATCGCCCGGAACATCACTCCTAGAAAATTATTTCCTAAGAATGTCATTTAGTTATGTAGTCGTTATCTTAGTGCGGCTTCAGGCCAAGACCCTGAAGGCTGAACAAGTAACAGCAGCGGTAATAGATTCATTTGGTAAACTATGTGTTGCTTTGATATATCTGTAATTTAAATTTGTATAAAATTCCGATATGAACGATTATAATTTCATACGTAAATAAATACAGTAATTATCGTTGAAAGTGATTTTAATGATATTTCAGGAAGTTCGTGTACATGATGCTTTGTTTGCCTTAAATGAATTCCCCCAAGCTCTTGAAGTCCAATTGGAAGTAAATAATATTTTTCCTTTTATAATGTAGTAGTGTTTTTCTGTTTTTAGCAAATATTAAAAATATTCAACGATCGTGTTTTTGTTACAGCTCCAAGGAATGAGAAACACAATTACTGCTACACCCTCACACATAGCTTTTGGGAACTACGTTGTCCTACATAAAGGCGTCCTTGTCAAGGTAACGTCAAATGTATTCAACTACCTTTATAACAGCAGTTCTAAAGAAGGAGCACATTTTGTAGTATATATATAGTACCAGGTCGTTTATAAGGGGAAATTTTAATATACTGGTAATCGGGACTGCTGCGTGCCAGAATATTTTTGTTCCTATACAAAAAGCTCTTTTAAGGAAGTCCTTGAGGACAGGGCACTGTGACTGAACTGTATATTTATTATTTTAAATTATAATTATTATAAATATAAATGATGTAAATTATACTGTAAGCAACTGTAACATTTTGCATCCGCTCTTTATTTTTACAGATATTCACCCAAGTAGTGACATATCTCATTATTCTGTTTCAATTCGACAGCGCAACGTCGCAGACCAAGGAATGTATTTACTAGCGGATTGATATCAAATTATGCTAATTTTGATTACAATTAGGTAATAAATTGTATGTATTTAAATGCCCCTCTCTGTTGATTATTGCCCTTTTATTTTAGTAATTTTTGGAAGACAAATTTTCTAGTAATCATTCATTCAGCCTTGCAGAAATTGTTTTGCCAATATGATTTGTGCAGTAACATATAGGATTGAAACGAAAGAATGTCACAAAATAAATCTTCAATCATTTAGTGTTGAGCTGCAATAATTGTGAATGTAAATACCAAATTCACTTCTACCTCGACTAGAAAATATCTGCACTTTGGCAAAACATTTTTAATAATTGTGGGTAAATAGACACCCGATACATATTTGCTTTACTGGTATATTGACCTTTGATCTTGATCTATAGACTATTAAAGGTGAAATAATAATGTTATATTTGGAGCTTGTGTGTTGACTTTATACTAGGACAGTTTTGAGGACTACATATTTTAGTTAATTACTCGGATTTTAATCAGATGAAATTACAATAACTTCATTTTTCTCTCTCAGTTCACATGATCATACAATATGCATACAAAAATGTGACATTGAACTCACTATAGTTTGGACATTTCATCACAAGTGCTTTGAAGGAGCCCAATGAATTGCATGTCTGTAAATTAAGCAGCACTCTCGTAACGCTCACACAAGTTAATAATCCGATTTCTCTCTATTAGTCTTCTAAACCAAGTTAGCGAAAAAATGGTGACTTTAAAAACGGCACCCGTAAATCAAGAACACAATCAGACTAAACCTGGAAAAGCATCATTTGAGCTTTGGCCATATTTCCTGCTTTTGAGACTTTCAGCAACGCATCCAATAAGTCAACGAAACTTCCCACCCAAAAATAATGGAAGTTCGCGGAATTTGTTTTACTTCAAATGGACGTCCCTAATATCAATCATCTCTGCAGCTGCGTCCTTATTCAGCTTCTACGTTTTAGCACTAATGATTTTAAATGGCTTATTTGAAATTTACTGGCCTCAGAAACTGTAAGGGATATTTGAGTTTCTGTCTCTAATTACTAATATATGCTCCACCATTTTTTTTAAACTATTCCCAAAAAACTTATCAATCGATGTACTTTATGGTTCTGCCAGATTTGATTTCCATGGCCATCTCTTTGAGCCCACTCATACAAATTCATCGACGAAGGAAATTAGGAACGTTTTTGCACTAACCAACTTCTTCACACCCGCTGTACGGTTGGTGGTGATTGTGCATCAGATGTTCAGCATAAGGGCAGCAGTAAAGCATTTAAATGCATTCGCTCGATTGGCAAACGATCTTGAAGTTTATTGCACCCAGGAATGCCGTAACTTTAGATCGGAAATTCGGAAGAACTCAATCAAGATTTTAATAGTGGTCGTAGGAATCCCATTAGTGGCAACCCTTGGTACAATTTTGTTATACAGACTAAAAGGAGCAGTTGTTGCTCCAATGGTCATGCGTGAATTTGTACAGTTCATTGTACCACTTCAAGTTATTTGCACTTACGTGGATGATGCTGACTTCATAATGCAGTGCATTATCGTCTGTGAGTTTTACCATCAGGTAAGTATTTGGTACATTTTAGCATTAAATAGTAAGCACTGAAATGTCTATACTAAAATTTGGGAAACAATTGTCCGAAAAATTATGCCAAAATAAGCGTGACGGACGCACGAGCGCACATAGATCACCCACATTTGATAATAGTTACAGAATTTTTAATTAAATTTAAGTTGGAGACAGCCATACTGAGTAACCAGCACAAACTGAGAGTGACTGGCGGTACAGTCCGTTTGGTCCAGGTTCGGAAGTGGCACGAATTTGTACAGGCCAACCGCAGTATCATTCATCAAATCGGGACCATCACGAAAGTCCCACAACTACTGTCCTTTTTAGAAGTAATCGTGAACTTAACAATTTTCCTCTACTCAGTCCTCAATATACTGGCATCATCAAACCTGGGCTACATTGACACCAGTTTCCTATCAGCGGCAGCGGGTTACGTTGCTGCTAACTTGGTTCGGCTGTACATTAAAACCGTCCAGGCGGAAAACGTAACTTCAGCTGTAATGATATTTTTTTTTAACTTACAAATAGTTGCTTAAATATTCTGAAGTCACATTGTGATTCTTTTTGTGCATTACAATTTAATGCAGGAGGTTCGAGTGCACGAAGCACTATTTGCTATCAACCATTTCTGCCAAAATCTGGAAGTTCAAATTGAGGTACTTCCTTTTATTTTGTTCAAGCATTTGATTCAAGTATGAAAACAAAATACATGATTTTACACCACTCTATGGGAATTTATGGGTCATTTTCCGTTTAGCTGCAAGCTATGAGAAGCACAATCGTTACCACGCCAGCATCCATAGCCTTGGGGAATTACGTTGTCATTCACAAAGGTGTATTTTTGACCGTAAGACAAAATCTTTAACAAAAATCGTACACTTGCTTTTCTTTATATTTCCAAAATATCCTCCATAATGAGATTATTGAATAATTAATTATTCTGATCTTCTGCAACTTTACACAGATCTCTACCCAGGTTGTGACCTACTTAATTGTTATGCTTCAGTTCGACAAGGCGATATCGTAGACTCTTTCACTAATCTTCAGCTCTCTACTATAAGAATAGTTTTATTAGTATACAACTCGTAGTGCTTCAATGAGCTATGAACACTGAATATATCTGTAGTTGCCAGAAAATAAAGACGCTTTGAATATTATTAAAATTTTATTCCCGCTCACAAAACACCGGTTGAAAGAGCGGTTAACTGGCTCGTCAGGCACCCATCAATTTTAAGCTTTGACCTCGTCTGTATATTAACGAAATCACAGCAAAACTTTCATATTTTGTCGTGTATGAATCATATCCCGTGTTTCCTTATTATCAAATTATATCCGGTAGCCAAATAATATACTCCGAAGTAGCTATTCTCAAGTCGATTTAATTTATTGATTCGTAAATTTTAACCAAATGAAATTGAATTTTCCTCAAACACTACACTACACTTAGCATCGTGTACTGCACTTTTCAACCTACGCATCGTGTAGGATCGATAATAGTAATTATTACATTCAATGATATATAACCAATCTCGTAAATTTTTCTGGAGTTTTTCTGAACTGGGCACATAGCGAGTTACTAAATAATGCAAATAGTTTACACAGCAATTTGCCGAGTTTTGTATTCACATTCATATGCTTCAGACCGACAAGGCAATATTTTAGTCTCTTTCACTTATCTTCAGCTTTCTACTATAAGTGTAATTAGTATACAGCTCGTATTACTGCAATGAGTTGTAAACGCTGTTTGTAGTTGCCAGAAAATAAAATCTCTTCGAATATTATCGAAATATTATTCACACTCACAAAACATCATTTGAAAGAGCGGTTTACTGGCTCATATAAGTTACATATAAGTCATCCTTGAACTTTTAGTTCTGACCTCGTCTCTATAATAATAAAGACTTGCTGCATTTACATATTTTTGTGTATGTACCATATCCAGCGTTTACGTATTACACAATTATTATATCCGATAGTCACACAAAATACTCCGTCATTCTCGAATCCATCTAATTTACTGATTAGTGAATTTTAATCAAATGAAAATTTCTGTTTGCTTGATTTTTGCTCTGATAGGAACGATAATAGTCCAGCAATTCTAACCAATTTCATAAATTTTCCTGGAGTTTTTCTAAACTGACAATGAGCACGTATCGAATAATTACTAAATAATGCACATAGTTTACACGAAAATTATCCGATCTTCATATTCAATGAGACCAAACAAGTTCCACTTAGATGTTTAAAAAATATTCAAAAATACATTTTAAATCCAGAGTCAAAGATCAGTTCATTGCTAACTTGTCTGGGAATGGTTCAAATGTTCAGTTTATGAGAAAACACCTCGGATGGTTTAATTTTGATAGTAGAAACTCTCGATTCAGTTCGCTCTCTAATAAAAGTGATTTAACGTTATTTCATAGTAATAATTGTACATTCATAGATATACATATAATCGCAGGCAGCATTGAAAAATTCCAAATCCAATATGATTTCTGTCAAAACCAAAGAATGGGATAGAGTAGCTGACAATGACGATGGAAATTCATCGCTGTGGCCATTTTTATGGTTTTGCCGTTTCACAGGAACCCTCCCAATAAACTGCATGGAATCCAAGAATGGGATTAAAAGAAGATATTATTTTGCAGGAACTTCAATAATTTCTGCTTACTCTGTTTTCTTATCGGCAATTAGTGTGTACTCCTTTGGCATGGTGATATTGAATGGTGCATTCGAAATATACTGGCCGCAGACATTGTAAGTATTAAAAAATAACCAGTCGTCATCATGATGTTATATATTTACAGAAATCGAGATTATGCGTTTGTATTAATTCTACTGTTCAAATGAACTTTTTTGTTTTTATTTCATATTTATTTTGAACTGACAACGACATTATTTTGTTATGCTTGAACATAAATTTACAGATTTGTTCGACATTACAACTTGCTTCAGCCTACCAAACCCTCAGCAACTGGTCTAATAATAAAATTGTTGTCGGCCTGTAATTTCATCCTGCCGTTCTGCAGAGTGGTTACGATCGTAGTAAGAATTATGAACTTTCCAAAAATAACCGAGAATTTAAACTCCATTGAAGAATTCATTGAGGAATTTCGAGCTCATTGGGGAAGTAAAGGCTACGCTGTGGACTTCAAAATCCGCAAAAATTCATTACGCCTACTTGCATTATTTTTAGCAGTTTCTTTAATTGTCATTGCTCCAAACGCGATATACGGGATTGATGGTGGATCCCTTGAGGCTCCACTAGTAGAACGAGAACTGATTTTAGGAGCAATGTTGTTACAACGACTTTTAATTTTCGTCGAAGATGCTGAATTTCATATTCAATGCAACGTGGTCTCTGAGTTTTATTACCAGGTATACTAAAGTCACTACACGGCAAATGGTTTATGCAAAAATTGAAAAGGAGGATCAGAACAAAAGTTTCAACATTTTCTATTAAATATAATTTCTTTAGATGGCAAAGACAGTTCAACATGCCAAGGATCACTTAACCCTCAAAGATACAATTACTTCCGAAGATGATCAAGCATGGGAACGATTTTTCACTCGGAATCGTCGTCTTATTAGCAAAATCGGATCCGCTTCGAAAGTACCCCAGCTTCTGTGCATATTTGAAAACATCATAATGCTCACTGTGTTCCTTTACACTGTATTAGATATCCTGGCGTCAAAATTAATATTGAGCAAAAGTATAATTTTAATAATGGGCCTCAGCTATAGTATTTCAACTTTCAGTCGACTTTGCGCGAAAGTAGTTGGAGCGGGTGGTGTGACTACAGCTGTATGAAAATTTTTGAGATGATTTCATGATAACATAAAAAATGCTATATTGTTTCTATGATTATGGTAGATATTGAAATATTTATAGAAAGTACTCTCGCTATAAAGGACGCCTGATGAGTGTTTTCTCTCTGTGGTCAGGAATATACGGACATATTCCCCATAAATGTTCATTTTTTTTCCAGATAGGAAGAGTACATAATTTTAAGAGTCGATTTTGAATTCCGTACAATTTTTAGGGTTGCTTTTCTTTTGTTGAGTCATTAACATGAAAGAAATTTGTCAATGTATAATTATTACAGGAGGATTGCTTTCATGAAGCTCTGCTTTCCTTAAATAAACTACCACAATCCCTGGAGGCTAAAATAGAGGTACGCCTGTTATGTTTACTCTAATTATTTTTATATAATGATCGTAATAAAAGATTCGTATAGCTAAGGATCATAGATTGACCTACTTCATAGCTCAAGTCAATGGGGATGACAATGACAACTTCTCCAGCGTGCATTTCATTAGGTAGCTACGCCGTGCTAAACCAAGGCATAATTCTGACGGTATACACACACATTTTTCAAACATAAAATTTATTATGTATAAAACAAGTACATATGTACATATATGAACCCATGTGTTAATTGTGTTTCCAAACATTTTTCACCAGATTTCAACGCAGGTGATGACCTACTTAATTGTACTGCTCCAATTTGGAAAGCCAGAACCTCCTAAGGGTTGAGAGTATATTAGCATTAAATTCAATAACACTAGTGTTCTTTGTACTTTACACATAGTGACCATTATATTATGCATATTGAAATGTGTATATTGCTCCCCGTAAAACATTTTTAATGCCGATGACACGGGTATTTAAGAGAGTTCTCTCTTTTAGAAATCAATAAATTTTGTATGCAATGGACTTCTATACACTAGCAAGTAGTTAACTAAAAGTTAATTATAGCATTTTTATAACATTTTTATAAAATAATAATAATGCATAATAATTATAAAATGCATAACAAATTTATGCATCTGTTGATAATATTTTCTACGTTTTGGACACTTTATTTAGACAGTACTTTTAAGTTCAACTTTATGGAATCAAAATTGGCATATTTATTGATTACAATATTTTCTAAAATGAACCCCATTAGTTGAACCTGAACTAGATATGTACGTATATACACAATGTTGTCTATTTCTTGTAAATTAGTTGGTACGGGGCCGCAGAGGTGTGGAAAATACATGAAATTTATTATTAAATTATAAAATACAAATACATTTCCAAAAACATTAAAATAAAAATCTAAAATACAGATACTAGGAGTAACTTAGTTAAAATACAAAAACAAATCCCGGGACCGGGATCGGGACTGTTTCGGGACAAAATTTTTGTCCCCATGTTATTTTGGGACTGAATCGGGACGAACTTTTTTGTCCCGGGGAATTCGCTACAGAATTGTCGACGGGACAAAAAAATTGTCCCAAGTAGAAGCCCTAGTAACGAATAACAACTAGTGTTTCTTGTCAATTGAAAGTTAACCGCAATTACTAGTTATACCTAATTTGCAATTACAAAAACATAAAACACTCGCAATTAGCGGTTAGGCACTCGACCATGAATATCTCAAGTTCGTGGTCAAGTTAAGCCCTTCATGTACCTACACGTGATCAAGTACTACGGTTCAAATGAATTATTATTACTTGAATTCGAACTTGACTTGCAGATAAAGTCATATTCAAGTCCATGAATACCGTGAGGTCACTCGAACAGTTATTATTTTGAAAACAATTACTCGAACTGAGAATATAAGTTTATGTGGTACCTGCATACGATGAAATTCAAAAGTTTAAATATACAGAAATGCCCGTATATCTTCGAGAGGCAAAATTTGAAGGACCAATTATACGCCACACCAAACAGATCGTTAGTCGGTAGAGAGTGATTGTAAGTCGTTAGAGACTGATCGTTATTCGTTAGAGACTGATCGTTAGTCGTTAGAGACTGATCGTTAGTCGTTAGAGACTGATCGTTAGTCGTTAGAGACTGATCGTTAGTCGTTAGTCGTTAGATTCGTGTCGTTAGGAATTAGGGTGTGCCGAGAACAGTCGCACACTGCAATGCGTTTTGCAACCAATTTAATACTTTAAATAAATAAGATAAATAGGAATAAATGTTCAAAAATACAAGTTATTCCTCATTTATCTGCACCAAGGATATCCAGCAAAATATTGTCGCGCCATCGGCATATTGTACTCCCTTTTTGCTGGTCGAGTCACAACAGTAAATTTACTTTGTTTTTTATGTTGACTATATCCAAATCAGTGTTTTTGAGAAGATTTTGTAATATCTGGGTGACCCCAGCAGGGACTTGTTAATAATAAGTGTGATTATTTCTGCAAATACCCTATACAACCCTTTCTCGGGGTCTGAGCGACATTAACAGTTTAAAATTTTCTGAAATATTGTTTTTCAGACAGCTTCTGCAAGCCAAATACTTGTCAGAACTTATATTAATAATTTTTTCAGGTCCACAAGGGGTCACCACATTAAGGGAGGAATAATGTTTTAGCAACATTTTAATATGGTGCGTCGTTTAAATTTGATAGGGAAATAATATTACCGATTATTATTGCATAAAAATAAATTGGTAACACTATTGCCTGCAATTGACAAGTATGTTCCTCACTGTTGAAAACAGAACGTACCAGAGGAGGATAAACATATTGTGCTCATTGTACGTACATATGTATGCAAATCATTTGATATTGATTGAAAAAAGGTTCTAGATTAATTTGCCTCTAAACTGACAAAATCTGCCCTTTGGCAAAACATTTACAATAATTGTAAGTAAATTGGCACACGATACATATTTACTTTACAGATATATGTTTTGAGTTTCGATCTTGATCTGTAGACTGTTAAAGGCGACCATAATGTAATATTGGTCTCTTTGAATATTGCAATATTGAATATCATAATCTCTTTCACTAATCTTCAACTTTATACTATAAAGAGTAATAAATTAGTATACAGGTATGGTATAGTACTTCAATCAGCTAAAAACGCGGAGTATATCTGTAGTTGCAAGAAAATAAAAATGTTTCGAGTATGATTGAAATATTTTCACACTCACAAAACACCATTTGAAAGAGCGGTTAACTGGCTTATGTCGCACCCTTCAACTTTAACATTTAAGCATTGGCCTCGTCTCTATATCAACAAAGTCACAGCAGCAGTTTCATGCGTTGGCGTATGTACCACACCAGTGACGTATTACAAAATTATAACCTAGCCTCACAAAATACTTACTATTACGGATTACAGTATAGTCATTCTTAAGTCCATGTAATTTATTGATTCGTAAATTTTAACCAAATGACAATTTCTGTTTGCTTGATTTTCTTCAAACGCTATACACTTAACTTCGTATAAGAACGATAATACACCATTCAATGCTAACCAATTTTATAAATTTTCCTGGAATTTTTCTAAACAGACAATGAGCACATAGCGAGTTAATAAATATTGCAATTAGTTTAAACGATAATTAGCCGTTTTTCGTATTCTTATTCATGAGAGTAAATAAGTTCCAGTTAGATGCTCAAAAAAAAAATTATTCAAAGATACATATAAATCCAAATTCGAAATTGTGAGGACTGACATTTAGGCAGATCATTTCATTACTAGCACCTCTGGGAAAGGTTGAAATGTTCAGTTTATGAGAAAATACCTGGAAAGGTTTAATTCTGATAGTAGAGACTCTCGACTTGCGTCCCTAATAAAAGTGATTTAATGTTATTTGATAATAATAATTATTGTACATTAAAAAGAATATCATCTCAGTCAGCATTGAATAATCCGAATTCAATATGATTTCCGTGAAATCCAAAGCATGGGATAGAGTAGCTGACAATGACGATGTAAATTCATCGCTGTGGCCATTTTTATGGTTTTGCCGTTTTACAGGAACCCTCCCAATAAACTGCACGGAAATGCCCTCAAAGAATGGGATCAAAAGGCGATATTATTTTGCAGGAATTTCATTAATTTCTGCTTATTCCGCTTTCTTATCCGCAATTAGTGTGTACTCCTTTGGCATGTTGATATTGAATGGTGCATTCGAAGTATACTGGCCTCAGACATTGTAAGTACTAAAAATAACCAGTCGTCATCATGTAATATATACAGAAATCCAGATTATGTGTTTGTATTAATTCTACTGTTCAAATGAACTTTTTTCTTTTTCTTTTATATTTATTTTGAACTGACAAGAAATTATCAAATTTTCTTCAAAATGTTTTTATGCCTGTACACAAATTTGCAGATTTGTTCAACATTACGACTTGTTTCATTCTGCCAAATCCTCAGGAACTGGACTAATTTTAAAATTACTGTCAACCTGTAGTTTCATCCTGCCTTTCTGCAGAGTGGTTACAATCGTATTTAGAATTATAAACTTTCCAAAAATAACAGAGAATTTAAACTCCGTTGAAGAATTCATTGAGGAATTTCGAACTCATTGGGGAAGTAAAGGCTTCGCTGCGGACTTCAAAATCCGCAAAAATTCATTACGCCTACTTGTATTATTTTTAGCAGCTTCTTTAATTGTCGTTGCCCCAGCCGCGTTATACGGGATTGATGGTGGATCCCTTAAGGCTCCAATAGTGGAGCGGGAACTGATTTTAGGAGCTATGTTGTTACAACGAGTTTTAGTTTTCGTCGAAGATGCTGAATTTCATATTCAATGCAACGTGGTCTCTGAGTTTTATCTCCAGGTAAACTTAAACCACTACAGCAAATGGTTTATGCAAAAATTCAAAAGGAGGATCAGAACAAACGTTTGTAAACATTTTCTATTAAATATAATTTATTTCTTTAGATGGCAAAGACAGTCCAACATGCCAAGGATCACTTAACGCTCAAAAATACAATTACTTCCGAGGATGCTCAAGCGTGGAAACGATTCTTCACTCTGAATCGTAGTCTGATTAACAGAATCGGATCCGCTTCGAAAGTACCCCAGCTCCTGTGCATTCTTGAAAACATCATACTGCTAACTGTGTTCCTTTACGCAGTACTGGATGTCCTGGCGTCAAAATTAGTATTGAGCAAAAATATAATTATAATAGCCGGCCTCTCCTACGTTATTACATGTTTCAGTCGACTTTGTGTGAAAGTAGTTGGAGCGGGCGGTGTAACTACGGCAGTACGCAAATTTTTTTTAGATGAATGCATGATAAAATAAAAAATATTATATTGTTTCTATAATTATGGTAGACATTGAAATATTCACAGAGTTACTCTCGCTATATATAAGATACCCCCGCTTGGTGGAGTGTTATGCTTATCTGTGGTCAGGATTTGTTGAGAGGGTTTAACGTGAAAACATTTTGCCACCTTTTAATTTATTATTACAGGAGGATCACTTTCACCGAGCTCTGATTTCCTTAAGTAGCCTTCCACAATCCTTGGAGGCTAAAATAGAGGTGCGTTATGCTTACTTAATTATTTATAATGTAATGACTGGACCATATTTGAAGCATAGAATCATGGAAGCGTTTAACCGACTTAATAGCTCAAGTCAATGGAGATGACAATGACAACTTCTCCAGCTTGCATTTCATTAGGTAACTACGCCGTGCTGAACCAAGGCATAATTCTGACGGTATGCACGCACATAAAATTTTTCAAACATAAAATTTATTATGTATAAAACAAGTATAGGATGTAATTACATGAAACCATGTGTTAATTGCCTTTCCAATCTTTTCTCACCAGATTTCAACGCAAGTGATGACCTACTTAATTGTGCTGCTCCAATTTGGAAAGCCAGAACCAGAACCTCCTGAGGCTTGAGAGAATATTAACATTAAATTCAAACCAATGTTTATTGCTTTCCCCATTTAGATACCATTATATTATGTATAGTGAAATGTATATAGTTCTTCCCGTAAAACATTTTAATGCAAATGATATGGGTATTTAAGTTAGCGCTCTGTTTTAGAAGCCAATAAATTTTGCATGGAATAGTCTACTCTGCACTGTGGTAAGTATTTTACTAAAGTCAATTATAACATTGTAGTTACGTTTTATGGAATAGTCTACTCTGCACTGTGGCAAGTATTTTACTAAAGTCAATTATACCATTGTAGTTACGTTTTATGAAATTATAATCATACATAATAATTTTAAAACGTCCATATTTGCATAGCAAATATATCTATTAATATTAGTTCCGACGTTTTCGACACTTTATTCTATTTAGATAGGTACTTTTAAGGTCAATTTTAAAGTTACAAAATTAATATTTTTATTGATTCCAATATTTTCTAAAACGAAACCCGCCAGCTGGAACCTGAACTAAATATTTACGTATGTACACAATGTTGTCTATTTCATGTAAATTAGTTGGTTCTGCCTTCTGGTTATTGTCAATTTCGTATCTACGTATATAAGTACACGCAAGGTAATATCTGCATTATAACATTTTAATTCATAAGACCAGATTCTCTATATAAGGTTGAAAATATTCCCAATGATTACAATTGTTAAAATATTTTTCATATAAAAGGCATGTCTTTATAACAGTCCATTTATACCTTTTATAAATAGTGTATACTGTATACACAATAATATTGAAAGCTCCAAGGAAAATACAAAATTTCATCCAGGCAACCACGTTTACAATTCCAGCCCCAAATCCATACCTCATTTATTCTAAAATATCCGATAATCGTCCGCTAAAAACTCAAGTTCCATCAAACTATCAAACATAGACAAGATTTGAAGGTACAAATAGGAATCATTGGGTTTGCCGCCGAATTTTGAGGTTTGAGTAGAAACTTCACACGTGCTTTTAAGGAATTTTACTCTGCGTAAAACATTCCGGACTTGTTTTTTCCTAAATTTATCTCCTTATTATCTGCTACAAAATTATTAAGATAACAAATTGGGTTCATATAATTACACAGTATGAAACTCAAGTGGGCTAATTTTTAACCATTTTTGTTACATAACAACACTATTAATTGTAAAAGATTTATTTTTATCTATCCTTCGATGACCTTAACCTTGTACAAAGAAATAACAATTTTAGCAATAACTATACAGGGTGAAGCTTATGAGAGCTCCTGAAGCAAAATCCAAAGGGCTGTAGTTAATTCCCAGACGTAATCATCATCTCACTTGTTACTGTCCTTTGGCTCCGGGATTTGTATACACTGTCCATTAAAATACGTATATTTAATAATTTCATTGTAGAAACTTTTGGAAATATTAAAAATTTAAAAAATGACAGTCACTCGTTGGGGAATTTTTAGTGCAGGGAAAATCAGTCATGATTTTGTAAGTGCTTTGGCCTCACTTCCTGCGGAAGAGCACGCCGTAATTGCAGTTGCAGCCAGAAGTCTGGAATCCGCGAAGACCTTTGCAGACGCTCATAAGATTCCAAAAGCTTACGGCTCTTACGAGGAGCTTGCCCAGGACCCTGAGGTTCAGGTCATTTACGTGGGAGCTATCAATCCTCAGCATGTGACCCTCATCAAATTGGCCATCAACAATGGGAAAGGCGTCCTTTGCGAGAAACCCATGTGTGTCAATGTGAGGGAGACTCAGGAAGTTGTGGAGCTGGCCAGGGCCAAAAAGGTTTTTCTCATGGAGGTAAAAATTAATAATAATTACCCAAAATATATTAAAAAATCTAGACTAATTAAATAATTATTACTCAGAAATTTTGCAGTGCTAATGAATTACTATTTGTCAGGGAATTTGGAGCAGAGCATTTCCAGCGTATCATAGACTGCGGGAGTTGTTGGATTCGCAAGAGATTGGCGATGTGGTCCAAGTCATTATTAACTTTGGGACCATCCTCACTCATAAAGATAGATGCCGGTAATAATTATTATGTCCAATTATTTTGTTTCTTATTTAATAAGTTTATTTATTGTTGGTGTTGGGATTTTTTGAGGAATGATTGATTATTGTTAAATATTCTAGATTGAAGGAGCTCGGGGGAGGAGCAATGCTTGATATTGGGGTCTACTGTGTTCAACTTTGCTCTTTCATCTTTAATGGTTTAAGACCTGAGAAAATTGTGGCAGCTGGACACTTGAATTCTGACGGTATTGATGACAGCTCGAGTTCAACGGTCATTTACCCGAACGGCAAAACCGCCACTTTAATTGTGAATGGGACTGTGAGGATGGACAGTGTTGGGAGTATTGTGGGAACGAAAGGGACTATTACGGTTGGATATACAACAATATTTCGAGCTAGATTTGTGATTTCGTTTCTTGAGCAATGTCCATCAAATTGTATAATCTTAACTTTGTTTGAATAATTTGTAGTAATTATTGTAATTTGTTGAATAATGTTTATTTGTAGGTGCCATCCCGATTTTGGTGTCCGACAGAACTGATTACACCGAACGGGGTTGAGAAATTTGACCTGCCGCCGTCAGACAAGACCTTCAATTATGCAAATAGTGTTGGGTTGAGCTATGAAGCTCAGGAAGTACGACGATGTCTGACCTCAGGTAAATACTATTGTCTGAATCGAATAATAATTTAACAGTTTTGATTATTATGTTTTGTGGTATTAGAATCTGATATTGCATGCAAGATCGACTAGGTCTAGGGCACTGTGGTGATGTTAATGAAATGTAACTTTGTAACTGAAAATTATAGGTGTAATTTTATTCCTTTTGTCATTTTGCAGGATTGCTTGAAAGCCCTCTGATCAACCTTGATGAGACTTTGGTTATCGCTGAAATGATGGAATCCATTAGGAAGCAAGTCGGTGTCGTTTATCCTCAGGATCTGTAGCCTAGTTGTGAAATCTTACATTTAGCTGTAATAGCTTCTAGTCCCATAAAAGCTCTTAGAAGAAGCATTGAAACTTATTTGTTTTTTTGTTTTAATGCGGAGTGAGCAAATGAAAAATAAAACTCCATACTTAAAGTATAGAAATCTCTTTCATCGCCTATTTCAATATCAAATACAATCATAATGTCACATGGCCGTTTTGCACGGCATAGCTAAGTGATTAAATAGTGGCTTTATACGTTGTAGAAAGCATTTTATGAATAGAGATGTATTTTTGAAACTTTACTACAATTATTACGGGGTCGTGCCGTGTTGTGCTCATACGGAAGGTCATTGACTGATCTCGTGGCTTCCGTCAAGCCTCATTAACAAAATTGGACCCCTCTGTAGACAATATTTAGACGATTTTACGGTTGTTGAAGTAAAATTTTTAAATATATTCTTTCTAAACGGAATGCAACTATAGTATACAAAATTTGGACGTTCCTGCATATTTTGCAGTATGTATTTAGATGTCTGTATAAATAGCTAATTATGATATTGTAAGTTATACATACATTCAATCTTTGTTTTAATTAAAGGATAAAAGTTCAATGCTGAGTGTCCTTACTTAGAACTAGGAATTATATTTATTATCACTATTTAAAATGCACAACGTAATTTATGTGTGTTCTGTCATTAAACTTTGCATAAATTATATACCTTTCTCCCGATAAGAGCTTCCCGAAGACCAAAATTTTACTCTAATAGCCGTATGTTCTTCACTTAGAAAGTCTTACAGTATATTTCATTATTGTTTACAGTTGTAAGTCATGAAATTACATTAATGTTATTACCAGTTCCTGTTGCTGTAGGGGGCTTTAAGTGTTTAGCCCCTGGGGCCTTATTTTTTGACTGGGGATGACGCCATTAAATTCATTTTGAATCTTAACTTTTTCTGCAAGCTTATAATCAGGGGTGGATTAATAATTTATGTTTTACTCTGGCCCTCAGTCGCAAAATAGATAGGTGAGCCTATCCGTGTGCAATCTAAGGTCCTTCTTTATTTTTTACACCCTATCCGTAAACATTTTTCCCCTGACCTGGCCAGAGTGACCCCGTAAATCAACCCCCACAGCATACTGCTGTGAATTATTTTGTTTATTATGTTTTTAATTAGATCTTCCGTGATAAAGTTACATACATCTGAAATGCCACTTCTTCACGTCTTCTTCAATTTTGCTCCTGAGAAATTTCACCCACCCCTGTTGTACACAGTCTAGTATTTTTACGCATGCATATCCACAATTTTTAACGTATCTATAGGAAACTACAAGCTCTGGAAATTACGTAAAACTTGCCGGAATTCCATAGAGTTACAAATGAGCTTAAAAACATTCTTGAGCAATTTTTGTGAGAGAATTTTAAAAAACCGACTTTACTTCACGGTTGTGACCCCAAACCTTAGGTATTGACCCAGGTTGATGAAGCCAGTTTTTGAAATTCTGGAACATTTAGTACAATCTAGGGGAATCATATAATTATTTTGACAATAACTCCCTATTTAGGTCAGAAGGGGGTGGGGCAAATGATTCTGTGGTCATCGTGTGCTTCATTAGTGGGTGACGCATATTAAAGTGCATAAAATCTTCAGTAGTTAGAAACTGTACACATACTTCACCAATCCCATATATAATAGTTACTTGTTTCTGTAGCTGTACATTGAACATCCATAAACATATGCACCTGTATTTTTCATTCATATGAACTCCACACTGCCAAATGAAAAAGAAATGAATGATATTTCCTCAATTGAGAGATTTATGCGTGATGGACAAGCGTATTAAAATGAAAAGTTCTCCATTTCCGGTGCTTTTATTGTTTTACCTCCAGGAATGCACAATGGTAAAGGCTATCACTGAAGGATGTGGAACTTTTGTTTCCAGTCTTTATTCAATTAATATCAAAGGCTAAGGTTTCTACTTGCATGACTATAACGAATACTGTCCATCGAGAATGATTTTTACTACTGATGAATTTTGCTCTCAAAGTACAGGTCATGGTGGTAGACACATATGCAGACATCATTTGCAAAATTTTGCAAGATGAGTTCGTTGCTTAAAGCAGGGAAAGTTTTGGTTTTATTTTTTTATTTCATTAGCTATGTTTATTGTCAGCCGGGCTGTCCCGGGCCTTGCGTCTCGGGCTTTCAGTGCCAGCATCATGGTGGAAGAATCCTAGGGCCCTGTGGAAGTGGTCAGGTTTGTTGCGAGTGTAAGGATCAACAAAGTGACAATTATTTTGCAATAAATGCTGTTATGAGCATCAAAAGGCAAAAACAATATTATTTATTTATTTCTCACGTTTTTTTATTTCAAATATCTATATTTAGATGGTGGTAACTCCGGGACATGTGGACATATAGCCCGGGGTAATAAAGTGTCCAACTTCAAATCCCCCGATTACCCCACATATTCCAGTGGCAGTTTAATTTGCAAATTTGATCTTGAATTGAGTACTTCAAGCACGGGTGTAAGGTAGTGGAACAAAATGTTTGCATTTTGCATACCCTATTAAATATCATGTGTTATATTGGATAAACGTACGCAGAAACGCAAATAGTACACACGCTAATGACACATTCTCATATTTTAAAATTATACATCAAAAAATTTGTAGGTTGGATTTTCTTGATCTCGTAATGGATTCAACGCCTGTTGATGCTAAGTTTTATGATATGGCTACTCCATCCTGCGATTCTGACATGTTTTTTATCAAAGGATTCAAGGACTGGTCACCTGACCCCAGGTGTGGAAATCTCACAGGATATTCAGGTTGACTATTTCTAAATAAGCTTTGACATCTATACGTACACATTTACTTGCATTTTAAGGTCAGTCTAACTTTCAGCTAGTTTTCTGAAACAAAGTGTATATAGACTTTTCCTATTTTAAACAAATTTCTGACAGCTTTGGTGGAACTTGAGCCGGGCCAACCTGTACTGACCTTGGTATTTGTAATGTCCAGTTTTGCATACAAATGGCATGTGAGACTTACTGAAATCACGCATGCAGAAATTCAACAAGCAGGTAAATGTTTTTACAATTTTATTGTATAATTCATGGTAATTTTTTATGTATTAAATATTGCAACTCTTGATTTTTGGCAAGTTTATGTTTTTGCAAAAGTTGCCATGAAACTCCGTACAATGTACCCAACGAGATTGAACAATTTAATTATTGCAGGTCAAATTCTGGATAACAAGGTAATGCTGTCATACCCACCTGCGCCACAAAGACCCTTTTATCCTGGCCGACTTTCAGAAGTGACTCAACTTTCCCGAAATAAATCCCAGAGGTTAGATGTTCTGCAGCTTACAATCAATCCTAGTTTTAAAGATTTAGTTTATAATGTATTTTGAAGTCCTTTATAGACAATTACTAGGGTAAAGATTTGAGCAAGAGTTTATTTTTAATAGTCCAAAGAGGGTCCCTCTTATTGGCGGAGGGGCAGATGCAACACCGAGTTCTGTTCCCTGGCAAGCCTCATTGCAAACCATTCAACAAATGCCCGTGGGGTTATGCGGGGAACCCAAAAATTTGAGCATTCATTTTTGTGGGGGTTCCATCATTGACGACAGGACCATTGTGACAGCAGCACATTGCTTTCTCTCAGCGTAATTGAAAACATTAATCCAAATTTTGTAGATTAGTACACTTTAATGTGTCCGCAAACGATTTATTATTTTGGTTACAAATTGCAGGGCCAAGTACCCTCATCCCATGATGGATTTAAACCTAATGAAAATCGTTGTCGGCGAGCATAACCTTTGTCATGTGGATGAAGTCCCGCACACCCGTTCTATTCCAGTGGCATCGGTCATCTTCCATTTTAATTATTTATCCGCCGAAATCATAAACGATATAGCTCTTGTTAAACTGGCCAATCCTATTCAGTTCAACCCCGGGGTCCAGCCTATAGCATTAGCCTATCCTGGTAATACATAGTTACAATTTCAGACACGGGCAAGCATTCGATGCAAATCTCGATGGCATCGTTTGTAAACATAAATTTCGCTGGAACTACTGACACCGGAACACTCAAAACATTTTATATAATCTTGTAGGAATTCAAACTACGGGGATGATGCCATTATTGTCTGGCTGGGGTTCCATAGGAACAGAAGAAAATGCAACTTATCCACCCATATTGCAGCAAACCTCAGCTATTGAAGTCATGTCCGAACAAGATTGTATGAAAAGTACGGTAAACTACTTAAAACTGAATCCTCATAACCGACTGTCGTTCAAATACAAAAGTGGAGTGTCACGTGGAGTGTGTACTCGAGGGATTGACACTATTATTGAGGCTGGCTTTGTAAGTTACAGGGTTTTATTAATATATTTCATTAAATTTTTTTGAAGATTTGATGAACAGAGCCCTTGTTATGTTAAAACAAGAAGAATTGTTGAATAATCGTTAATTTAATTGTATTTAGGGTGACAGTGGGGGACCCCTTGCTGTAATGGATAAGTCTACAAGCCGATATTACCTGTACGGAGTTGTGAGTCATAAAAGACCAGAAAGGGATGAAAAGGCCGGGAGGAGCTATAACCTAAATTATTTCGGGAAAATACCTGACTATGGAACATGGATTCTTATGGGGCTGGTTCCTCCATAAATTTAAATGTTTTAAATAATTTGTTAACAAATAAATGGTGTTCATTCTCCTAAGGAATGAATATCATTTCCATTGCAAGTAAGGGAGGCAGGCAGTGTGAAGCCAATCACAAGTTGCTCAGCAAGGAGACACTCTTCAGTAGTCAAATATTTTGCTGGAATGACCCAATGATATGTCTTAGTGTTGTTATTTATGCTATGCTCATGTTATCAAGTACCTTAGAGATAATGTAAATAAGGTGCACTTGAGGGTTATTTACTAACATCAGTGGACCAAATGTCAAGGAGTCTTTTCCTACTTTGTGTGTATTTTTAGATTTGACCCCAGAATGCTCTGGAAACTCATTTGGCACTCAGGTCATTTTTTCTTACTTATATTTTTTGGATTGTATGTCCAGTAGCTGTTGAGAACCCGACTAGAAAGCCAATTCTCTGTTTATTGTCCAGCCCAGTCATTATTTTTCACTTACGTTTAGACTAATTAAATAAATATAAAATTAATACTTGAATTTCGGGTTTCTTAAAATTAACCAACTCATTGAATCGAGCATACTAACAAAATTCTACACAAGTTCGCACAATTTTCATCTCACCCAACCCGCGGTTATCAATTGAATCCTACACTAAAGCGGTTGCCTATTTTTCTGTGGTACCAATAACAAAAATCCAATTCCTATGTGAAGCAATATTTTTCAATTAACCAGGATTTAATGTAACGTCACAACAAGTAAGCACAATTTTATACTTAAATTATATTTCCTACACAAAATAAAGAGGCATATTTACTTACATAGATTTTAACAATCATAAATACTGGCACATTATTCTGTCTATGTAATTAGTAAACCTTTATTGGTGCCCCTCCAGATTTTCGAAATTTCACCATTGAATGAAATTGAATTTGGCCGAAATTCAAAACTGGACATTTTAATTGGCATTTAAAATGGAGAACTGCAAGGTTTGCGTAATAAAAATAGTATATATAAAACTACTCGAATAACATTTATTAAATTAGTAATTACTTGTTTATACAGGTTGAAGCTATGGACGAAGGAAGTGAAGAAGCAGCCCCTGCTCAGGAAGTTGCAGTGGAGGTCGTAGAAGAGGTAAAATTGCAACACTCAAACCTTTGTTGTTTTTTTTTGCAAATATTGTGATTTGTGAACCACGAGATATTTCCTAGCAAGTAAGTTTATATTTAGAACACATGATTATTTACAACCCAATTTTTTTTAATAGAGGAATTCTCGTATCCTGGACGGTTTCCTTGCCTTCCAAGGGATCAAGAATGTGCTAACAAGTATTTTATACAACGTGGCTGACAACCTCATGAACGTTGAAGGCAGACGTCTTACTCAAGAAACCCTCCTTGAAGGCTTTGTCAAGGCTTTTAATGAAGCTAGTAACAGGGTAAGAATATTATTTTCCGTTTAAGTGGTTTACAAACCCCATTAAATACTGTGCTAATTTTTACAGGAAGCACAAGAGGATGGCAAATCCCCTAGGGAGTCTCTGTTAGATGACGCTGCACGTCTCTCAAAGATGTTCGTGAATACAGATGAGGCTCGGGTGCAGATCAATAAACTACGCCTTCATTCAGATGATGAGACTAAATCACGGAATGACAATTACTGCGCCCTCTGTGACTACACCGCGAGATCGAGAAACAACTACAATACGCATATACAGTAATAGTATAACTCTAATACAATATAATAATTTATAAATAATCGATACATACATATACATGTATATATGTTTGTGAATCATATTTTCAGGAAGTCACACGTCGGTCTTGCCAAACGGTATAGATGCCCAGTGGTTAACTGCAAAAGACATTTCGACGCCCGTTGGCGAGTCACCACACACCTCCGAACGGGTCATCATCTGTTGAAGGATTCCCTTAAACTTAAAGAAGGGGAGCATTGCTCGCCGTACAAAAAATACGCGAAGGAAGCTGTCGAAATCAGTATTAACATTCAAGACTTCATTGGAAGCAAAAACCTTGTTACGCAAGACATTCGGTACAAGACCCTACAGGGACGCAAACGCAAGGCTCAAACGCCCTCTAGTGATGACACCAGGGATGGACCAAGCGATGGAAGCAGCACTGATGTTAGCGAATACCACGAGATGGAACAAGAACAAGTGGAACGTCCGGCTGCGTCAGGATCCCGTGGAAGGAACGGTAGAGGTAGAGGTGGGAACGGTAGAGGCAAGAGTGGGAATGCAATAATGAAATCAATCAAATACAGATAGACTAATTGTAAGCGTAATTATTATTAATGTGGTTTTTTACAAACCACATCATCATCACTAGGAGTTTTTTGTATCCAACAATTATTTGTTTTGTATCAACATGTATGTAGTATTTACTAATGATTTTGTACAATAAAGTAGTAACGTCCGAAATAATTTTATTAATAAAGGTGGGGATTACCGTCAAAAAGTTAAAGTTTTTTGTGAGACAGTTTTCCGTTTCCCAGTTCTCTGTAACTTCTTCTGCCAGCACTATAAACCAGAGATGTCCAAACGAAATATCCTTCCTTCAAACTTTCGAAGGCAATTGTTTGAAAAAAACGCATTTATTCATCCCTTTTTTAAATGAAGCCTTTAAAATATAATACCTTCCCTCAGCCTTATTTCGCTTATTAACTTAATGCCTCCTGCCTTCAAAAAAAATCAGCCATCCTTCCCACTCAGCCTTCATAACATGAAATACCATATAAATGCATTTAAACAGCCGTTTTGCAGGTCAGGCATCTTAAAATCAGCAATACAATTCAAAATTGCATGATTCCCAGGTATTTTTCATTAAACAAACGTACTCAAGTTCGTCCGAAGCCTCAAGTCCATGAGTATATCGTCGCTGAAGAGGCAAAATGGACTAAGTGCTCATATTCATTCAGTCAGAGCTTTGTCCTAATTTAATTGCACTTGTGAGAAGATCTCAAGGTTTTTTTTCAGGCAATAATTACGTATGTACACATATTGAATTTTATCAGTGTTTATCAGATGTTCCTTTGCTACACAATTAAATTGGGTATTATGAATTTTCGTGGACTCTTTACGCTAGCAATTCCGCCCATTCTACATTTTCCAGTTATTGCTAAACAGTTATAGCAGAATCGAACCTATGTCAGATACTTTACTGGTATTTATTACTGTATGCCAAAAAAAAACGTTAGCTAAAAACGCTGGACATATCTCTATCCCTGTTCTATTACTAATGATGCTAATTACTAAACTCATACACAATACAGGGGTTTTTATAGCATGCGAAAGTAATTATTACTCTACTAAATTGTTACACGTTGATGCAAAACGCATTCATATTTCCATCATGAATTTTATATCATCAATGCTATATACCACCATAAATGAATGGCTCGTCTTGATGCAGCCTCAAAGCTGTAATTTACTACTATCTTTAATACTCAATAACACGCACATTGAGATAGTACTTTATTTAATCCTTTTTGTTGGTCTTCACAAATTGATCCATCGATTGTTTAACAAATTTGTGTCCGAAGAATTTCAGAAACCTGCAAATTTAAAAATATACTTTTTACAAAAGATTTTTGACTATCCCAGTAGAGTAAAGTTAAAGCTAGCTATAATGGAGAGCAAATATTCCCTAGTAATGTTTAGCTGTATTAATTATTAAATAATATCAAAGAGCTAATCCATGGAAAATTTCTTGTATATACGATACAACGATAAATAAATATTTTAAATACCCCTAAACTGCACTCATCATTAGAGCCCACTAATAAACGCTTTAACTTTCTACAATCATTTTTCCAAATTACTAAGATGTCAGCTATTAAACTCCAAATTGGATATTTGACACCACAAACATTTTCCCAGTGCTCACTAGTGCTGTGTAGATTTTGTAATAATTGGACCCCCAAAACTATTCCATTACAACGAGATTTGACTATGTGTCAATTCATATACAAATACGTAATTATATGAAATTAAGTACAACAAAAAAAGGTATCTAAGACCGTAGGAAAAATTGATGACACTTACAAGTAACTCAGGCCAGGGCAGTAAATGCTCATGTATGTGAAGGGAATAATTGGCAGGGGTGCCAGCCAACTTTCACTGATTCGATTCGTCATGGTTAGCAAAGTCAAGTAAGCGCATCTCTCCGGTGTCATCATCTTCAACCCCTCGGGAAATGGCAGGGTAGCCATCTGCAAGAAGCCATTACCTCGAAATTTTATAGGAATAACCAGAATAGCATATATAATTATTTATAATCAACAAAAACACAATTATCATCTCACCTCTCCCGCCTTATTGGTAACGGCTTTCTCAAAAATAGGAGTGTCCACAGGTCCAGGACAAATTATGGAGACACCTATATTCTTCCCGAATGTTTCCATCCTTAAAGTGTGGAAGTATCCCTGCAGTTGTCAAATTCAAATCAAATATAGAAACTAGCTCCAGCTTTTACAGTATCTCAATAATAATTATTAAAATACATACATAGGAGCGAATCGTCGACTAATAAACTTTCAAAACCATCGCTGACACAGGGTTTAATTTTAGTAGATTATATTTTTTTTCAATTATTTAGATATAATAAAATTACAAGTGCTCCAGCTTCAGTTTAGCCAACGATATCATTTAAAGCGATAATAATTACGTACATGGATGGCATGCTTAGATCCAGTGTAGGGTGCTAACAACGGACTGGGCATCTTCCCAGACAAACTCGACACGACAGCAACTTGCCCGCCCCCCTTTTCCAAGAAGTATTTCACAACAACCCGGCTCATGTTCACCACAGCGAAGACATTAATATCAAAAATGTGCTTATCCACTTGCATCTCAATTTCAGTGAATTTACCCGCTTGAGGCTGTCCGGCATTGCATAAAAGTGCGTCTAACTGGAAACCGGTAATTATCACTTTATAGACAAAAGTTTTATAGTCACACAAATTTGAGGATAATTGTAGGAATTACTTTTCCAAAATGTTTGAGCACAGTTTGGAAGGCCGCCTCATGAGCTTCCAATTTCGTAACGTCCAGCGGTAACACCAGAATATCATGCTCCTTTAGCTGGGAGTTGCCTGCAAATATCAAGCATGAAGAAGTAATTTTTTTAAACAAATAATATCTTAATAATTATAGCGACGATGCTTATCTGTATTTTAGTCCTTAAATTTCTGCTTTTAATATGTACCTTTGGAGATAATAACATCAAGAAGTGTGTTTAAATTAATTGAGGAATATACTCACTCAAACATTCTTTCTTTACTCTCTCCAGTTCCTCCGTCCTTCTTGCAGACAGAACAACTTTGGCACCAATTTTTGCCAGTTCCTTTGCTATCGCTTCCCCGATTCCGCTGGATGCTCCCGTGATCCATACAACTTTGCCCTTGTATTCTGCATCTGTATATGAATAACATGTGGCATTACTTTTTCTGACAACTTATTTTAACATAATTTTTAATTTGGCCAATTCCCCAATTTCCTTATAAACAAGTACTGTATGAAATTACACACCTGGTTGCTTCCCATATCTTGAGTACAAGAAGGTAACAATATCACAATCTGAGGCAAATATTAATATTAAAACTCCTAGGGAATAGAGGAGAAATAATAATCCCAGTAAATAAATAAAATCCATTTTTAGCTATTTCCTGCAGAGCTCAAAACGCTGGAAGAATTGCACCCGAGCTGGATTGCGGACGGAATGGACACATCCTATCATAATCTTATCCTTCTGGGCACAATTGGACAGGAAAAATCCAAAGTCCGTACCGATGGCCTTCATCCCTATATGCATTGAATATTAGGTAATGATGACTGCGGGGATGTAACATAATCGCAGTGAATTGTCACGTTCGTTCCCGTTCATGGTTATTACTGAGAGAGCTACACTGATCCTGAGCATACAATGTGTATGCAGTAGACATTAGAAATATCACACTTGACCATGACAGACGATTGTACAGACAAGCGGTGCGTCAAAAAAGTACGGACTCCTATGGAAAAAATCAAGTTGAAGCAGGACTTAATTTTGTATATATTTGTTTATGTATATATGTGGGGATGTACATACTCGTTACGTAATTTATGAATAAAGAAACTAAAAGCATCGATGGACTGCACTCTTCTTATGGAGATGAAAGTAAAAACGTTCTTTACAAAAGAGCAAGGGCAAATGTATTAGGGTTTAGATTATGGATTATTCGTTATTACTTTCGGAGGTGTATGCTTTTGAAGGACGTGAGGGCCTATTGAATAATTATTATAAGCATGCCAACTTTTTCTTTCATATAACTATAGGTATATGATTTGTATAAGATACGAAAAATTCGATATATTTAAAGTGCGGTACCTCTTTCGAACCATCGTTGTAGCCCCAATTGATTTACGGATCTTCAAGATTTTTAGGTCAAAATTTTTAAAAACTGTAAATTTTGTCCTATAATTTTGAAAAACCTCCGCAATTGTGCAATACCCCGTTTGAAACGTTGTGTTGACCCTGACTCAGATCTTTGTATTTATTTACAGTTTTTCTAAATTTCGACCGGAAATTTTTGAAAACAGGTAAATTTTGATCTGTTTTTTGACATGACATATTTTTGCCAAGCAGAAATCATCTGACACCTGGCCCTCGCCTCTCAGGAATGATCGTCTGATCACTTAAAAACTATTAAACAATTAATTCATGGGACTGGGATTCAAAATTTTTAAAAAACTGATTTTGAAGTACTTAAAAAACTGAAATAACTTTGGTCTGAAAAGTCTCAACCAAGTCGATATTAACTCACTGAAAAGCTATTGAATTGCTCTAAAAAATTCAGTCACGCCTAACAAAATTTCAGTATTTTTTTTCGTCAAGAAGGAATCATCTGAAACTTCATCAATGGTGTTCAAAATTTCAAATCTTTAGACGTGCATAGCTTCGAATAAATATTGAAAGAGTAGGTTATGGTCATACCATGAAATCCTAACTCCTGGATTATTTACTTATGTAATTGTCAAGAAATTGTAAATAATTGGAAATCGTGCTGATGGAAGGAATGATTATGAATAAACGATTGATTGTGATTTTCTATTAATCCGAAGACTAGTTGCTTTTATTTAATGATTGAAATCAAAAGGAAAAGGAAATGAAGATTAACAACTAAAAATAGGTGTTACTGGAATGACTCTCAGTTATTCACTGAAGAGTCTGGAAGAATCTTAAACTTAACAAGTGGCTACTTGAGCCTATTTTTACAATCTTAAGTCTAGACGTTACATCATAACGGATGTAACGGGACATTGACACTCGTCGGTTTTAGCCGATGGGAAGTGCTTACTTTGCACCTTTACAATAAGTGTTGAAGTTACTTTAAACTGACTTAACCTATGGTTGTGTATTTCATAACTTAATTAATTATTCATGTGAGGCTTAACTAATTTATGTAATTTCTATATACATACCTAACATCCCGGTCGGTCGGGGAAAATTTTGTCCCCAAAATTTAAGAATTTGTAACTAAAATTCATATTGTGTGAGTACAATTGGTATGTATTTTGAACAAAAGATAGGTAGAGTAAAGAAGAGATAGTGCAAAAATTATTTTTGTGTTTTTCTTTACGAGCTAGTACACATACTGAAATCATTTAAGGTGAAGGTGATAACAGGTGTAAAATCAATATTGTTTTAGTACATCTTATTGTTATAAAATCAAAGTAAGTATTGAAATTTATACATGGGTCTACTGACCAAATCAAACTAAAAACTATGCTGGAGTCCGGGCAGACAGCTGGTTGGATAAATTGTTGAGAGCAACAATTGGAGGGTATGGGTCATTATTATGTGGGCGGGGATTGTTGATGAAGTAGGCGCTGGGTAGGGCATGAGAGATTCTGGAGTTCTGACGGTTTCTTTGACGGTATCGGTAATAACAATATAAGCCATATACAATTAATCCAAAACCAATTATGGTTGAAAGAGCAGTACTCGATAATGTAAAAATGCGGAGAAGAACTTGAGAATCGCCTTCGCCAACGCCAATTTCCATCTTTGGAACCGGGATAGCGGGGAGAATGGGTTCCGGTGCTGTTTGCTTAGCATGTACGGGCGGTGAGAGAGTAGTAGTGAGAGTAACTGTCTGGCCGGGCTCGTCTTTATTATACTGTAAAGAGAGAAAAGAATTATGAATAGATTTCCATTCTTCTAACATTTGTGTTATGTTAGCGTCATAATTATTAACATCTTTGAATGGCTTAAAAGTATCGTATTTATAATCGTCAATCGTAAGTGGAGAATTTATCAAGAGTCGTTTTTCGAGTGGGGAAGGAGTGGGCGGAGGAGAAGGAAGAGGTTCCGTGTCAGGTTTAGGAATGTCCGGGAAGGTGTTGGAGCGAGAGGGGATAAAATCCAAGATTTTACTTATAATTGGTGGAGCTACCATAAGAGCAGCTCCGGCAGCCATAACTTTGACTGCATTATTTTTCTTGGCAGGTGCAGCCTGCATGGGAAGATTAAAATGTTTGTTACCGTTTTGAGCCATGGAAGGTAATGATTGGATACTAACTGACCGTTGAAGTGGTACCATTTTGTGCATTGAATTGGTCCGGGCCATGTTGAGTTTTGTTCCGGCACCTGTCATCTTGGAGAGGTTGGGGAGGCTTCCCCAAATGCCAAGTGGAGCACTTTCACAGGCAAAAATAAAAAGAAAAATCATAATTATTAAGGTTGAAAAGTTGACGGGGCTTCCACGAATTCCCCTTGCTCGTTGAGAACGAGTTCCGGGTAGATTCGGTGAGGGTGGTGAAGAGGAGTGAGTTGTATTGATTCCATGATCGGTTGGGGTCTGAGGTCGATCACCGTCCCAGTCGTCGGAGTCCATTGCTGCGGCGGCTTGACAGGCGTCATACCAGTCATCATATGAGTCGTTGGCGGGGGGCCGGGAGTCAGAGTTGGGAGAGGGCGAGTTTGGCAGACTGTCGTTGTCACTTCCGGAGTAGTCACTTTCGGAAGTGAAGGTATATGTACAGGGCCTTGTTGAGGCGGCTGGGCGAGAGGGTTTTGAATGGGGTCCGGTGGAGCAGTTGTCAGGAGTTGTTGAGGCAATGTCAGAGTTGGGCCTTGACGTGGCCCGTGCTTCTTGACCCAATTGGATCAACGGGTTTGGATTGCACAAGTGTTGGCTGATTCCAACCATGCCCGAGAGATTTGTTCGAACCGAATTTGCGGATCGATGGAAATAACGGGCGTCGCTGAGACGTAATTCGGTGGGGCGTCGCGTAGTTGAAGGAGAAATTCGTTCCACATCTGAGATTGTTTCACTGTGGCTTGGAAGTATGTTACGCTCAACTGGTCCAAAAGAGAGGGAATTTGGTCCGGTAATACAATTCCCACAGCAACATGGCGGAAGGTCCTCTTGAGAATAGGAATTGAGGAGTCGTAACAATGTAGTTCGTTCCCAGACGCGTCGGCAAATTGATATGGAAATATCTGAACTGTGCAGATTGATACCGGGCAACAGATGAGTGTGTCCGGGGTGCCGGGGAGATAAACTTTGATCAGTTCCGTCCAGGGGTTGTCGGAGAGTCGGATAGCAGGATTGATACCCAGAGTTGTCGGGTATTGGACAATGCCTGGCAAATAAGGGTACACAGGCGGGGTTTGGGGATTGGAGCTGGTCATTTTGACTCGACATGGGAAAATGTTACTTGCTTGGATTTATTCTTTAATCGTGTCGAACGTCGTAGAGGCTGATTATTATCAGTAGTGTGGGGCGGTTTGAGAATTGATTTTAACTTTGTAGATTGATAACCAAAAGTTTGAGGCGAGGAGTTTGGAGGAGGAGAAGTTAAACGCTTAACTGGACTGTCTTCGGAAGAAGTGGACGGTTGTAGTCGCATTTTTCGTGAAGGACGTGTAGAAGGTTTACGGATGGGAGATGGGAGAGAGGAATCGGAGGTTGGGGTGTCGGAGGGAAATTGTGTCAACCAAGCGTCAAATTCGTGCTGGTCTTCCGTAGTATATACATACTCGGGATGAATAATGCCATCCCCCAAATCAATTTTTATGAGCTTGAGTTGTGAGAGGTGACACTTAATACTAGGTCTAAGCTTAGTAGAGGGAAAGGTTAAAACTAAGTCAGCATTATTATTCTTATCAATATATGTAATGGTGTAGGGTCCAACCCAACGACAAAGAAGTTTGTCAGACAAACCAATTTTTCGCTGAGGGAGATAAAATCGAACGTGGGAACCAACTTTAAACTCTAAGGGTTGATACATAGCATCAAATCGTTCTTTGGCTTGTAATTGAGCTTTTTTAATTAACTGGGATATTCTTTGATGCATAATTTTGACCTGAGAAGCGCTGAGCTGAGTCATTTGCAGAAGTGTATTTGGAATGGAGTTGAGTAGAGGGGCTGGAGGAGCTCTACCGAAAAATGCTTGAAAAGGGGAAATTTTTGTAATTGAATGCTCGGAAGTATTATATGCAGTAATTACATACGGTACAAATATGTCCCAATCTAACTGATTGTCCGAGACAAATTTGCTGAGCATAATTGCGAGAGTTTGATTTAATCTCTCTACAATTCCGTGGGAACGGGGGTGAAAGGGCATACTTACATTATGTGTAATATTAAACCGTTTTAATAATTCTTGTAGAGTTGCAGATTTGAACTCCGCAGCTCCGTCGGAAATTAATATAGACATGCCTGGAAATGTTAAAATAAAAGATTCCAAATGCATGGCTATATGAGCAGCTTCTCTGTTTGGAAGGAGTGAGGTATGTACCCATTTGGTAAATAAGTCGGTGAGGACGAGTACATATTTATTGCCTCGCGGAGTTTCACGAAAGGGGCCTAATAAATCCATAGCATAAGTGCTGGCTGGAATTTTTATGGGAATGTTTTTCAGACTGTCCATACGTAATTTGGTAAGGTGCTGGCGACTTTGGCACTCTGGGCAATGAGTACAGTGCTTAAATGTGTCTGAGGTAATTGATCTCCACCAATAAAATGGACGGAGACGTGCCAAAGTCCTTTGAAAATTTAAATGACCTCCAAGGGGATGATTGTGAGCATTTTGTAACACAATGGGAATCATAGCTTTAGGGATGACTAAAAGTTTAGGGTTGCGGGGATTAAATTGAATAAAATAAATACCGTCTTCATTGGGAATTAATTTGGAGCGCTTTTTCTGCAATAATTTATTTAAAGTATGATCAATAGCTTGAGCATGCTTTAAATCAGCAGGATTAATGAGAGGGATAGCTGGAAGTGGATGGGGCGTTGATTGTGTAGATTGGGCTGATAGACCTGGAATTGTAAGATCATCTTCCGTGTCTTTGGAAGTGGAAAGAGCGTAGGGGCATCGAGAGACACCATCTACGTTTCTATGGAGGGTACCTTTCTTATACCTAATTACATAGCGAAATTGTTCTAAAATTACAGCCACGAGTGAGTCGGGCGGTGGGGTTGCGTTGGCATTTTAAATAACATAAAGCATGATGATCAGTAACAATTATGAAAGGTTTGAGATATAAAAATTCTCGAAGCTTTCGTGTGGCAAAAACTACAGCTAAACATTCTTTTTCGGTAACACCCCAATTTTTCTCAGCTGGAGTCAAAGCTCTGGAAATAAAATAAATTGGGTGTTCACCGTCTTCAAATTGTTGGTGTAAAATGCCAGCTATGGCTAAATTACTTGCATCCGTATATAAAATACATGGTAGTGTGGGATCGTAATGTCTAAGTACCGGAGCTGTGCATAGCGCATTTTTGAGAGTCAAAAATGCCTTATCACAGTCTGGGCTCCAATGATATAGGGAGTGTTTCTTCAATAATCCTTGGAGTGGTGCAGCTATTTGAGCAAAGTTCCAAATAAATCTGCGATAATAACCTATAGTGCCTAAAAATTTACGTAGAGTTTCTAAATTATGAGGTTTGGGCTGTTGCATGATCGCAGCAACTTTTGCTGATTCAGTGGATAAACCTTGTTGGGACAAAAAGAATCCAAAGACTACATGTTCTTGCATACCAAAGAAACACTTTTTGGGATTCATGCGAAAATTAACTTTAGCTAGGCGTTGAAACACAAGTTCTATGGCGACCAGGTGAGAGGGAAAGTCTTTACTATAAGGTATAATGTCATCAATATAAGATACAGCGTGTGTGTATCTTAAAGTACCGAGAGTACCAGTAGCGAGCCTTTGAAAGTAGGCGGGGGCATTTTTCAGACCAAAACATACACGTAAATACATGTATAGTCCGAATTCAGTGACAATAGCAGTTAAATGTTGATCATCCGGGTGGATGAGGGCTTGGTAATAACCGCTAAATAAATCTAAAGGGGGAAAATACGCAGCATTTCGTAACTGAAAAAGCAAGTCATCAATCCGTGGGAGAGGGAAAATTTCGTCTATCGTGATTTTATTCAGTTTTTGAAAATCACAGACGAGTCGCCATTTACCTAATTTTTGGCGTACTAAAAATACAGGGGTGGAGTAGTTGGAGTTTTCACAAGGGACAATTATACCTGCTTGAATTAATTTATCTAGTTCTTGCTTTAAAATCTCACGCTCCGTGGTGCTCAAGCGATAGGGTTTAGCTTGAACTGGAGTGTCAGAATTTAATCTAATTCTCATGGGGGGCAGGGTACACACTTGAAGATCCAAAAGCGTCCATGCAAATAAATATGAATATTTATTGAGGAGACTAATGATCGCAGCGCGGTTAACTGGCCTTAATTTGGGATTTATATTTAGTGATTGAATTTGTTCTGGGGTAAAAGGGCTTGGATTTTGAGGAATTACCGGAGCTGTGTTTAAGCTTTGGGTAAAATCATAGCGTTGAGCATGACCTAAAAGAGTATCAGCGGGAATAATCTGGGTAGAAGTGGAAATGTTTGTGGCCAGCAAAACATTTTTCGCTGGGTTGATAACTGGAGGAAAGATTACTTTGTATTGTTTTTCTATGAGTGGATGAGGGTTGAAAAATGTCGTGTGAGACGTGTGTAGTGGAGTAGTAGGTACATACATTTGGTGTCGAGGGGGAAGTTGGATAGTAAATAATGTTTTGACGGGAGAGGAACAGCCGCACTCAGATGAGCAAGTGGCTGAGTATGCATGCTTACGAAAGTAATGACATACGTGAGAGTTGTATAGGGAGTTTGAGTTCAGATGTATATGAAAGTCAAATTGTGTAATGAACTTACAGCCAAGAATGAGTGGAGGAGTGAGCGTTTCAAGGACATGGGCTTCTGTTGTGTAAAAGTAGTTATCAAGTTGGAACGTTAAGGAAGCTATATGGGACGTAGGAATGCGAGCTTTATCTGCTGTGATAACAAATCTTTGGGGGCAAGGAGTGATGACTGCACTGGAGGGGATGTGATTCTTTTGTATTAAATTATGAGAAGCTCCTGTATCAATTAATGCATCAATGGAGACATCATCAAAATAACACATAATATATGGGCACATCGATGAAGCGGGTGACAGGTTTATTGTGGGTAAGTTATGGAGGGATATTGAAGATTCGCAAAGTGATTCTGGGGAGTTTGATTGTTTTGGGGCGGATTGGGATTGAATGAAATTTCCAATCTGTGGGCATTTTGGTCGTTCCGGCGATTGTTGCCGTTGTTCTGTTGGTTGTTGCGGAAGCCATTGTTGTTTCCGCGGAAATTGTTGTTGCGAAAGTTCGGGCGGGGACCCTGACCACGCTGGTTGGGCCCCCTCTGTTGGTTTCCCGAACGGCAGTCACGACTGATGGGACCGAACTTATTACAGTTATAACATTGCATGCCTTTATGGGGGTTCTGAGCCTGTCCTCTATTATGATTGTTATTATTGTTATTATTGTTATTACCTCTGGGCTGATGGGGAACTGGTTGGTGAATGTTGCCTTGGTTACCGCGGTGATTATTATTATTATTATGGGAATTGCCGCGGCCATTGCCACGACCTCGTCCGCGGCCAGGGACAAAAGCAAAATTAGCTTGGGCATTAGGCGCATCAGACAAGGTAAGTTTTTGGATGGTTTCTTCCAAAGACTTAACTTTTGCAGCCATATCTGAAGGGCCAGCAGTTGTATCTGCAAATTCTCGTTGTTCGCAAAAACGAACGAGAGCAGCTATGCTTGTAAATGGAAAACCTGCCGCTGCAGATTTGTACTTGGGAAGGAGGCCTTCCATTCCCCAAGCAACACGGTCAGGTTGACTCATGGTTGGTTCATAGCGAGTGCAAACACTATCAACATCATACAAAAATTTGGCGCTTGTTTCATTATCTTTTTGCTTACGGGAAATTAATTGATTGAGATAAACCTGTCGAGGTTTTGCATAGCGTTCACGGAGGGCCGTGAAGAATGTATCAATACTAACAATAGTGGGTGGTGCTATTGCGAGTTGGGTTTGTAGCCATTGAAAAGGGTCACGAGCTAGTAAATTGGGAGTGTGTCCTTGAAGAGTGGGCCAATCCCATTGGTATTGGGCCACGACACGTTGAACGTCAATGATAAAATCATGAACATCGTGAGTTGCGGGAAGGAATTGTTTGATCTTTTGAAAGTCAACTATAGAATGAATGGGAGCAGTGTTAACTGTAACATTAACAGGGTTAGCGCCTGCCATATTAAATATTTTAACTTTGCGTGTTCGCTTGTGTGGGTTTTGTCGCAAATAATTTTGTTGTTTACGAGCTTTGTTTATTTGACGTTTTAAAGAAGGAACAATACGAGTAGCGGGAGTGACTAATGAAAGAGCAGGTAATGGAGGTGGAGGTGGTGGGGGGGAAGAAATTGGTGGTGGTGTGCAAGGTGGTGTAGAATATTGTGGACTTGGAGATCGTGGAGGCGAAGCTTGAGCTGGAGGAACTACTGGAGGAACTGGAGGCGTAGGTAAAGTTGGAGGCGGTAACGGTGGAGGTTTAGGCTTTCTACTACTGCTAGTGGTAGCTTTTGCTTTTGCTTTGGCTTGTTGTAAGACTTTTGCTAATTCAGAGGCGTCTTTTAAATCAGGGTCAGAATTTTTACGAGTGACTCTACTTGTAGAAGGCTTAGGGTCAGGTTGTGACGTTGAGGGCTTCTTTTTATCGGACATAAATTATAACGTAAGTATGTACGTACCGTGACGGCGGTTCATGGATATGAAACTTAACACTGTGTATTAACTACATAAAATTCCTCCTGGATGAGGTGGGAACGGCACTGAGCTCCGTGGCTGTCCGTTAAGTATACCCAAATCCTCAGGGCATCGGTCGGTGAAGCGCAGGTAAATCCGTCTGCCTTCCGTGAACAAGAAATAATAACCCCGTTTATCAATAAACCTTACGAGGGGTTCTTCGACCGGTCACAGTCAATAACGGTTGACTCCTCTGGGGGTAGTCCCGGTGGTGCTGTGCGTGTTGTAACGTCAAAAATGCAGGAATGTAACCTCTGCGTGGCAAAAACTGTAAATCTCAAAACTTCTCACGAAATATGACACATTATTCAAACTTGCCTTGTAATTTAATCAATTCTTAATAGTAAATCGATTGTTTCCCAAGGGGAGTGATAATTGAGAGTAATTCGGGAGCATTGCCGGGGCAATTTAGATAGATTGGCAATGTTTTACAAAGGCCACCATGAAAGAGTAGGTTATGGTCATACCATGAAATCCTAACTCCTGGATTATTTACTTATGTAATTGTCAAGAAATTATAAATAATTGGAAATCGTGCTGATGGAAGGAATGATTATGAATAAACGATTGATTGTGATTTTCTATTAATCCGAAGACTAGTTGCTTTTATTTAATGATTGAAATCAAAAGGAAAAGGAAATGAAGATTAACAACTAAAAATAGGTGTTACTGGAATGACTCTCAGTTATTCACTGAAGAGTCTGGAAGAATCTTAAACTTAACAAGTGGCTACTTGAGCCTATTTTTACAATCTTAAGTCTAGACGTTACATCATAACGGATGTAACGGGACATTGACACTCGTCGGCTTTAGCCGATGGGAAGTGCTTACTTTGCACCTTTACAATAAGTGTTGAAGTTACTTTAAGCTGACTTAACCTATGGTTGTGTATTTCATAACTTAATTAATTATTCATGTGAGGCTTAACTAATTTATGTAATTTCTATATACATACCTAACAATATATGTATGATGTCATTAAGATATATAAACATTGTGAGCACAATGGACTGTACCTTCCGCCTTTTATCCATTTTTTTTCCAGACTATTTGCCTTGTAATACGATTTTAATGCTACTCATTGTCAGGCAAAACTTGACGAAAAGAGAACAATAGTAAGTACTACTGAAATTAATATTACATTACCTGTAATATACTTGTCCCATGGAAAAGTTCGTTTTTAATAATTTTTAGGAGTGGACATCACATGCAAGTAAAATTCGGATTCCACCCATAAGAAAACTTATGATCTTTATTTGCACCAATAAAAGTTTTTTAAATTTCAGAAATCTTGTATCGACATTCGGCTAATTTCGAAACAGTATCAATTAAATAGTTCCCACACATAGTTTCTGTAGCTCCTCACATTGTACGACTGTCGTCTACTTACTCATTCTGCTGATGACGATTTTAATTACTCTGTAAATAAGTTCATGTGCTTGTATTTATAACTCCCAAATTATAATGACATTGTTGCCGGCTTGTTAAACAAATGTATTACTTACGACTCTGACAGCACAGGGAAGTACGTAACGAGGTACGCTAAAGGAACAAACGGAATCTTTGCTATCCAGCTTTCATTCAACTTATTCGCGATAGATATCAATGCTAAGTGTGCACAGCGCTCAGAAGTCATCGTTGGTATCCCGTCCACCTTGATAGTTGATAACTGCAATGTTTATGGAAATCCCATCGTATTACAAGTAAGTATTAAAGCAATTATCTATCAAGTGTTTTCAGCTTCACAAATACAAATCCCGTGGAAAGTTTCAAATATGAATCCCATTCATCACCTTCCCTGGAGTCTTCGTGACGCCTTTCTCGAAAATTGGAGTGGCAACTGGCCCAGGACAAATCAGAGTCACATTAATTTTCTTCCCATAGGTTTCCATACGAAGGGAATCAAAATAGCCCTATATAGTGGGAATAAGTTGTGAAATTGAAACTTTTAATATAATTTAGTTTCAGTTTAGTAAAATCCAAAAAATAAAGTTTTACAATAGATTTTTTTAGTCTCACATGTAGAGCGTGCTTTGAGGCAGTGTAAGATGATGCCTTTGGACCCGGAAATTTGCCAACTATGCTGGAAACCACGGCAATATGACCGCCGCCATTTTTCAGTAAGTATTTGACAACCAGACGATTCATTTTGACGACGGAGAATACATTTAGTTCAAAAATGTGCCGGTCCTGCATCATATCCATCTCCACAAAATCCTCTTGACCTTGACTCTGACCGGCGTTGCTTAGGAAGATGTCCAACTAAATATCAAGGAACGGGATAATTACATACGTGTTATGACTGTGTAATTTATTACAATCAGAATTTTACTTGATTTTGAGAGGCAAAGCGAAATAACGCTCTCTACCGTGACTGTCTTGGTATCTGGTTGTCGTGACAATAACTGCCGAGGATTTAAAAATGTTTTACACTGCCTGATAATGTACCTTCTCAGTCAGAAACCTGATCCGATGACCCAATAGTTACTGGCAATAAATTAAGGCACGTGTTAAAACATAAAACTAATCCATTACTGTGTGACAGGTGGCGCAGTCACCAGGTGCCTCACGTTACAAAACTATACAAACAGCAAACCTTTAGTAATCACTCCGCCCCTTGGTCCTGGTGACTTATTGTTAGTGCTAGTCAACATGTCACCCATGATTTTTTGTAATTATGGAAAGAGGAGCACAATAAGCCGTACCTTTCCATAATTGTCCAACACTATTTTCAGGGCGGACTCATGGGACTCAAAATTGGTCACGTCAGTGGTAAGACCAGGATATCACTTTCCTTGACTTTGGAAGAAGCTGTAAGAAAATAATAATGAAATTAGTATTTCTGTATCTGTACTATTACCACTGTCATACCCTCAAGAGTCAAAACAGTAACAATTATATCCACTACTTATTTGAGAAAAACCAATACATAGTCGGAACTTAAGGTAACCCTCATGGAATATAAAAGAACAAGGTTTATTAAACATAGCTGGAAGAGGTGTTATTATATTTTGTCCCTATTTGCAGTGAATGAATAAAACCTTCATATAAAACAAGCATAGAATGCTACACAGAAATAATTCTGAGCGAAATTTCCCGAATTTTAAGCTCGCAATATTAATCAGGTTATTAAGCCTCCCGGAAATACGGTAGGGAAATATTTAACATAATTTGATATTTAGCTACGTTATTTAGTGACGTTATTTACAGTAGTTTCGTATGTACGTTAGTATTCTAACTTCTGGCTACCATTATTTTTTAGAGGGTCGATTTATCCCTTTTGCTAGATGCTACGATGATCACAGTACTGTCATTCCTATTATCAATCAAAATATAATACACTATTTATTCATATATGAGTAACTACCCCTGTAAAAAT